>CM034150.1:243736596-244088347 GCA_019776745.2 Taxus chinensis | reverse complement strand
GTTTTGTATTTTGAAAAACCTTTAGTAGAAAGATAGCTAGGAGCATCTAATTTGGGATCCATTTTTTAAAATATTTTTTTGGCAAGTATTATTTTTATGATTTTTCCACTATAGAAATATTAAATTTTGAAAAATAATGGAGCTTCAATCGTTCCCCTCCCCTCCCCCACCCCCCCTAACTACCTCAAAAAATATCGAAAATTATATTTTCTTTTTTAATATGTATAGAATTAGGCCTAGTTTGGGCTAGTATATTTTTTTTCAATTTCGATGAGCTAAATAAAATATATATGACGATAGATAGGCATAGTTATAAAATAGCTACAAAAAGGCATAATTAGAAAATAAATAATATGGAAACCTTATATTGGTAAGAATTTGAAAAATTATATTTTAGAAGAAGAAAGTTTTCTCTACATTGTAGTCATATTCTTATTAAATGAATTGGTCATTTTAATTTGATTTATCATGGTAGAATAGGAATTTTATCATTTTTATGAAAAAACACATTGTTTGTTGTGTTTTTATAGGTCCATGCCTCAAGCTTTGGGATCCAAACCGGATCCAATCCTAGAGGCATGCATTGGAAAAAGGAAAAACAAAAAATGCATACACGTTATAACGCATATGGGTTCTACATAGTAAATACTTTATATTTCTTTTTGGTATGCGTCTATTTACAAAAATAAATGTTTAAGTATAAGTTTTTCATTTAAATTTATTTTAGTAAATATAAGAAATTAGAGTCACTTTGCACCTTATAGAAATATTCTCACAGGTCTAGAGGTCATGGTTTAGGAGCTAGTTTTTTTAAATCTATCTGGTTAGTACAGAGTAATTTTTAGGATGTCAGCATTCATTTAAAAAAATTTGTGTTCTAATTGTACATAAATGTATCTTTTGGCAATGAATATAGTCACTGTTTAGGTTTTGGGCATTTTGGATTGTTTAATGACCCTTTGCAGAGGATTATTAGATGTGTCACAAATTTATTTTACAACCTCAAAACTCTCAAAGGAAATACTATTCTCAATATACGCACTCATGAAATACCAAGTTATAATACATAACAATGAAAACACATGTGTTGGACATAGTGTCATTGATATCAAGTTGTATTGATATAAAAGGGTAGCCATGTCGCATAGGAGTCAATATGAGGTGTCAATCATCAAGAAGCATGAAGGTTGATTAGTAGTGCCTTGTTTTAGTTTCATGAAGTGTTGCATTGGTGGGTGACGTGTTGGTTTGGAACCAAAAAAGGAAGCTTTACGTATTTAAAATTTTCATGACACCTTCACGGCTTAGAGAAAAAAATGGATGTATCCAAATGTAGAGGATTATGTAAATCCAATGCCTATTTTGTCCCTTCACCTCCTTACAGAGTTTGGAATATTCTAGAGAAGTTATGTTTCACCATTAGAGTGTTTGTTCCATGCACCTAGAAAATTTGATTTTGAGCAGATAGTCCTTGAATGATCAAACCTTTCCTAAATCTTCCTAAATTACCTTAAACACTTCCAATATTCTTTGACATAACCTATGGAAGCTTACAATCTTTCCTAAACTCTTCCCAAAGAAGGGTTGTTTTTTTTATTTTTTAATGAGCTCTAGAATGGAAGAGAAAGAAATAATAGCATCAAGAAATTAATAGAAATTAGAAATTAAAAATTTTTTGAAGCATGACAACTAAGCCCTTTTATTGAAAATAGGCTTTTAGTCATTTGCATTTCCTTCTTTTCGCTGATGATGCAGGAAAACCCATATTGTTAAAATCAATTTGGCTTTCTCAAGTGAATAGGGTTATTCTTGGGTCCCCTTGAGATGGTTCATAGCGTGTAATAGTCCATTGGAGGAATCATAGAAAGAATGGAGTTCACTCCAATGTATATAATTTATATTTGAACTAGCTCTAGGTATGTATGGACTTAGTGTTAAAAGTGACACAGTCCTATTCAGATTGAGAAATCAGATTTGGAGGTTAGAGAATATTCTACACAACATTTTCATGAGTAAAATATTGTTTTAGATTGTTCTTATTATCTATAATGTGTTCAAGATCATGGAACCTCACGGTGTCCAGGGCATGGAACTAATGCAAGGACTTGCTTTTAGACCAGACTATACATGTTTAGAAGTTTAATAGTCTGTAGCGATGAAATAATGCTTCTACATGAAATCTTGAGTCTATGTCAGGAATTGATCCAAGGACTGATGTGCGAAATTACATGAAAAAGTAATAAGCCTATTAAAGGAGGATCTTCGTAAATTAAATTGCATTCACCAACCCTCATGTGTGTGCCATATCTGAAGGCCTAGAGTAGCACATTCATGGTAAAAGTTATAACTTATGCCTAGTAGTTCCTTGGAAAGTGTAGAGCAAGGGTAATAAGATAAAAAGAGTGAAAAATAACCATTAAGGTTGAATAAGAATAAACAAAACAATGTGCAAATACAGTCTAAAAGGTGTTACTGCCCAGTTTGAGGGCTAGGAGAGATGTACTTTTAGAAAAATAGTCTTTATTACATTTTTTTGAAGTTCTTGGAGCCTTTGAAAAGATGGAAGAAGGCCTAAGGGCATTAAGGACTCATAAAATCAAGGCATAAGGATAGATTATGAAGAGGTGGAGAAGGTTAAAAGAAACAAATGACAATAATGCTTATTCTTATGAATGGTCAGACAACCTGAGAAATAGTTAGTTGTCTTAGGAAAGAAAGTCATAAGGAAGTTGGATCTATCATGAGGGAGTGGTGTTTCGAATTTTTTGAAATTCCTTGAGGAAACCGGGAAAATCAGTATACAAAATTTAATAAGAATACCTATATTGATTGTTCCTACATAGTTCCATAAAGAGGGGTCTTTGAGAGAGTGAGGGTTTTGTATGAAAAATCATGAAGTGAAAAGAGGGTACGAATTGAGTGATTTGCATTAGTGATAGGAGAGGGGTAAAATAGTTGAGATGAGTGAAAAAACATTTGAGTACATTCAGAGAAGGTGAAAAAAAACATTGAGAAGATTTTTTAGACCTTGAGACAATAAGGAGACTAAAAGCTAAAAATATTGAAACTCTAGAAAGATGAGGGATAAAATGAGTAATGGGCATTGAGGTGTGCTGAGTAAGGTGTATGTGTGTGTTGAAAGGTGGATTTAAGGATGAAGACATAGGGGGTAAGCCATTTAAACCCGTTTAATTTGATTTAAAACCCTAATTAGCATACTTGAAACAAGAAAAGAGAAAGTTGAATTGCGGAAGTTGTATTTTGAATGGAATTTATATAAAGATGATTGCGTGGTACTCGGCATATCATTGGTCCCTGTCAATCAATAAACCCATTTAACCTGGCTAAAAGTAAAGTCCTAATAAAATCATTTAGTGTGTTTTATTGTTTAGGGAATAGTGTTTAGAAGGTGGTTGATCTTGACTCATTTAGTTTTGATGAGAGACTACTTCCTCTGAAGGCCTAAAAAGGTTATTTTTGAACCATTTTGTAGCGATTGAACAACCCTTAGGAAGTTTTAAAGAAATATAAAGCATTGAGGGTGATTTCAGAGCCAATTGAATATGTCACATAAATTTAGGAAATTTTAGGAAATAAAATCTCCATTCCAGAGCAATATGTTAAGACTGGGTTTTCAGAGTAGGGAATGAAAGTAAAAATAAAGATTGAATTCTTTAGATGATTCCAAGAGTTCTGCAAAGAGTTGGGATGAAAAAAAAATAGGAATTAGAAAAAGGCTATTAGAAACTCTACAGGGGATGGGACTAATCAACATTGATTGAAGGCTTAAATGTTTCTCTAGGTACTATAAAACTCTGCAGTTGCCTATCCCAGTTCAAAATGAAATAAGACCTATGTTTTAAGTTGATAGAAGAATTAGATTTTTAGAATAGCTTCATTGATCGCAAAATGTGATTTTTAGTGTTTTAATGAAGTATGGAGGTCAAGAACTGTAATCATCCTCAATTTCCATTCACGGATTCATCCCTTATCTGGAGGAGGAAACCCATTTCCATGAGGAGCAACATGAGAAAAAAAGTGTCCATGTACAATAAGTATGCTTACACTGAGTGTCATCTTCATCAATAAATTGAATTTTTAAGGATTCATCATGTTTCAAGGTGAAATGTGAATCTTAATGAATGACTTAGTGATCATCATATCCTAACTCTTTCATTGTACCCAAAAATATCTCCAAAGAACAGTGAAAATGAGCTAAGTCATGCAAAAACCGAGCTATCAAGGACCATTCATGTGTGAAATAGTAAGGCATTTTCTATCTCCTGAGAAGACATATGAGAAAAAATATGTATGCAAATCATGAATTTGATTCCATGAAAGGTGAGGGGGTGATATTTATATGGAGCACCATGTTTATAAGAATGAGGGGTAAGTGCAACATGCTAGGGGATCAAAAAGTGGACATCAAATCCTGAATTTTACATAAAAAATAGTAAAACATCATATTTTTTCTTCCACAGACTTGAACCATGCCAAAAAATCAAAACATGGTCACAAAAAATGGTCCATCTATAGGTAAAAACATTGTTAGCTTTATAGAAATATTGATTTTAAAAGTGAATAGAATATGATAAATATCATTTTATAATTTTTTTACTAATAGTATGTTTTTAAGACACTTTTCCAGTAAATGTTCATGTCTACGTTTAAGATTGAATTTTTTTTTTCCATTTTCATAATTTGATCAAACGGATTCCATCCTAACCATGGAATAATTCTATACACATTCAAAAAAAATTATTTGATTTCAATATTCTTTATGAAGTTATGGCGAGCAAACAGAAAGGCTGTTTTCTTCATGTTTTCAGACCACTTTCATGGAAAAAATCATAAAAAAAATTAAAAATTCCCAAACAAATATAAAATAAAATCTATCCCAAGATAGACGAGGACATCTAACTTTTCACCAAGGAAAAAAAATATATATCAGTGTTGGTCATCCAAATCGGGGCAACTAGACTAGAAACTTTTACTAATTTTCAAAAAGAAAAACATGTCATTGAAGTTTGAGTGTTTAATATAGTTAAACTTGTTCATTTAAAAAAAAAAAGAGTTTCTTAGAAACTAGATTTTGGATGATATGATTCATATTTATATAAGTTTTTCTAATTTTGAGTTCACACTATACAAATAATCCCTACAAGTTGAAAATTCTGTTGTTTTGCAATATGACATACCGCTTATACCCCTTTTTTTGGCCATCAAACTTGCTGCACTTACCATAAGCAAACATTTGAGTCACTGATGCATATGCACTTGGTACTATTCATAAAAACTCATTCAAAACCTAGTAGTGGGATCACACCTTACGAGGAGGACATATTACAATCACCTCATTTTGGCCATAGGACAGAATCCATTTCAGGGAAGCAATCTCTATCTACAAGTGAGGGATCATATTTTAGTAAGAAGTAGAAAGATCATGAGACGTTGATTCATGGTCACTAAAGTGAAAATAGGACCAATTTTTAAAATTGGTACCAAATTCAAGTAGTGGTAGAGACAAATCCAATTCAGAAGGGTTTCAAAAAAACCTACAAAACGACTATATGCTTTCCCAAAATAAAGACCGACTACAATATACATGCCCTGAAAGTTTTAGGTCCTTTCCTCATGAAATCCTAAAAATGAGTAAGTACTAACCATATTATATTTTGAAAAAACTCTCTTTAGATATATTGTGGAGCTACGGGACCACTTCCATAAGGGTAGAGTGACCTACTTCTTATATTTACCGAAAAAAATTAATAAAATAAATCTAGACTAAGAATTTTTTGTAACTATAAGCGCCCCCCCCCCCAAAAAAAAAAAAATAAAAAAAAAAATCATATATAGTCCATACTATGAAAAACACATACGCGTCTTGAATAAACTAAAATGTGTACGCATTATGACAAACTACATACGCATTTTTCCTGTTTTCATATTTTTGTCCACTTTTTGTCCCCCCAGATTGGTGCACTTACCCTTATATAAACTTTTTTAATGTTTTCAAATCCAAATAATGCATTTATAACCCTCTTTATTTTTGTCTCTGGATGGTGATATTTATTGAAATACATATCACATAATTATAAAATAACATTCACATCTATCTTTTATTACACTTTGTATTTTGGTCTAGGAACATTTGGGGATGGTTGTAAAACAGGAAAATATTATATAGTTTACTAATTCAACCTATCATTTATTTAATTGTTTTTTGTATTTTCAATTATAGTTTAGAAACACATTTAGGAAAGACACAATAAAACATGTACAACTAATAGAGACAAACCTTGACAGAAGATTGGGGGAAGTGGAAAGATCTAGACAATCATCGTATATTACTCAGTCCAAAATTTAAAAACCTTTGCAATTTAGCACGTATTTTTGAAATTTAATGTAAAATCATATATAATCAAGGGAAATGTAGTATTTTATGCTCCAAATTTGTTTTTTTAAGTGAGATCTAAGAAATGGACCCTTCTTATCAAGGTAAGTGATGGTCTCATATTTTTTATCAACACATTGGCAAGAAAATGTTAACCGTGGTCTCATGTATCAAACCCAATGGCAATGAATAGTGTATATTCGTATAACATTTATTAATTTCACTCTTTCTTTCTTCCTTTAGATAAGTTTTATACTACAAAATATTTGAAGATTTCAAGATGCTTTTGGCCACAAATGTGCCAACAATTTTGAAATAACCGAAGTGAGCATGAGGGATTTTAAATAAATTACTTCAAAGATCTTTTTCCTATGAGGAAATTCAGAGTGATGTAATTTGTAAATATTATCTTCCATCATTCATCACCTTAAGTGTTGGAATGACCCAGTTGATGCAAATTAGCATGATCTTTAGTCAAATTTCAAGGATTCCGTACCACCAAAATTTATTGGCACCAAAAAGATATCATGCTACTCTAAAAACATCCTATAACACCACCTGAGACACGTCGCACCACTCTCCCACCCTTTTCGATATTGGTCCAAAGAATTCTCTCATAGACTTTTCACATACTTGGAAAAAGTTTTCGGGATGGCCCAAATAAGAATAATAAAACTACTAAAACTTAGGAGAAATCTGATGTTTTATTAGATAAGGTAAGAAAGAGTTTTGAAAGGATCAAGAACACTATACAAATGAAAGATAGGCATCAAAGCACAATCCATGAGAAAGTGAAGGTATATCTAATGACCCTAGAAAAACCAAAGAGAGATACCACCGAAAAAATAACAAAAAAAAAAACAATAAGGCTAGACTAGATCAATGTAGATTCCAAGGTAGTCGGTCAAATAAACTTAACCTTCTTTCAAGGAACGATAAAAAAAATAGACTAGCCCAATCAATGGTAATAAGAAGAAAAAAGTGGATCAGCTCAAGGGTATCCGAGGAGCACTCTCGTACCGTCGAGAAAGAAATATGAGTTGGGCGACTGATGTCCACCCACCCACCTCCAACGTGGAGTCTACAGACCCCTCTAACAAATTTTTTTGTGCCTCCATCACCTTTTCCCAAATCCACACCAAGGAAACCAACTCCTACCATGTCATTCTCCACTAAATCATGAGCATCCTCCAGTTGTCCACTAGGACCACCCACCATATCATAGCACATTTCAAAATTTAAACTACTCTCCTGCCCACTAAATTGGTCAATCCCATCGACCAGGAAACCTAACACCTCTGCCTTCTGCTCACTCCCTCCAGCCTAGTTCAAAACCCATACGGGATCCAAAACATGCTTGCGGTTCATCCTGTCCACAAAACTGATCGCTCCCATCTCCACTGCCACTCGAACCCCTGAAACCATAGGAATGTTCAAACTAGGATTTGCAGTAACATTATCCTCATTTTTTTCCTCGTCCGTGTTTGCATCCTCCTCCTTAGACTCCTCCTCCAACTCATTGTCCCCATGAATGAAATCAATATCCAAAGGAGGATCCTCATATGCAAAAAATTCCTTCATCTCATATCTGGCCCTTCTGCACTTGCTGCAGAAAATATGAGAGCTCTTTGATTCGATCACCTATTCCCATTTACCTACCAGAAAGTGCAAATAGATTTATTTTGGTAATTTGAAACCCATCGGAATATTAATGCATACCCTGGAAAAAACCATCCTGGATCGAGCCTTGGTAGTCAGATCAACCGCAATCAACATTCCCATCTATCTAGCAATCCTCGAAAAAAAATTTGGTTCCAAGAACTCCAAAGGAAGGCCCGAAAGGAAGATCTAGATAGGAAGACCATGGAAACAAAAATCATGTGGCATTCTAGGATCCCAATGATGAAAAATAAAAGCATTGTTCCGATAAAACCATGGACCCTCTTGAAGAACTTTTTACATCTCCACGCATATGGAAGCAAAAGAGAAAACCTTCTTCTATCAGTGCTCACACATCAACTTTACAGCTCCCTTTTATTCTGCTCCACTCTCTCATGAAATTGATGTTTGGTTGTAATCCAGAAAACCTTCCTACATTCCATGCGAATCTAAGATTCCTTGGTATTTCAATGATGAACTTCATATGTCCAAATGTGGTTATACACTCCTTCAGAAGGGGTGAGTTGGCAGGCTAATGGGTTTCCTCCCCAAATAGCTTCATCTCCCATGTGCGAAACCCTCCACCCACTACTGCAAACATTGTGCTGCAATATTTAATAGTTTCAATCAATACCGTTGTTGATGTCTTACAATTAATCAGATAATGGTTAAACAGAGAACCACTAACATTTAGAAGATACCATTCCAAATTTAGATGTTAAATTTGAGAATTTATAGCAAGGATATGCAATGGAACTCCTTAATTCACAGTTTTCAAAGATATTTGAAGGTCAGGATTGAAAATAAAAATGAATGCCTAACAAACTCTAATTCTTGGTAATTATCAATCCTATCAATCGCACTTCCATTAAAAAAATTATTCATCGAATTTAGGATGGAGGGTTTTAAAAAGGTTTCCTATAATGGAGTTTTTTTCCACTTAATGGAGTGCCCAAAGGTAAGAAAAAAAACATAATAACTAAAATTCATGACCAAACTTTTAGTAAGAAACCTACGGACAAAATTATGTGGCTTATACTCTAAGAAAAGATTCAATTACGATAAAACACAAAATGTCATAACTAACAATAATCTCCATAAAATTGGGATGTGAAACACACTAGATTGTGAAATATGGATGCGACCGATTGAAACCTTAGTGACAGTACAAATACTTTGTACCGATCCCTTACCCTTAACAGTATCGATTGTCTCTCAACACTCCTTAGAAATTTCAACATTCTAAAAATGTTGGAAAAAAAAGGGAAAGGAGTTCTTTCGAATTTGGTGGACATTTTTGAACCAACACACTAATTCTTGAAAGATCCTTCATCAAGGTCTCCTCATTGGATCTGCCTAGTTGAATTCCTTGTTTATTACTTCACCGTAATATGCTCTGTCTTTATTTTGAAATATACTCACTTGTCTTGGAATTAGATTCGTACCATTTTTCTATGTTTTTTCCCTGAGATGTTTGGTTTGAAAAATGGGGGACTTGACCATGCTTGACTTAAAATTATTTATCAGCTATGGATATTATGATAATTTCAATTATATGTCTATTGAAGTAGTATTTTATGTTTTTTTATTATTGGTAAATGGTTTTGAAGGGGACCATACCTCAAAGTACAAAAAAGCGGCGTCAAATCTAGAATAAAAACAATATAACCGAAGTGGTTTTTTAACAAGTGGGTATCACACCCCAGAAAAAGGCCTAGAAGCCAAATAAAACAGACAAGAACAAACTTCTAGCAAGAAGCCAAAACACAACAAAAATGTAGCAACACAACAACTGTAAAACCGCGAATGACCAGCCAACAATTGCTGCCTAGAAAATAAAGATATAGAAAAGGAGAACAACTGAGAAACATATTAGAGAAAAATCATCTAGGTGGGATATACGATTTTTATGAATAAATTTCTTCTTGTTATAATTTTTTTTCCACCCTTCTAGATCCTCCTCAATCAAAAGTATGACTTAAATTTCATCAATCAGCTGGTATGTAATTTTTAACAAGGAGAGCAAGGAGGGACATTCCCCTTATCCACCTCATTCAACTTTGGATTTGGAAACCCCTTGTTACCATCATCTAAAATTTCTTTAAGAGGGTATTCGGAATACGAGAGGGGGTTTCAGGAACCAATTCAGAGACCTTTGAATCAATATTTGAATCTAACTCTTCCTTGTCGTCAAATACCAAGTGTTCAAGGAGGGAATTTTTCCACCAATTGCTCTCATTTGTATGCCTTTCCAATCCAAAATCAGCCACAATATGGCCCGAAAAGAAACATCTTATGTATTTGAAGAGTAAACCTTCATATTCAAGTGGTTGACTCCAATTTTGGTGTTGAGCTTTAAGCTCAATGTGAGTAGGGGGGTTGTTGGAGGTGTCAACTAGTTAAACTAGGATTCTGACATATGTTGTGCGAGTGAAATTTGACGTTTAGGAGTCAATATTTAGTATGGTAACCCCAAAAACATGCAAATGTATATCAACAAGCATGATCCAACTTTATAGAGGAAGATGGGGTAGTCTAATCTAAGATGTTTTGCAAAAGAAGGTTTCAAAGGTTGGGTTAAAATAGGGGAACTAGGGTTTTATCATAAGGTAACATGATTGAAATGCCCCAAATTTCTACCACGCACTTGATGTCTTTATCAGAAATATATTGAAAAACACCCCAGAACCAATGGAAGAGGTCCCTAGCACATGGATACGGATCTAACCTACCATTCAAAAGAGGGATTTAGTGTTTGGAAATCCAGTCATGAAGTGCTAGAAGAGTGGACCAAATTTTTTTTTTAATTTTTTTTGTTTTTTTTTTTGTTACCGCCTAAAATGGAAGATTAAGGCATGGTCTTGGCAGTAGGATTCAGTTTCGCTTACCTCATCTCCAAAATGAACACAAGGGTTGTTATCTGCAAGTGTCATGGGTTTGTAAATAGTATTCCCCTATAATTCCTCACAGAAAGAGTGATTCTTGTTTTCCATACCACTCTCTTTATAAACCATTCCTGTATTCACATTCCCTAGAATAGGGGAAACCCTTCCTCTGAGAAAAGTGTTTCCCTCGGAAGAGCCTCCTCCTCTCACATCCAAATATTGTCCATTAATATCGAGGTATGCATTCCTACTCCCATCTAGCCACCTCAGATCCCATGTATCCTCTCCAATGAGGTGTTTGTCCCTGTAGGTTCGAGTAGGGTTTGGTCATCACTGTTGGCATCAGGTCCTCTATCACAGTGAAAAGGAGGGACATAAAAGGAGCATCCTCCCTTCAAATTCCATACCATTTGCCATGTTAGTTCTCAACCATTCCCCTATTTTGCCTCGACATGTGATACATGGCCACCATCACCGGTAAGGATTCTTGATTGCGTCGTTTTTGCCTATAGTATTGACACCTATGATTGTAGAAAAGACATAGATGGCAGATTGTTTATGCTTGGCTCAGAATTTAGATAAGGATCACCATTATTTTAAAACCATTACATATTTAGGTAAAATGGAAACTGGATAAACTTAGATTAATGGTGAGCTTAAGCTATGGGATATTTTAAAGCTAAGGCTAGGATATTGTTAGAAATACATATTTTAGGTAGGTAAACAGGGAAAATGAATCAACTTAGAAAAATGACCTAACTCTGCCCTTGGTCTGTGTGTAGGAGGCACTAGACAGGCAAGGGTATTTTCACTAGACCTAGACTTACCACCACCAGATCTGTTTGGATCTCCTACCCCATATTTTGTAGACTCTTCAGGATGTTATGCCACTCTATGTGGAGGGTGAGTAGGAGGGACATGTTGCAGACATGATAGAGCCCTTTCCATTGAGGGTCATGATCTCCTCACCCGGAGAGGAGCAGGAGGAGGAGAACTTCCCATTCAGATTCAACCAGAGCAGAGTCACCACAGAGGGGACAGGGGTGACTGAGTCTAGGAAATAGAGAGAGGTATCAGAGGCCCTAGGCCTAGGGATGAACAATCAGAATAATAAAAAAAAAACTACTAAAACTCTAGAGAAATCTTGATTTTTTTATTAGATAAGGTAAGAAAGAGTGATTTTGAAAGGATCAAGAACACTATACAAATGAAAGATAGGCATCAAAGCACAATCCATGAGAAAGTGAAGCTAGATTGAACGACTGCACACAAACCAAATAAAGATACCACTAAAAACCAAGGCTAGACTAGAGCAATGGAGACTCTAAGGAAGTCGGTCAAAAAAATTAACCTTCATCAAAGGAACGATAAAAAAAATAGACTAGCCCAATCAATGGTAATAAGAAGAAAAAAGTGGATCAGCTCAAGGGATATCCCGAGAGCTACTCCTAGTGACCCGTCGAGAAATATGTTTGGGCTGGACTGATGTCCACCCACCCAACTCTAACTTGGAGTTGGTAGATCCTCCAATATTTTTTTTGTGAATCTTTTACCCTTCCCCAAATCCACAACAAGGAAACTAGCTCCTACACACCATTCTCCACTAAATCATCATCAACCTCTAGTTGTCCACCAGGACCACCCACCACAACACAACACATTTCAAAATTTAAACTTCTCTCCCACCCATTGAACTGGTCAAGCCCACCAGCCAAGAAACCTGACACATCTGCCTTTCGGTCACTCCCTCCAACCTGGTTCAAACCCCGCACATGATGCACAACATCCTTGCGGTCCAACCCATCAAAAAAACTGACTTCTCCCATCTCTATATCTAATCGAACCCCCTAAACCACAAGAATGTTCAAACTAGGATCCGTAGTAACATTATCCTCAGTTTTTTCCTCGCTCGTGTCTGTATCCTCCTCCTCAGACTTCTCCTCCAACTCATTGTCCCCATGAATGAAATCAATATCCAAAGGAGGATCCTCATATGCAAAAAATTCCTTCATCTCATATCTGGCCCTTCTGCACTTGCTGCAGAAAATATGAGAGCTCTTTGATTCGATCACCTATTCCCATTTACCTACCAGAAAGTGCAAATAGATTTATTTTGGTAATTTGAAACCCACCATAATATTAATGCATAGCCTAGAAAAAACTAGCCTGGATTGAGCCCTGGTAGTCGAATCAACCGCAATCAACATTCCCATCGATCTAGAAATCTCCTTAAAGACTTCTGGTTCCTAAAACTCCAAAGGAAGGCCCAAAAGGTGGATCCAAACAGGAAGGGCATGCAAAAAAAAATCATGTGGCATTCCAGGCTCCCAATGATGGAAACTAAAAGCAGTGTTTCCATAAAACCACGGACCCTCTTGCAGCACTTTTTGCATCTCCAACTCATTATGGAAGCAAAAGAGAAAACCTTCTCTTGTCAGTGCTCACACATCAACTTTACAGCTCCCTTTTATTCTGCTCCACTCTCTCATGAAATTGATGTTTGGTTGTAATCCAGAAAACCTTCCTACCATTGCGAATCTAAATATTTCCTTGGCTCTTTCAATGATGAACTTCATAATGTCCAAATGTGGTTCTACCTCCTTCTAAGAAAGGGTGATTTTGGTAGGCTCCCAGTTTTCCTCCCCGAACAGCTTCGCTGCTCAGGTACTAACCCCTTCCCCCACTATTATAATCATTACTGGTGCAATAGTTAATAGTTTCAATCAATGACCTTTCGACATATTTAAAAATTAATGAGATGATGCTAAACGAGACAACCAATTCTCACATAGAACATGCATTCAAATATTTAGTGTCTAAATATTGAAATTTATAGCAAGGGATATGCGATTGGAAATCCATAATTCCACAGTTTTCAAAGATATTTGAAGTTCAGGATTGAAAAGAAGAATTTGGCATGAGGGTAAAATTTTTCCTATAATGTTAGTTTTTTTCCACTACATGGATGTGCCAAAGGCTAAGGAAAAAACATAATAACTAAAATTCATGACCAAACTTTTAGTAAGAAACCTACGGACAAAATTATGTGGCTTATACTCTAAGAAAAGATTCAATTACGATAAAACACAAAATGTCATAACTAACAATAATCTCCATAAAATTGGTGTGCAAACACCACTTAGATTGTGAAAATATTGGATGCGACCTATTGAAACCCTTATTGACAGTACAAATACTTGTACCGATCCCTCTCCCCTTAACAGTTATCGATTGATCCTCTCAACACTCCTTAGAAATTTCAACATTCTAAAAATGTTTGGAAAAGGATGTTCTTTCGAATTTTGGTGGACATTTTTGAACCCAAACACAACTAATTCTTGAAATGTATCCTTCATCAAGGTCTCCTAATTGGATCTTTCCTAGTTGACCTTGGTATTACTCACCGTATATGCTCTTTCTTTATTTTGAAATCTTACTCACTTGTCTTGGAATTAGATTCGTACCATTTTTCTATGTTTTTTCCATGAGATGTTTGGTTTGAAAATGGTGGGACTTGACCATGCTTGACTTAAAATTATTTATCAGCTATGGATATTATGATAATTTCAATTATATGTCTATTGAAGTAGTATTTTATGTTTTTTTATTATTGGTAAATGGTTTTGAAGGGGACCATACCTCAAAGTACAAAAAGGGCTCAAAATCTAGATAAAACAATATAACCGAAGTGGTTTTTTAACAAGTGGGTATCACACCCCAGAAAAAGGCCTAGAAGCCAAATAAAACAAACAAAAACAATGGCAGAGGACAAAATTCCAGCAAGAATCCAAAACACAACAAAACTACAACAACACAACAACTGCAAAACTGTGAAAGACCAGAAAACAACTATTTCCCGACAAAAATAGATATAGAAAAGGGGAAAACCCGAGTAAAAATTAGAGAAAAATCATCTAGGTGGGATATACGATTTTTATGAATAAATTTCTTCTTGTTATAATTTTTTTTCCACCCTTCTAGATCCTCCTCAATCAAAAGTATGACTTAAATTTCATCAATCAGCTGGTATGTAATTTTTAACAAGGAGAGCAAGGAGGGACATTCCCCTTATCCACCTCATTCAACTTTGGATTTGGAAACCCCTTGTTACCATCATCTAAAATTTCTTTAAGAGGTGTTTCAGGAATAATAGAGGGGGTTTCAGGAACCAATTCAGAGACCTTTGAATCAATATTTGAATCTAACTCTTCCTTGTCGTCAAATACCAAGTGTTCAAGGAGGGAATTTTTCCACCAATTGCTCTCATTTGTATGCCTTTCCAACCCACAATCGACCACATTATGGGCCAAATAGAAACATATTATACATTTGAAGGGTAAACCTTCGTAGTCAAGTGGTTGAGTCTAGTTTTGGTTTTAAAATTTAAGCTCAATGTGAGTAGGGGGGTTGTTGGAGGTGTCAACTAGTTAAACTAGGATTCTGACATATGTTGTGCGAGTGAAATTTGACGTTTAGGAGTCAATATTTAGTATGGTACCCAAAACATTGCCAATGTATATCAAACAAGCATGATTCCCAAATTATAGAGGAAGATGGGGTAGTCTAATCTAAGATGTTTTGCAAAAGAAGGTTTCAAAGGTTGGGTTAAAATAGGGGAACTAGGGTTTTATCATAAGGTAACATGATTGAAATGCCCAAATATTTCTTGCTATGATGTCTTTATCAGATAATAATGAAAAAGAAACAATGAAGGTTCCCTTAGCACATGGATACGGATCTAACCTACCATCCAGAAGAGGGATCCATTGTTTGGAAATCTAGTCGTGAAGTGTTGGAAGAGTGGGCCAAAAACCATTGAAACGGAATATTAAGGCATGGTCTTGGTAGTAGGATTCAGTTTTGATTACCTTGTCTCCAAAATGAACATAATGGTTGCTATTTGCAAGTATCATGGGATTGTATGTAGTCTTCCCCTATAATTCCTCACAGAAAGAGTGATTCTTGTTTTCCATACCACTCTCTTTATAAACCATTCCTGTATTCACATTCCCTAGAATAGGGGAAACCCTTCCTCTGAGAAAAGTGTTTCCCTCGGAAGAGCCTCCTCCTCTCACATCCAAATATTGTCCATTAATATCGAGGTATGCATTCCTACTCCCATCTAGCCACCTCAGATCCCATGTATCCTCTCCAATGAGGTGTTTGTCCCTGTAGGTTCGAGTAGGGTTTGGTCATCACTGTTGGCATCAGGTCCTCTATCACAGTGAAAAGGAGGGACATAAAGAGCATCCCTGCCTTCAAATTCCATACCATTGCCATGTTATGTCTCAACCCAGTCCCCTATTTTGCCTCTCGACCTGTGATACATGGCCACCATCACCTGTAATGGATTCATGGACGTCGTTGCCTATAGTATTGACACCTATGCTTGTAGCAAAGACATTAGGATTTGCAGATTGTTTATGCTTAGGGCTCAGATATTTTAGCTTAAGGATCACCATTATTCTAACATTACATATTTTAGGTAAACATGGAAACTGGATAAACTTAGATTAATGGTGAGCCTTAAGCTATGGGATATTTTAAAGCTTAAGGATAGGATATTTAGTTAGAAATTACATATTTTAGGTAAACATGGAAACTGAATAAACTTAGAAAAATGAACTAACTCTCGCCTTGGTCTGTGTAGGAGGCACAGACAGGACAAGGGGTATTTTCACATAGACCTAGACTTACCACCACCAGATCATGTTGTGGCATCCATCCTACCCCATATTTTTTAGACTCTTCAGGATGTTAATGCCACTCTATGTGGAGGATTAGTAGGAGGACATGTTGCCAGACATGATAGAGTCCCTTCCATTGAGGGTCATTTATCTCCTCAACCCAGAGAGGAGCATGGAGGAGAGAACTCCCATTCAGATTCAACCAGAGCAGAGTCACCACAGAGGGGACAGGGTGACTGAGTCTCAGGACATAGAGAGAGGTCTCAGAGCCCTAGGCTTAGGGATGAACATGCAGAGAGACCTAGAGGATATCAAACCACATTTGCAGATCACATCAGGGAGATCTTGAAGCTTCGGCCATCACATTATTCTGGTGACGTAGGTGGATTTTAGGCAGAGGCGTGGTTGGTGAGATTGATTGGATGCTTCGATCTCTTTCCTTGTTCTAGCAACATGAAAGCTCATGTTGTGATCCATCCACTAAGGGATGGAGCTGGTGTCTGGTGGAGGACAGATGAGTAAAATCTCTATGTTGATTCTGAGACAGTTACCTGGGTGCTCTTTGAGGAGCATTTCAGGAATAGATACTTGTCATGGAGGTTCATACAGCAGCAGATAGATGAGTTCCATGACCTCTAACAGGCATCTCTTATAGTGGCTGAGTATGAGAGTAGATTTCTGGATCTACTCCAGTATGTTGGTTACATGTAGGATGAGTAGGCACAGATCCACAGGTTCATCCGGGGCCTAAATCTAGACATTGGAGGTGTAGTGCGGATCCATTGTCCACAGACATCAGCTGAGGCTGTCGAGAAGGCCTATATAGCAGAGGAGACTCGGGGAAAGACCTAGCAGGCTAGAGACCGAGTTTGGAGCCGCATACAGAAGATTTAGGACAATAGATCAAGGGGGTTAGTACCTCTTCCTTGTGGTGGACAGGGTTCATTACAGTCATCTTTTAGACCACAACAGTAGTCCCACCCACCTTATAGACCTCCACAGAGGTTTGATGCACAGAGACGTCAGAGTATGGGGACTCCTCTTAGGGGTCCCACCAGGACACAGGGTGCCTAGAGAGTTCACTTAGTAGGAGCTCACTAGTAGAGACCTCAGCAGACCGTAGCCAGATCATCAGGATCCACACCATAGACCTCTAGAGTACCGACTGGACCTACTACACATGGGAGAGGATCAGGCGGCTATTTTGGTTGTGGTGTTACTGGAAATTTTTGAACAGATTACCCACATAACCCTAATAACAAGGGTAAGACATAGATCTTAGAGCCAACTGTTGGTGATATGGGGTACAGTCATAGGATGTATGTAGTGGTCAAGAACCATCAGGCAAAGCATCAAAGTATAATTATTGAGACTGCAGGTAGCATTGATGGTATTCCTACCTCCATTTTGTTTGATTCTGGTTCTTCTGACTCTTTCATTGCACCATCTTTAGTAGAGCGATGCAGGCTGGTGGTAGTTAGGTAGGGTCATAGTTGGGATGTTGAGATGGCTTCTGGAGCCAAGATCTCTGTGGACTCCTTAGTTAAGAAGTGTGTGGTGGATTTGAGATCTTTCACCACTACCTCAGATCTCTGTATCCTTCCTTTGGGCTCTTATTGAGTCATCTTGGGTATGGATTGGTTATCTACACACAAGGCCATAATGGACTGTTACCACAAGATTATATCTTGCACAGATGATTTGGGTGTTGAGTTGGTGATTTCAGGGGTCAGGAGACCCGTTTCTATTCACCTATCTCACGAGCACCTTATTAGATGACCACACCAGAGCTTTGTGAGCTCAAGTTATAGCTTGAGGGCCTTTTGGAGAAAGGCCTTATCTATCCTAGTGTATCCCCTTGGGGAGCACTGGTGATCTTTGTAAATAAGAAGGATGGATCCTTGTGGTTGTGTATTTATTACTGCCAACTGAACAAAGTAACGATCAAGAATTGTTATCCCCTTCCGTGCATTGATGATTTATTTGATCAGATGAAGGGAGCCACAACTTTCTCTAAGATAGACCTTAAATTAGGCTACCATCAGTTGAGGATTTCAGAGGAAAACATATATAAGACCGCTTTCCGTACAAGATATGGCTGCTATGAGTTCACAGTGGTGCCTTTTGGTTTGACTAATGCCCCCACAGTATTTATGAGTTTGATGAATGGGGTATTTAGGACCTTCTTAGATCACTTCGTGCTCATATTCCTTGATGACATTTTTATTTACTCACGTACGCGTGAGGAGCATGAGGGGCACCTTTGCCAGGTTCTTCATTTTCTTCGGGAGCAGCAAATTTACGGGAACCTGGAGAAGTGTCCATTCTTTCAGAAGGAGGTGTAGTATTTGGGTCATATCATTTATGGGGAAGGTATTGCCATCGATCCTTCCAAGATTAGAGCTATTATGGATTTTCTAGCACCCACTAATGTAACTGAGGTGTGCAACTTCATGGGATTAGCAGGGTACTACCGGAGATTTGTTTAGGACTTCTCTTAGATTGCACACCCCATCACTTCCCTACAGAGGAAAGGGAAGGAGTTTCTTTGGTCAGGCAGGTGCGAGTAGGCCTTCAGTACACTAAAGGAATGTCTCACTACAATGCCTATCCTTGCAGTGCCGGATCCTCAGGGTGATTTTTTTGTTTCCACGGATGCTTCTTTAGCAGGGGTTGGAGGTGTGCTGATGCAAGAGGGCAGAGTAGTGGTTTTCAAGTCTCACAAAATCAAGGATTACGAGCTTAATTATCTGACTCATGATATTGAGCTTGTGGCAGTTGTGCACACTTTGGTTCGATGGCAGCACTTTCTACTTGGTCAGAGATTCACACTCAAGATAGATCACTAGAGTCTTCGCCACCTCTTCACGTAGCCCAATCTCAACGTTCATCAGCGGCATTGGATGGAGTTGCTTTGTGAGTATGATATGGAGATAGAGCATGTGAAAGGGAAGGAGGATGTGGCGGTAGACACTCTCAGTAGATGGAGACATGTGGCTATGGCCACCTCAGTGAGCACATCTTTGCAGAATAGGATTCTTCAGCAGTTTCCTCTTGATAGCTTCTACATTGTAGTTCAAGTAGAGATCAAGTCTCAGAGACCCCTTAAGGGGAATTTTGATGGTTTTTCCTTAGAGGCATATGGCTTTCTCAGGCACTTAGGTTAGATTTATGTTCCTAGAGATGGAGACTTGAGGTAGGACATTTTGGTGGAGGCACATCGTGCACCCTATTCAGCCCATCATGGGGTGAAGAAGATGTACACCACTTTGAGACAGTTGTATCATTGGAGAGGACTTCGTAGATTTTTGGCCCAGTTCATGTCACAATGTTTAGAGTGCCAGAAAGTAAAAGTCAAACATTAGCATCCAGATGGCTTTCTTTTCCCTCATGCTATACCGGAGTGGACATGGGACACCATTTCCATGGACTTCATTGTTGGGCTACCGATGTCGAGATATCACCACGACTCCATCATGGTCACGGTTGATAAATTGACAAAAGTGGCTCACTTTTCCCTGGTGAAGACCACTTATACAACTAGTGTAGTGGCACAGGTAAACTTGGATGAGATTATTAGGTTGCACGGGATTCTGTGCAATATCATTAGTGACCGCGATCCTTTGTACACTTCCCATTTTTGGACTACCATGCAGCATGCCCTCGGGACAAAGATCAATTTCAGCACAACATATCACTCTAAGACAGAAGGTTAGACTGAGTGGGTGAATCAAATTTTGGAGGACATGCTCAGGATGTATCTAATGGATCAGCAGTCAAGATGGGAGGATTACATGTACTTGGTCGAGTTTTCCTACAATAATAGTTTTCATATTTCTGTAGGCTTGGCTCCTTTTCAGGCTTTGTATGGTAGAGAGTGTAGGACACCTCTTAGTTGGGACAGGTTAGAGGACAGGGTTTCTCTTGGACCATCTTTATTACATGACATGGAGTAGCAGGTGATGTTGATCAGACAGAGACTGCAAGAAGCATAGGACATGCAGAAGAAGTATGCAGATCAACATAGGACCGACCATAGTTTTGATGTGGGCATGAAGGTGTTCCTTCGTGTTAGGCCACATAAGAGCCCTATCCATTTTGGAAAAGGTTATAAGTTAGCTCCTAGATTCATGGGTCCCTTTGAGATCTTGGAGCGTATCGGCCCTTTGGCCTACCATCTAGCATTGTCACCTAGCTTGTCTCACATACATGATGTGTTTCATGTTTCAGTTCTTAGGAGATATGTTGCAGATCCTTCTCATGTGTTAAAGTGGACATCATTGTAGGTATAGGATCAGGGGTATGTGATGGTGGAGCCTGTTCGTATCTTAGATCACAAGACCCTGAGCCTTTGAGGAAGAGAGGTTGATTAGGTTTGGGTGCAGTGGGACAGATGTGATGAGACTATACTACATGGGAGGATGCTACTTTATTACGAGTTCAGTTTCCACATTTGTTCCAGTGAGTTCTAGGAGGAAGTCGAGTCTAAGGGGAGGGGGATGTAGTGCCCACTTCCCTTTGGCACCTTTTGATACTAACCATGATACTGTTGATTATAATATTGACATGATTATGGACCTTACTATAGTATGATGATAGATGTATATCGTGGATTTTTTTGACTTGATTCAATTATGATGCATGATGATTATTAGAGACATTTTATATGTTGATGATGATATATTGTTGGACATGGTTACATGATGGATGTTTGGACTTGTGATATTTGGATGTTGTGAGTAGACCTAGAAATTGAAAATTATTGGATGAGGATATAGTTGTTGATAAAACTATAAATGATATTGTTAGATTGCTTTGATGTTGTTGTGATTCATATATTTAGATGATTTTAGATTTTTAATTATATTTATATTATTTTGGATGTTCTGATATGGCCATGAGGCCGAAGGAGGTTTTTTTTTTTTACGGGTTAAAAAATCACAACAAAGATCGGGGGATTGGAGACCAACCACATTGGAATTCTGGATGAATTCAACAATGTCACCATGGCAACTAGTTTTGTTTGTGCGTGTTTGTGTGTGATAGGGATTCCCATGGGGGGGTCCACCTTTAAATATGACCAAGGGGTTTTATGTATTTCTTTTATTTTGGCCCTTTTGTTTATGTTTCCATGTATTTATTTTTGAGGTGCTTTTACCCCTTTCATTAATTATTAAATAGTGTAAAAATATTGTGAGTAATCATGTTGTTAATATAATTAATTAAAATATGTCATAAGAAAGTAATTAGTAGAGTTGGCTTGGAATTAAAGTGTTGTAAGTAATGTGTAAGTGATGTGTAAGTTTACTCTTGAGTGTGAAACACTCCACCTTCTTAGAAATTTGAATTTGTCCTTGGAGGCTTGTGGGACAAGTTAAACTTGTCCCATACCCCTTATATTTACCAACCATACCTACGGTTGGGGAGTTGAAATTAGAATTTTAGTATGCATTTTGGGAAGACAAATTGTAGGTTTTAATTACACTTTTCTTACATGTTTTAATTTTAGTCCTTTGGGGTGTGGGTTGGATTTGAGTGTGTAAGTAAACTGTCATATTATTCACCCACTTATTTATTATGCATTGGAGGATGAAGTTGAATTTTGGGGGTTGGGGTGAGGATGTGTGATGTGGCATCCTACATGGATCCTCCTCATCATCTTCTATAAAATTTGAATTGCTTGCCTTGTTTTGGGTTGCTTCACTTTGGAGACTTCATTTTTTTGGGTGAATTTTCTTGTTGTTTTGGGAGCTCTTACTTGGAGAAGTTTTTGGAAGATTGTTGCATGCTTGTGCTTGGATTTTTTGGATTGCTTACATTGGGATAAATCTTGTTGTTTTGGAACTTAGAACAACTCCATCATGGAGAGGTAGGAGCTTGGCTCTTGAAATACTCTTCTTTTATATATGTAAATGTTCTTGTGTGAATGTTTTGGTATATTTGTGGGTTGTTGGGTAGATGGCCTAGGAATGGTGTAGGAGAAGACTATGGGGTTATTTTGTGGGAGGCACAAGTGTGTTTTAGGGAGGTATAAGGGTGGGGGGAGTTAGGATTTGGCTTCCACCTTACAAAGAAATAGCTTTCATTTTTACTCGTTATGGGGTGCCATAAGAGGTTGGGGAGACATAAGAAAATGTGAGGAATAAGGGGTACATAGGGGAGGCATAAGGGTATGAAAGGGTTTTGAAATGATATTCCTATATATATATATATATATATAGAGAGAGAGAGAGAGAGAGAGAGAGAGGAGAGAGGAATAAGGGGTACATAGGGGAGGCATAAGGGTATGACAGGGTTTTGAAATGATATATATATATATATATATATATATGTATGTATGTATGTATGTATGTATGTATGTATGTATGTATGTATGTATGTATGTATGTATGTATGTATGTATGTATGTATGTATGTATATGGTGGGTTGTTCTCAGTTGGTGATACCAATTTTACCCTTTGGGAGGCATAAGCAACATCCCCCATAGCTTCTTGCTCCTTTGGCTTGCTTGATGAAGCCTTTGTATTGTTTGTCATGTTTTAATGTAGTTGTAAACTACATTCTGTTTAGGACTGTGTTTCTTTATGAAAATGTTTCTTGTATGTTTGTGGAAGCTTGTTGTTGCTATGAGTTGGATCATATATTTTATTGCATTGTGGTTGGGGCTCGGGGGCCAATGAAGAAGGACGACTTCTCCTCTTCATTAGATGTCTTGGTTGGGTGAATAGTGTTTCCTTTCCCCTACTCCTATTGTGATCAAATTGGAAGAATGAGGAGTATGCATGTTGTTGTTCTAGAGATGAGAAAAGACAGTTTAATAGTCCCTCATGAAATGAAATCTCATTGTAACCTTTCCCACTTGAAGTGGATGAACTTGTAAATGTTTGTAATGGAAAGATGTTGTAGTTATTGCAAGTTGTATATTGGAATGTAAAGGAGTTATACTCTGTATTCTATTTTGGAAAGAATGTGAAAGAATGATACGTGTTTTTTTGTATGTTGCATTTTGAAATGGAATGAAAAGGAATTTGTAAGAGTCATTTAAATTAATGGAAGTGGTTTTGTCTTGTCCATTTGTTGTTATTCCAATGGAAATTTGTGTTTAGCATACACTATGAAATCCCTATTGAAAAGTGGTAAAGTGGAACATGTGAAAACAAAATGTATTATTCTAACCAATATACAAGAAATGATTTTGGAAGGAATAAAAGAAGGAAGTTGTAAATTGGTCTTTTGGAATAAATAAATGAGTGTAATAATTTTCTCAAATTGCATTATTTTATTGAATTTGATTATAACAATGTATTGAATTCTCTTCTTGAAAAGAAGAAATGCAGGTGAGAAAAATACAATATTTTGTCTCTTTGGGATGTGAAAAAATTTGAAATCAGAATTACATTTTGGTCTTGAATAGTTTGAATTGAATCAACTAAATGTGTTAAATTGGGATTGGAACGTATTCTAAATACTTGGAAGAAGAAAATGGCAAACAGACCCTTTAAAATTTGATCCCTGTTTTCTTTGTAATTTCAAATTGGCAATTATCTAAACCAAAAATGCATAGTTCAAACCTGCAAGCAAGAAATAACAATTTAACATTAAAATATAACATGCTAGTTTATAAATGAGTTCTTTTAGACAAAGACACTTAAAGTAAATATTTCAAAACTTAGCAAAATTGGGCTCAAACTATTTTGCAGTCGTTTTGCTATCAAGAAATGAAAATATTCAAATTGCAAATCTATCAGACAAATTGGACCTTAAATCCTTCCTTAAATCCATCCAAGAACATGTCCCCATGTCTATTTATCATGTAGAGAGAGGAAGAAGATCAAATCGAATAAATCTCACAAGTTAAAATTTACCAGTTCGCACTGTAAAATCCTACAGGACATTTTCTTAAAATTTACACCTTAAAATTTTTCAAAACCAAAAATTAATGATCCTTGAGTGAAGAGGACGTCAAGATATTTTCAAAAAGTCCTTTTTTTCCCAAAACCGAGCTCTCTGTCAAAAGTTATGGCCTTATGAAGTTTTCTTCCTTGGCGTCAAAAATTGGGGAAATTTTTCATGGGCGGGCCCGCGGGCCCCAATTTTTCCTTTAAGCACTTGAGAAAATTTTCCTAATTTTCTCTGCTGGCCCAGAGCCAATTAGAGGCTACCATGTGGCACGATGAGGTGTCAGCAGAGGGGTGGATCCCCTTTTTCACTTAGCGCTTCCGGAAATTTTTGGGAAAATTTTCCAAAATTTCCCTGTCGCCCCGCGACCAATCAGGCGATGCCACGCGGCATCACGAGGCATCGACAGAGGAGTGGGTCCCCTTTTGTATTTTTGTGTTTCAAAAAATTTGGGGAAAATTTTCCAAGTTTTCCCCGCCTTTTCGCTGGTCCGCAGCCAACCAGGAGTTGCCACGCGACATCGTGAGGTGCCGGCGGAGGCGCGGGTCAATGTTACCCTCTTAGCCCTTTGGGGCATTAAGTGAATTTTCTCCCCACTGCCCCACTTTCCCCATGTTGTCTTAGGTGATGCCATGTGTCCCCTATGGACTCATGGGAACATGGATGCAAATTTGGCTCCTCGCCCTGCGCGGGAGAGTTTTCTAAATATCTCTTGTCGCCCAGCATTTCCCCGCGTTGACTTAGGGAGTGCCACGTGTCCCTTGTGGACTTATGGACCCGCAGGAGCACGAGTGCAAAAGTGGTTTTTTCTCCCACATGAGAAAATTTCTAAAAGTCTCCCTGCGGCCCGCTAACCCGCCCATTGGGAAAATTTTCACCCCTGGGCCCGCATGCCTGCTCTTGGGGAAAATTTTCACCCCAAGGCCCACTGGCCCATAACTCAAAAAATATGAAGAGTTAGGAGGAATTATTTATATCAATGGAAAGGTGACGAAATTTCCTATCCAAAGGGAGTAATTTAGAAAAAATTTGAATGTGTTAAGTGCAAGAAAAATCAAGTTGAAACTTTAAGCCTGTTAGAGAAAGGGGTATGGTGAAGAATTACCCTCTGAACCTAATGGAACCTTCTAGCCCTAAATTTTGGACCTTATGACCTCTAATAATTGTTAATAAAATAAAAGTATGTTTTAGTGGATTAGAATTGTTTCGAAACCTGTTAGTGACAACTGTTGTCTTGTAACCTAGTTGAAGATTCTTTTAATAAAAAATAAAATTATTCCATAATTTTCCTAACTAATCCTAGGTTGTTCTTGGGTCTCAAGTGGGTTGTTTTTTAGTGGGTATTAGAAATATGAGGCAACCTCTACCAGTGGCATCAAGAAATAAAAAAACAACACGTCCAAACCAATAGTACAACCAAACCAACAACAAAAAAGAACAAAATGCCCAAAGAGCTCATTCCTGAGACCCATACCCATGAAATATTAAGTCCATCTTAAGGGTAAAATTATTCCTTTTATTTTTTCTTCTCACAACCATCCAATCCTTTTCAGTATTCAGTTTTTTATTTTCATTATTGTGGACTGGAATAATAACTTCAAAAATCTCCTTAGCATTTTGGGTCCCTAATGAAACAAAAGGAAGGGAACATGTTCCATTTTCCAAATCCCCCAAATACATAGAACTCTAAATATTTTGTTGCAATGGATCATTATGAAAAGGAGGATTCAATTCCGCATTCTCAGAATATGAATAAACATCTTTTTTAGCCTCAGTATCTGAATCGCAATATTACAGGTCATTTACAACCAGGTGGCTAGGATTTGAAACCTTCCACCAAGAGCTTCTAATTTTAACATTTTTTTTTATGACAATCTAAAGCTAAATGACCAAGAGAAAAATAGGTTCAACACCTGAAGGGAAACCCTTCGTATTCCAGATTTTGTGTCCAAATTCTATCCTCAAATTTGAGTTCAATAGTGGCCAGAAAATCTATATAATTATCCACATCAACCAGCATTCTTGTATATGTAGTGTGCTCATAATCTTCAGTCTTTGGATCAATCGCCAAAATTTTTCCTAATGTGTTACCTATAGAGGTTAAGAAACTCACCATCCAAAATTTGAGGGGCAAATAAGGCAAATGAATCCAAACCGGTCTGACTTGGAAATTATCAATCATCCAGTTAAACATAAGAAACAATAGTTTCATAAATAACAAATAGGATTGAAAATTCCAAAATATTCCAAAAATCAAATCTCTATCTGAGGTTTCAGAAAAAACAACTATAAAAAACCTGTGTGAAGTAGGATAAATATCAATATTAACTAGCATTATGGGGCTCCAATGGCTCTACATCCATTCATGAAGAGTAGGCAGACCTAGACAAAAATTGTTGAATCTGCAAATCAATCCATTCTTCATGAAGAAAGCTTCAGATTGCACAACCTTTGTTCCAAAACCGACATAGGGGGTGGATTTTGCATAAACCATAAGCTTAGAACTAGGTTTCTTGGCCACATTTTGAAATCTCTTCTTTGAATCCATATCTCCCATATTGTTGTTATCTTCATACAGAGGATCAAATCCAGATTTATTCCAAAAATCTCTAGGATCAGTTGTAGTGAATTTAGAGGCAAATCCTCCACACTACTAGAACAGGTCTCTCCAAGGATTGGAATGGCTCTATCAACAAATGTCGTAATAGGACCGGATCCCATCTAATAGTAGATAATATCTCTGAGACATGGGAAAGGAAAACCCCATGCCCCCCGAGTCATAGCCTTATGAGGAAGAACAATGCCTCCAGACTCTCCCTATGCAGAAATCCTGCCAACACCATCTATAAAGCAAGAAACCATTTTATCACCACAACTGAACCCAAGTTTGGAAACTAACATAGAGGTCAACAACAGAGGAAGAGGAAGGTTGCAGGGTCCAAACAGATTTGGTTACACCATGAAACTCTTCTACACAGTAAGAATTCCTCTATAATACCCCCCTAGAACCACCATGATTATTTCCTTCTCCCTCATCTAGAATAAGGACCCTTCCTCCATCGCTAGAAATATGGTAAGGGTTAGGGTTCATATAAATTATGGGAGAACACTACATCGTCTTGGATCTAGCTATCTACCTATTTCGCCAAAAAAAATTTCATTGATGTGGAAGCATAACTTCCAGAGAGCATAAATTTTGGGTTCGACTATCAGATTATTTTGAAATTATATAGGGTGTTAGATCTTGAGTACTAATATGCCATGACTAACTTTATCATGATGATTTCAGCATATTCTTGGGGCAAAATTCTTTCATTTGGTGGTCTAAAATTGGCTCTGAACCTTTTTTGTTTTGTCTAGAACTTAGAGTTTGAATATGTTTTGCTCTGATTTATAGAATAAGAAAATATTTTGCGTAAGCCTTAATTTATGAAGGCATATTTTATATGCAAAATTCAGGTGCCATATGAGGTGTTTTCTTAGTATTTTTGTTTTGTGTTTGAGGGTTAATTGGCATTTTAGGGTTTTTTAGAGATAGTGGGAAATAAAAGGAAGATTGTAATGTTGTAAAATTTTAGTGTGGATTCATGAATGAGAAGAAAAATATTTTGAAGATTATGTAGTTTTTGAAAAATCATGTGTCTGGTTTGGGGGTATTTTGATCTCTTATAACTGGATTCACATCAATTGGTATCATAGTAGGATTTGGATCTTGTGGGAATGGTGAAGGTTATATATATTACATTTGCCTATGTGATTTACTAACTCTATTTTATATAATCATGGATAGATACGAGAGATTAGGTTATGTCCAAATGAATATGCATATTTAGGAGCTACAGGGACAAGTTGTTGAGCTCATTGGAGAAATTACCTGCCTTAGACAGATACATGCAAATGAGGATGTAAACCCAGATAGTGATACTAAAGAATTATGTCTGCTAAGGAATGAAGGAGGAAATAAAGAATAAAATGAGAGAGATGAAGAAACATTGAATGAGTTTCCATTTGAGGAGAGATTGGTCCAAGATTTGGAGGGAAAGAATGATGACATTAATATTAATGTTCTTGATTATGATGTAGGGTTATGACCACATAATTTTATTAAGTGGTTGAATCGAATGGAAAATTTATTTGAGTGGAAAACCCTTTAAGACGAGAAGAAGGTTAATTTTTAATTCACTAAGTTGGTCAAACATGCATTGATCTCGTGGGATCATTTTCAAAATGAAAGACAAAGGAAAGGAAAGGAAGAGATCCAAAACTAGAATAATATGGTGAATAAGTTGAAAGAAATTTTTCTTCTTGTAGATTATGCCCAAAAACTATTGGAAAGGTTTCAAAATTTAAGACAAAAGTATTTTAGAATTGAAGAGTATACCAATGAATTTTACAAACTATCAATCCAAGTAGAATAGGGAGAACCTGAGGCACATAAGGCTACAAGGTATATAAATGGGTTGAGATATACCATAGAAGAGTAATTGAATATTCTCAAGATCCATATCCTGGATGATAGATATTATTTGACATTGAAAGAAGAAAAGAAACATATGAATAAATTTAGAAGAGGAGTGAAGAGAGGACCATCTTCATCTCCAATGAGAGGGAGAGGTAAATTTAATTTTGTAAAAGATGAATCCTCTAATGTAGAAGTGTAGGATGAATCTTGTCAAGGTAACAATAAATACCAAAGAGGACAGAGATTTAAGAGAGGTAGAGGATATGGTGGAGGAAGGTGTTGGAATATTGCCCAACATATGTATACCTGTTATCGATATCGTGAATAACGGAATAGAGCATTTGAGTGTTTCCATTATTCTACACATGATAGATGGAAAGTGGAATAGTAATAAGTAAACCTAATTGAAGTTGAATAAGATGAAGAAATGGAGGTTGCTGCAGACTTTGGTGAAACCGTCATGATAAGGAGGACATTGATTATCCCAAGAAAGGAGAAATAACAAGATGGTGCCAGTGGTGATTCTTAGTTGCGAAAAAATATTTTTCGAGCAAAATGCACCTCTAGAGGGAAGGTATGTAAACTTATTATTGATGTGGTAGTTGTAAAAATAATGTCTCAACTGTGATTGTTGATAAATTGCATCTAAAATGTGAGAAGTACACATATCCCTATTGCATATTATGGTGTAAGAAAGGGAACGAGGTAACCCTTGATAAAATATGCATAATAAAGTTTTCAATCAGGAATACTTACAAGGCTAAGGTATGGTGTGATGTTATCCTGATGGATGCATGCAATATATTATTGGGGAGGCTCTGGAAATATGATAGAAATGTTACACATGATGGACAGAATAATACTTATAATTTGTGGAAGGATGGTGTAAGGGTGGTCTTGTTACCCTTCAAGGAAGAGTAGAAGAGTGAGGGCTTGTTGGCTATAAAGGATTTTTTGTAGGAATGGAAGAAGTTGGTTGGTGTTATGTATTAATGGAAAAGAAGGCGTAAATAGATGCCTTTGGTAAATATATTGTAGCAGCAGAGGTACTAAAAATATGGAAATATGTCATACCAGAGGAGCTACCAAATGGGCTACCCACGAAAAGGGATATACAAAACCATGTTGATTTAATCCCAAGCTCGGATATTCTAAATCAAGCATCCTATAGGATGAGCCCAACATAGAGTGAGGCATTAAACAAACAAGTGACATATCTGATAAAGAAAGGGTTGGTGAGAGAAAGCATGAGTCCATGTGCAACTCCAACACTATTTACTCCCATAAATGATGGAGACTAGAAAATGTGTGTGGACATTAGAGAAACAAATAAAATCACAATTAAGTATCCGTTCTCAATTCCAATATTGAATTATATGATGGATGTGCTAATGGGAGCCCAATAGTTTAGTAAGATTGATTTGTAGAGTTTGTACCATGTGGGGCTAACTAGTTAGGCATTATCCTTGCATGTTCATTCATATTGAGTTAATTAAAATTGATAAAATCAAACTTAGTATACTGGTATACATTAAGGGGTAAAAGGGTTTAATTATTTAATTTTTGTATTAGGTATTGGGGGTAGGTTATAAAGGTGGAGAGGTAGGGCTAATTTTAATATAAAACTAAAACATTTGAACCCTAGTTTTTAAAACTAAATACTTTAAAATTGCAAAAGGAGTGTAGTCATAAAATTAAATTGTAATATCTTTTTGAATAAGTAAATCTCAACTAGGAGATTCTTAACCAAGAAATGATAAAATGGTACAAAAATGGGATTGAGTATGCTTTTCAACACAAATGATATTATTTTAGTATCTTAATTATTTGAAGAACTATTGATAAATGATTATACTTTAACATTAAGGTATTTGGTAATAGATCTCAAATGGCTTCAAACTCTCTTTCTAGAGAAAAGGCGTATTGAGAAAATAATAATTGACTGGGAAGCATAATATATTTTCTATTTGATATATTAGGGTATAAATAAAAAAGGGTAAATAAAATTGTAATGGAAAAATGGGTAAGTAAGGTACATGAAAATAGAAGGTATTTTCATTCTAATAATATAACAGGAGGGGGGTATTATCAATTGAATAATTAGAGGTAAAAACTAACATTAAGGGTATTCTTTAATACCCTTTGAACAAACATGTTATATCATACTTTTACTAATTTAACCCCCCATGGTATGTACTACCAGATCCAAATCCATGGATGGGGCAAATGGAAAATATCTATCAAAATGAAAGATGGATTGTACAAGTGGATGGTGATGTCATTCAGGTTATTTAGTGCACACAATACATTTATGATGTTGATGGAAAAAGTATTCCAACAATATAATGGTAAGTTTTTAGTTATCTATTTTGATATTTAATAGGAAAATGGAAGAATACTTTTTGCATTTGAAATTGGTTTTAGAAATATAATGAAAAGAGCGTTTTTATGTAAACTTAAAGAAGTGTATATTTCTTCAAAAAAGTTGAGCTTTTTGGGATTTTTCATCTCAGAGGATGAGTTGAATATGGTTAAGGAAAACGTGAAGGAAATTTTGGAATGACATGTTCTAAGGAATTTGACAGAGGTTTTTAGCTCTCATGGATTGGTAAGTTTTTATAGGAATTTTATCGAGAATTTAAATAACATTGCAACACCCATAACAACATGCATGGAGAGAAAAGAGTTTGTATGGACCAAGGTAGCAATAGATAGTTTTAAATTTTTGAAGAAGAAAGTGTTAGAGGCACCTTATATTTTGGTATTGCCATATTTTAACATGGAATTTGAGGTTAATTGGGATGCCTCACACATGTCGAGATTGGAGCTGTACTAAGTCAAGAAGGAAGAATTATAGCATTATTTAGTGAAAATATAAATGAATTTAGGAGGAAATATTATACTTATGATGTGGAATTTTATGTTATTGTTCAAGCATTAAGGCGTTGGAGACAATACTTGGTAGTTAAGTAAATTTTACTCTTTACTGACTATGAAGCATTGTGGTATGTAAACACATGGAAGAAACTAAATAATATCCATGCAAACTAGATTTAATTTTTGCATCTAATATTATTTTGTCTTAAATCATTAGTAAAGTAAGTAGAATAAATTTATTGATGCCTTGAGTAGGAGTGTAACACTTTTGATAACAATGGAAAATTAAGTATTAAGGTTAGAGATAGTTAAGGATTTGTATGAAAGTGATCCAAATTATGGTGATGTTGTGAGACAATGTAAGATTACTAAAGTGGGTAGTGTTTGTTTTGATTATTTGATAAAGGGTGGTTATTTATTCAGGGGAAAGAAATTGTGCATCCCTATTAGTTCAATGAGAGAAATTATTGTTATCACCAAATTACAACACCCCTGAATGACTTATTTTATGGATGGGGCATTGATTGTAATTTGTGTAACATTGAATCATATCCTAAGCTATGGGACTTGCACACTTGAGATGACCCTCCAGAGAAAGTTAGTTCCTGCTCCTAAACCTACCTACCACAAACTAATCCTAATGCAGGAAAGATCATATCTAATCCTAATCTAACTTTCCAAGGGACCAGGGAGAGAGAGTGCATGAAAGTAAAGCCTCCACTTATAGCAGTGATACACCAGAAAAAGGAGGATGTTAGCCAAAAAGCCAACTACCTGAAATAGAAAGAGGTGAGAAATGGAGAGGGTGGACAAGATGCACCATAGACTATAGTTAGATTCACACAGAACACCACTTAAAAACCATTAAACATAGCTCCCACAAACCTGCAATAAACACCAGAATATGTACAATATACCCTGCAATGAAGAGAGGCAAGTAGAGACAACAAAATATGCAAAGGGTGGACAAAATGCATCACAAAACATATTTTATTGCTCCAAAAGTATGCACAATACAACTTTAGTGGGAAAGAGGCAAGAAAATACCAGTACAGAGCTTGGGAGATGATCCAATGTTACAAAAATTACATCGAATGCCCCATCCACAAATCAGGCCATTCAAGGGTGATGTAATATTGTGATAACAGTTCTGGCACGCTCAATGGGAGAGGTTTAAAGCACCTTACCACTTCATTTTATCAATTTGGTGTGTTCTTGGTGAGATTTAGCCTTTGGAGGCACATGCAAAGCACATATGATGACTCCGTTTTGGTTTGAATGACCCATTCTCTAAAATGTATACCTTTCTTGCATCCATTTCTATTCATTTGTCTTTCCATTTTCTTCCATTCTATGAAGTTATGAAATCATAACTTCATTCCCACAATGGAATTCACACTTGCAACAGCCATATCAGTCCAACCCACCTCCCAGTTTGCAATACTCATCTACAGGTTACTATCAACCACCTCTAGATACATACTATAATGAAGATCAATAGTATGCATACTCGTATGAGCAAGATCTGAATCACTTTGGTCATCCACCAAACTATGGAGCTATTGAAGAGCATGGTTATGCAAAGTTTGGAGACTATGTTACACCTAGTGACACTGATTTACAATTAGAGATTCGAAATAAGGAGGCAACTATGGTGCAAACGAGGGCCATAGATCAACTCAAATCATTTAGGATTGGCTTCATGACACCTTGTCCATGGGTTGGCCATATGCCATTTCACCACAGCCCTCAGTAAGAGCTTACTTTCATAGTTGAGATGCTGCCACATCTCAGAGCATGGATTGAGGAGATTAGGGCCTATGAATCCAATGTTGATCTATCATGTCAATGGGAGACACTTGTATTTTCATATTACAACCCTCTCCTCACTCTACAATCATTGCCATCTCAACCTGAGCCCCAATTTCCAAGCTTCTTGCCTATTGCCCCCATTGTGAAATCCACTTCTACATCTCATTTCCTCTACCCTCTTTCCTTCTATACACACCCCTCAAAAGAAATAAGAATTCACATCCCTCCCACCATCACAAACGGTTGCAAAACTTGTTTTAATCCAACCCAACTCTCCTTTTGTTGGCTCAAGTTTATCTTGGGATAAAAACAATTAGAAAACGAACCAAGGGAAAAATAAAGAAGAGCCTAACAAAGAAGAAAACAAAGAGAATCTAAAAATATGGGCTCTTACGTTCGGAATTGAAAAAATTCCCTTGATGGTGAAGGCAACAGAGGAAGCTAAAGTTGAAGAACAAGTGATGGCCAAAGCTGATTTTGTAGCAGCAGCGAAGCAAGGGGAAGAAAGTTATGATCAACAATCTATTTTATTAGAATACAGTGTCCATATTGGCACTATCCTTATGAAGGTTGTTGATCATGAACCCATTGAAAAATCAGCAGATGAAGAAGGAGAAAAATCAGCTCCAAATCAACAAGAAGAGGAACAAATGGAGGAAAACAAATCAGGTTTAGAGATTCTGGATGAAGAAGATATTATTGAAAGATTATTTATTTCTTTCATTAAGTCTAATGTTGTTGATGATCCTGCCATGGAGGAGGAAGAAGATGATGACAAAAAGGTCGAATCAGTCATCATAGAAAGGGAAGTTTTGGAAGAGAAAATGTTGTTTTTAGAGGAAGAACAACATTTAGAACAACCTACAAGTAATCGCCTTCTTCCAGAAGGTCTGCAAAATGAGCCCATTCATGGGGATGAGTTTCAAAGCAATGGAAAATCACAAGGATCAGTCTGTTGGTTCCTGGGGCCCCATTCTCAATCAGGTACTTGGATTTGTTGGAGCCAAAGGAGAAGTCATGCAGCTGGTCATGCTCATTTCTTATCATGAGGAAGAGATTCAAAGTGCCAAAGGTCAGAATCAAAGCCTCCAAGATCAAAAAAATGAACAACTTGAGGAGTTTTTTTTATTAATGTTGATACGTTGGTTAGTTTGGTGAAGAATTGCTTCTATCCCATTTTTTCACTCAAGCACATGGCCATGCTCGTTGCCAAATTAATTGCATGGCCACTTTTTTTAAAGAAGGGAAGTTATTTCTCCCTGATTGTTGCAAGTTTTATTTAGCTTTTCCTTATTTTGGTAGGAGTAGAAGAAAATTTGTTTTCGGGAAAAGAATTGCTTGTGCACACTTTGTATGTCTTACTTAAGGCATGTATGATTTGTCTCTTTGTATATAGTATATAGCTTTTTGCATTGTCGCTTCACGTAGAACAATGCACCAAGAATTTCAGCTGTTGTAACAGGGAGATCATGGTTGCATGTAATAGTTACAAAAATAAAATCAAACAAATGCAAAGAAAATAAAATCAGCTAACGAGGAAGTCAACTTTTATTACGGAGGGGAGCCTGACCGCCTTGATGATTTTGTCCAAGGTCAACTGCAGCAAGATTTTAGTGCCATTTATTAAGCAATCAAGATCAGCTGGCTGCCCAATTCAGAATCATCTCCATCATTCAATCTTGAAGGTCGCAGTTTCTTGAAAGGATGAAATTCAAGTTTAAAAATAGAACAATTTTCTACTCTCAGCATGCCCTTTTAAAAAAAATTTCAAGATTTTCTTATGAGAGTTGGAAAATGTAAGCAGTGAAGGGCATTTCAAGGTTCAAACAACAACGTTCCAAGGTCAATATTTTCATAGTTTAGACTAGTTCATAATGGTCACACAAACTCTATGCCAAACAGATAGCTACAAACAAAATATGATTTTTTTTCATAGAATTGGTCTTACTCAATTTAGTAGGCAAATGGCCACACGAGTCGCCAAATTATTATCTAATTTCACTACCCTAGTGAAATTAAACAACAGGAAAGCATGCATTAAGGCAGTTATAAAAGGACCATGTCAAGGGGTCAACATAAGTCAATCTCAGACAAAATGGCAGAATCTAACATTTTGTTCAGGATCACTTCCGAGCATTACATGAGCCCCTTGATGTATTGAAAATCATAAAAAATGTATCAAAACCAAGAAGGAAGAGTTGAAGGCATTTAGAATTGCCTTCTCAGTCTCATGGGAGCTAGTTGCACCAAGTTACATGGGTACCCACCGAGGTGCTTGAAATTTGAGCGAGTTGATTTTGCAACTCTACTGAGCTATTGCGTGGGAAGACCAACTCCTTCGAATTTCCCACTGAGTTGTTTACGTTCTACTCACCAAGCCATCATGGGAGGAAAGTTAGGCTTGTAGTAGAAGCCGAGCCGCATTTCATGGACCAAGAAATCTATTTTGTACGAATCGGGGTTCCTTCTATTAGTGCATCGAGCCAACTATAGAGCTATGCATCATCTAGGATGAGTCATTCGATGTGGAGGCCAAGTTGTAATGAAATGATCAAGCTCAAATTACATGGAGGCCGAGCTGTAGGAAAATTCGCAACAGAAAATGAAGCCCTAGGCACCAAGTTAAGAAGGATGAGCTTGTGGTATAAACTAAGCCAAGCTGAGTTCGTAAAATATTTTGACAGGGAACCAAGCTACCTATTAATAGTGAGTGGATCCGCTGCTTTGTGTGAATGAGCTTAGTTCAGAGCCACAACTAGTTATAGATTGTCCATCTTGGATCAAGCTTCTTAGAGGGAGCATCGACTTCACTAAGAGAAAAACACACCAAGTTACAGGCTCAAGAGAAGTGAGGCTGAGCTTTTCATGGTTGAATCGAATCATCCAGTCTTCACCAAGCTCCGCACTAAAGTGAATTAACACAAAATGCCATCTAGTCACCAGGCCCCAATAATAATATCGAGCTTGAGTCAAGGACCCACTGCCGAGCCATGGGCATCAAGAGGGAGCGAAGCGTTAGCCTTTACCTAGATAGTTCATATCATACACAAGCCACTTGGAATGTTGTGACCACATTGCGAAGGCCAAACCTGTATCGAGCCCTCAAAGGTTTAATGGGCATGACAAACACGTAAGTATAAAGCCACGAAAATGCTGGTAAGCTTAGAAAGCTGGGCGAAGGAAATATGTCAGCTCGGTGGGTCCCTATGAGACGTTACGGGAGTTACGGAAAAGGATGTCCTGAGTCATGTGAGGGTAAGTCATTCGAGGATGACTCGGCGAGTCGTTGGCCAGTGTGAAGGATGGAGGCGAGGAGAGTGGGATCACCACGTGTCCTCGTAGCGCAATTCCAAAAGACAAAGGAAAAGTGGGAGCCCTAGGAGGCATGTTGTACCTCCACGAGGAGTGTGCCACCGTGAACACATTACGGGTCAAAGTCTCGAGCGGTCAAACGATGGAGGCAGCGAGTTGGGAATCAACTTAGGCGAGTTGAATGGAGAATGACCGAGAACATCAGTGATGGACAATACTAGAGCTTGACGAGCTCACAGGCCGAGGGACCTGGTAAAATAAAGACAAAAGTGTCGAGATCATTGGCGGAAGACAGCTCAAAAACCAAGCTCACAGTCAGGTTTCAGAAATTGGCGCAATGCAAAGGGCGACGTAGTGAAGTTGAAATGCAAACATTGAAACCAAATCCCTCGGCATTGCAAACATGGCTCAGCTAGCGAGGAAAATAAACTAAGTTGGGGTATGATTCAGAAGGGCCAGAGGTATAGGTCGTTAATGCAACATGGGGAAGCAGTCAACGATGCGAAGAGAGAGTAGCCAGCTCGACCGAGCTGGCTTGTTTCAAAAGACTTTATAACATTCAAATTCCCCCTCTCCCCCTCTTTTCTAAAAACAATAGAGGATGATTAATGAGCCCACCATATTTCTCCCCATAATCATTATAAGATATGCAAAACATTGAAGAAAGGGGAAAATTATTAACCTGTCTTTTCTAGCAAAGAATTAAATGTACAGTCCCTTGGAGACCAAGAAATGCTTGGCAAACGTAAATTGCCTACCAACACTCAGATGGCCATAACTTGAGCATTTCTTAACTACATCGCACAAAATTGGACTCGTTGGAGTCGTGGCTCCGAGTCCAACACAAAGCAATCTAAAAATTGATGAAGATTTGATAGTGGATTTCATAGAAAATGATCCCAGTTCAATTTGGTGGTTGGGTAGTGGTTGAGAATGCATTCAATAAGAATGAAAATCATTTCTTTCACTTCTACAGGTCATGGGACAACATGGGGATCCTTTTGCAAGAAAAATACCATTAATTATACTCATTTATTACATCTTGTAAGTAGTTGAAAAGGTAATTTTGGGATTGTTCTCCTCTCTTCTTCTCATTTTATAAAGTGTGATCTTGGGCTCATTTGTAAGGGAGTTAGTTCATTTTTCCTTTCTGCCCCTCTCTTTTTCTTCTCTGCTAGGATGAATGTGGAGCTTAAGCCTCCTTCCTAAGATCTATAATGGTATTTTCTTGCCTCTTGCCCACTAAAGTTGTACTGTGCATACTTTCAAAACAATAAAATTTGTTTTGTGATGCATTTTGCCCATCCTTTACATATTTTGTTGTCTCTACTTGCGTCTCTTCATTGCAGGGTATATTGTGTATATTCTGGTGTTTATTACAGTTTTTTGGGAGCTGTGTTTAATGGTTTTGAAGTGATGTTCTATGTGAATCTATATATGCTCTGTGGTGTATCTTGTCGATCCTCTCCATTTCTCACCTCTTTCTATTTCAGGTAGTTGGCTTTTTGGCTAACATCCTCCTTTTTCTGGTGTATCACTGCTATAAGTGGAGGCTTTACTTTCATGCACTCTCTCTCCCTGGTCCCTTGGAAAGTTAGATTAGGATTAGATAGTTGTTTTCCTGCATTAGGAGTAGTTTGTGGTAGGTAGGTTTAGGAGTAGGAACCAACCTTCTCTGGAGGGTCATCTCAAGCAAGCAAGTCCCATATATTGGGAGATGATCCAATGTTACAAAAATTACACCAAATTCCCCATCCACAAATCAGGCCATTGGGGGGTGTTGTAATTTGGTGATAACAAGTATTATAAGAGAATTACACAATGAGGGTTTGACTTAACACTTTAGTATAAGTGAGATAATTACCCTTGTTGCAGAGAAATATTATTGGCCGAAGGTAAAGGGGGACATAAGTAGGATCATCTCAAGATGTATATTGTGCCAAATGGTTAAGGGCCATGCAAAAAATATTGGGTTGTATATGTCGTTACCTATCCCTACAAATCCATGGGTTGATTTTAGTATAGATTTTGTGTTCGGACTTCCTAACACACAAAAGGTAATGATATTATCTTTGTTCTGGAAGATAAATTCTCTAAAATGATGCATTTCATTTCTTGCAGGGCAACTAATGATTCTAGAGTTGAAAATTTGTTTTATTCCAAAAGTTTTTAGGTTGTATATTGAAGTTCCAAGAACATTCACACACTAGGACACAAAGTTTTTAGGTCACTATTGGAAGACTCTATAGAGGAAAATGGGGACACAACTATAGTTTAGTAGTGCACATCACCCCTGGACTAATGGATAGAAAAAAGTAGTAAAAAAGAGCTTGGGCAATCTTCTAGGATGCATAATTGGAGAAAAGCTGAAACAATGGGATTTGGCTTTACCACATGTTGGGTTTCTTATAATAGTTTAGTAAACATATCAACAAGGAGGTATCCTTTCCAGATTGTATATGGTAGGAACCCCAAGGGAGTTCTAGATTTTATTGTGCTGTGTGGTGAAAATAAAACCATTGATGATGCATAAGCATTTGTAGAACACATGCTAGAATTGTAGGAAGAAGTGAGGGAAATGTTGAAAGATAGTAATGCAAAATATAAAGCAACTACAGATGCAAGTATGAGAGTAAATGCAATTGAAGAAGGACATATGGTGATGGTTCATCTTAGAAAGGAGAAGTTTCTAAAGGGGCATAAAATAAACTAAAGTATAAGAAGATTGGGCCATGTAAGATTCTGAAGAAAATGAGTAATAATGCCTACAAGGTGGAGCTACCTTACAACATTGCTATTTCATCAGTTTTTAATGTTTCTAACTTGTATAAGTTTCAAGCTGGTCATTAGAAAAATGTCGACAAGGATGAAGAAATAAAATGGGAGCAGCTAATTCTTAAGAAGAAAAAGGAGAGGGTAATGCGTGTATTGGACCAAAAGACAGTGATAGCTACTAGGCATGGGAGCCAAAACAAATATTTGATATGAAGGATTGTAACAGGAAGAAAATACTTGAATTCCTGAGTGGGAGTTGAATAATATTCATACTGCAAAATTGGATCAATTCCATCAGCTGAATTTGCAAGCGTAGAATGTTTTTCAACCAAGGGAGAATGATGCGGGAGCATAACCTCTGCAGACCATAACTTTTGATCCGACCGTCGGATCATATTGAAGTTTTCCACGGTGTTAGATCCTGATTAGTAATATGCCATGAACATCTTTATCATAAATTTTGGGCACCTTTTCGACATTTTTTGGGGCGAAATTCCGTCATCTAGTCATTTAAAATTGGCTTCGAACTTTTTTTTTTTGGTTTTGTCTATAACTTAGAGTTTTAATTTATTTTGCTTTTCTTTATAGAATAAGCCAAGATTTGGTGAAAACCTTCATTTATGAATGCATATTTTGTACACAAAATTTAGGGCCCATCCGAGGTGTTTTACTAGTATGTTTTTTTTGTGTGTTTTAGGGTTTCTTGGCAGATTATGGTTTTGTAGAGATAGTGGGAAATAAAAGGAAGGTTGTAATGTTGTAGAAGTTTAGTGTTGATGTAGGAATGAGAAGAAAACTATTTTGAAGCTTATGAATTTTTTGTATTATCGTGTGTGCGCGTGTATGTGCTTTGGAGGCGTTTAGACCTCTTACACCTGGATCCACATCATTAAAGAAGAATAAGATAGATGCAAATGTGACGAGTGCAACCCATCAGTACGACTAACACATAGTAGTAGATGAGGAGGGTGGGATGCTAATCTTGATGATCTCCCTTCTAGTGTTCTTACGTTGGTTGTTGTCCTCGTGGCTTGAAGTTCTTGATCCTTGTTATTTCACTTTTTTATTTTGAAAAAATGTTTTAAATCTTAAGTTATCTTTCTCTTCATTGATCAATATGACGCTTAAATATGGTTCATCCATTCATTTTTATATGACGAACTTGTATTTTTATTTTTATATCAATATATTTGGAAATATTTTCACTTCAAAATAAGAAAAAAGAAAGAGATAGAAAGACAATAAAATATATGGTAAAAGCGTGTTCTTTCCAATTCCAAAATGAGAAAGAAAAAATAATAATAAAATATATGTTTAAAGCGTGTTCTTTCCCATTCCATATAAGCTGCCCATTTATTTTAAGAGTTGACCTGCAGACATTCCGTTGACAACTTCGTAAGAATAAACAACGTCATGAGAGAAAACGTGTTCGTGAAAAGCAAAGATATAGGTGATAAATCCCATGTCCTATATTTTAATCACTACTTGTCACTATACAAAATGGCTTCACTAATCAGTTTTTCTCAAAATACGAATGGAGGAGTTCTGAGATTCCTACAAATGGCACCCTATTAGCAATCCAGCGTATCACGTCAAATTTATATACGAGTATTTGTTTTGTTATACTTGTTTTTTTCATAACATGGAACCAAATATCTTATATAAAAAGTGTGTCTAACACAGTAGATTAGTGTTAAAAAATGGGTGAAAGGTGCTCGATTCGAAGGTGGAAGCCAAGTGCAGAGCAATTGGCAGTACTGGAAGATTTGTACAATAAAGCTCTTCGCAGTCCAAGCACAGAGCAGATACATCAGATTGCAGATTTCCTTGCAAAATTTGGAGAAATACAAGCAAAGAATGTGTTTTACTGGTTTCAAAATAGAAAAGGCAGCGAGAGGCTTGATAAACGCCGAAAACTGGAAGATTCGATTAGTTCAAAGCCTGCAGATAGCAAAACTGGTAAATTCAATACTTGTCAGGCAATAATTCCTAAGTTTTTAGACAATTCTTTCTACACTCACACCGCATGGAACCATCATACAAAGAACGGTACATTTAATACAAGATAACATGTTTATTATTCGTATGAAGACATGAACAAGTCTGTTGCCAAGTTCTGCAAGAGGATTAAGTATTAATTATAGTTCTATTTATTAAAAACATAAACAAAGATATTGAATTAACATTGAACCTCACTTAGAATAAAAGGAAAAATACTTTGACATGGTTAATCTCAACATCAACTTTTTGCATTTATTAACAATATGCCACGTAGTAGCTTATGCCTGTAGAAGATGGTGGTCGACATTATAAAAGATTAATTGTATTCAATATATTGTATATTAGTTATTAACATAAAAGCGTAAAGTATGCCGTAAGGAGTATAGATTGTTTATTCAAATATTGATTTTGTAAATGTAAATTCTGACCAAAACACCGAATTGGAATAAGGGTGACAGAAAATAGTAGATAAAAGTACGGGATTGAAGGTATCCTAGAGTACTTTGAATTTTTATTTATGAAAACTAAATGAAATAAAAATACTGCTGTTTAAATTGATTTTGTATATATAAGACAAATTTTATTAGATCAAAATATTCCTGCACACACACTTGCTTCTAAAAGTTTGGAATTCTTTCTCATTTATTCTCTTCTTATATCTTTCTCTTCTTCTCCTACAAACCAACACTACAAGAATCATCATTATAGATTTTTTTCCCTATATTTATTCTAAAAATATTTCCTATTTCTAACTCCTATTTATAACAATAAACTTCCATGATATACATGCATGCATAGCAGTGATAAACAAATCAAATTTATAGTTCTAACACTCTCTTTTAAAATTGACTTTGGAATTATCAACGATGCTCGTATTTTTATTTAGATATTCAAAATTCTACTTAGAAAATGGATTTGTAAAAATATTTGCAATTTGATCTTATGATCTGTAAAACTCTAGATGCATATCAACATTGTTAACAATCTCTCTAGTGAAATGATATCTTATATAAATGTACGTGTTCCTTTTTTGCAAAATATGATTCCTTGATACTGTTATTGTTGAATTATTATTAGAAAATATCTTGTTTTCTTCTTCATTTTGTTGCTTCAAGTTTTTCAACATTTTTCTCACCCATATTACTTGACATGATACTAGTTGTCTTACTACATACTCTTCTTCCACTAATAAAAGAGGTACAATAGGTTATTTTTTAGAAGCCCGTGATACCGCTAAAGACCATAAATGAAAAAAAAATCAATAAATACCATGTATATAATCAATGGTTCCTACACAACTAATATTCATGTATCCAATTCACTTTACTCTGTCTTAATTTGTATATAGAATACTAAAATCTCTTGTTCTACTGATGAAGAGATCATAATTCTAATCCCTTCTTTTCAATGTAAATATTTTGGTGTTTCTATGAACCTTCATATTAGACTTATCATATAAATTATGTCATGTGTCATTATTGTGAAATACATCAAACTTTCAACTAGTATTTATATAATGTTAGATCAACATGGTTTCTTTATCCTCCTTGTTAAATATCAAAATTGATATTATAGTTCTAATATTTGGTTTGTAATTAAAAATACTAAACTTGGTTGACACCTCATTAGAATAATTGGATAATGAATTGTTGAAAAAATATTCCATCAATGGCAAAAAATATTTTATGAAAACTAAATCTGTCATCTCTACCTCTTTCTTCATTGCTGATATAAACAACCTAATCCACAAGTTTTTTGTTAGTACCAAAACATCAAACTATATATAGACATACAATTAATAATTCACTATGATAATTGTTCTTGATATATAGTTGCTTCACTTCTTCTTCTACAAAAATCATCACTCAATTGATGTGATTCAATGTCTTATGCTATGTTCTTGGTGCTTGTGTAAAAATTTCTTGATTATGTAGAATTTGTTCTCATGACTAAGAATATTTCAAGTTTGCAATTGTACCTATACTTAATATTTCAATACTCCATTAAAAATATTTGACTTGACATCCACGTAATAAAATTTCCAAAAGTTCTAAGTTGCAATTGCAAAAACTTATCTGAGTGTATCCAACCTTACTATAGGTGATAATATCTCATTGGAAACAATTCAAAGAGAACTTAAATATTTTTTTGCAATTAATCTTGCCTTACACTTTTCAATATCTTCAACTACATTAAACTGTGTGTTTTCAGTTTACATCTTACTCCCTTCTAGAATATTAACTAGATTCCATGTCTTAATTCCCTCGATTGCATAAATATCTTAATCTATGGCCTTTTTCCAATGCTCATTTTGTGTTACGTCTTCAAAATATACTGGATAAGATAAGTGTTTAATGAAAAATCCACAAATTAATCATTATCTATATATTTATATATATTTCTCTCATTTACATATTATCTTATATAAGTTCTTATTAGAATGATATTTTAGAAAGTATGGACTTGAATTATCTCTTGAGATATCTATAAAATGAATTCTCTTCTTTTCCTATTCTATATTTCCTTTTTTCCAACTAAAAACATAAAGACTACAAACATGTGTGTATGTGTATGTATATGTATTTGTACATGTGTGTGTGTGTGTGTGTGTGTGTGTGTGTGTGTGTGTGTGTGTGTGTGTGTGTGTGTGTGTGTGTGTGTGTGTGTGTGTGTGTGTGTGTGAGAATATGTATATAGACAATTTTAATGTTATTCCATCTTATTTTTAGAAAAAAAAAACTTCTTTACTCTTAAATATAAATTTTCACGATGTGAATTTATGCATAGAAACAATAAATAGAGAAAAGTTAATATTTTCAATAAGAATGTGAATTTCCTGTTCGTTAAATGAAGTTTTTTTATTTAGACATGATTTTTTAAAGTAAAGTGTTATTATAAAACAAAGTTATCATCATAAATATAATTACAAAATTAATTAGTTGTTATAAAATTAGTATATTTATAAATGATCTGTATATTTCAATTAGCTAGTTTGTGTTTTTATGTAACAAACTTTTTGATGTGAGAAATAAATATTTTTAATACTGAAAAATAGTTAATAAGACGACTCCAACCTATAATAAAATAAAATATAAATGTTGGCCACGTAATAAAGATACATATATTACCATGTGACTAATTGATTAGTGTGGTATAAGTTTACTTATGTTTTTAAATAATATTTTAGGAAAAACCGTTCAAGAACATTCCGTTTCCTTCTCATATCAAACTTTAGAATTAGTTAAACATTTCGAAATACAAACATATTATTAATTATTGAAATTATTGCATCGAATAGTTTTACTGTAAGATAGTTGTTCTTTAAATAGCATTATATAAATTCTTTCGAGTCATGCGTGTTCAATGATATAAATAGTTGTATTTCCTTTAATTAAAGCGGCGCTGCTTGTTCTTTGATTGCTCCAGCCGACTGTGCATTTGGATTGTCCTGGAAAAAGATGAAGGCCTTAAATGCAACTGCGTTAAAGGAGCAGGTGAATAGAGTTTGTGATCAATTTTTATTTTGCTTTTTTTTAAGTATAGTTTTGTGACAACTCTAGTGCAACAGGAAACAAAAACAAAAAAGAAGTGGAGCATTGAAAAGAATGGAGCAGGTGATATAAAAAATGGTAACAGTAACGATAATGGTCGATTAGAATGGCCTACAAACATAAATTTAAGAAAAAGAGGATGGGCATGGGCAATGGCTCCAACCGATACTACCTTGGAAGCAGTGAATCCTCCACAATATTGTATACAATTTCATGAATGTGAAGACAGAAATGAAGTTTTACAAACTCTACAATTGTTCCCCCTTAAGCCAACGTTTCTTAGATGTGAAAATGATGAATCATTGAATTCAAATTATTTCGATTGAATTGAATATAATACATGGTATGTGGTGATATAGCTAGATCTCTTAATGGTAGTACTTTGGAGATGGCAAATGCAGTTCAATATATAATCATATGTTCTTGTACTACGTGGAGATATGATCTTGATCTCTTAATGTAGTTTAATATAAATTCGACTATTTTCATCATAAACATGCAAGGAGATAGAAGGATCTAAACCCTTTAGGCACTTTAGTTGAATCTACTGTCTTAATGAAATCCTTGAAATCTGATGTCTTACCATTGCAACATCAAGATGTACTGATTAGAGCATTGTGCTATACAACATCTTTATCAATTAGGACCGTGCACTAGATTCCCTTCGCTATTGCTTGTATAACAAATTATTGGTGGATTAACCTTTTTTCATCTTTCATCGAAGTCTAAAACATATTAAGATTAGTCACCAGCATATCTTGGCTAACCCCTCTAATTTTTCCAACCCCTAAAAAATATTCGATATATTAATAGGCATAAATTGTATAATTGAAATGGTTCATAACATTCATAATAGATATAGCTCTGTAAGATGCTTTAAGAGTTCTTCAACAACCATACTTAATAAGGATGAGATACACTCTTAATAATGGTTGAGGAGAAAACAAGAGTAATTACTTGTTACATATAGATAACTTAAATTCGAATTTTGATGATAATCCATTGAATAATCATCTTCTAATTGTTAGAAATGATAAATCCCAAAAGTGATCTATTGGACTATTCAATTAAGAGGGTAGCACAAGATAACATGTTAGAACCATACATATAATATTGATAGTAATATAAGAGAATAAATTGTCTTTTCATAGATGTATACATGGATGCAAAAAAAGTGATTTCAAGCTTCTCAATTTGCATAATACTTGAATTACATCAAATTTCAATTATCCGATCATACATAGAAAAATGCATAAAATTAAAATTTTCACAAAATAAACAGGAATGAGTCATTGTAATTAGGTGTCTATAATTTTCCACAAATTAAAGTGTTTGTGTAAGATCACAATTCAAAATAGAAATTATAAAAATTGTGTGTGTGTGTGGGGGGGGGGGGGGGGGGGGGGGTGCGCACTACAAAAACAAATATGTGAATGTCCATATGATCATTTTTTGATCCTATAAAACCACACTTATATTTTCTAAACAAATGTAGATTACCAAAATATTAAAAAAAGAAAATGGTAAGGTAATTAATTAAAAAATATTCCTTCATTGTTCCCAATATCAAGCATAATTTCAACATTTCCATCATAGTATCAAAAGAGAGATGGATTCTAGTTCCGATATATGTGTCATTAGATGATGAACCTTCATACTTGAAACAAAATTTGAGTCACTAAGCTACTCTCAAATGCTATAATCTTCAACGAAATGAACTTCAATCATAAAACATTAAAAATGATTAGTTGAATGCTCCTTTTCTCCTAATATGCAAAGGAAGTATCTTAGATCTATTATTGAGTTGAAGAAATCGTGACTTTGAAAATATAATTGTTAGTTGCAATATTAAAAAAAAGGTTTATGTTCATTTTTTTCTATTAGTTATTGAATAATATAATTCTAACAATAATATTATAAATTAGATACTCCTTAAATATTTTAGAATATTATATCGCTCAATACATTATATATATGATATTGAAAGTACCATTGGATTTTAGGGTATAGAAAAATGTCACTATACACAAAATTTAGACTGTATTGTAACGGGTTAAAATTGGATGAATATTTTGTAAACATTGTTTTTAAGATACCTATAAATTCTAATTTTTTTAGAAATAAGCACATGAAAAGTTCACTAACCAAGGGACATGCTCATGGTTAAACCTATCTAGGAAACTACAAATGTGTCCTCTAGGTATATTAATTGTAATATGAATTTGATATCTACTTCACATACGTAATTAGAACTATTTCATTTATCTAGAAACCTATGATGCAAATTTTGGACTTGTATGTTGCTTCTCCTCGCTTATTGACCTAAAACTATGTTAGTCATCATTTATACTCGAATAACATCACAATACCTTCACCAATGTGATGAGAATTGCACTACATACCAATACACAGAAGAGGGATCAATCCACATGTAATTATGAAAATCCTATAATGAGATGGAGGGTAAAAGAGAGTATAAATAAGATAAATCCATGAGTTGAACCCTTATGGTTGGAAATTGACAATCGGTTTGAGTGTAGCATTTTCATTTTTGATCTAGGGGAGCAATACATATTTATTAGGAATTTGAATATCTTTTTTCTAGTATGCTTTATAAGAAAGGTTCTCTAATGTTTTTCTCAATGATCTTATTTGAGTATAATTTCGATATTGGATCTCTATATTCCCTTAATGATTTAATGACTGATGTGTTTATACATAAAAATTTTCAAATGATTTCCCACTCATACAACGTAAAAGTATTACCCAAGATGTACAAGATAACTTTTAAATTTGAAAATTAAATTGTTAGCTCATGTAAAAAATAGTTTGTATTATTTAGATGAATTCATTGGATCAAGCTATACCAGATAAATTTGGATGGAGATTTAATATAGGAGATAGTCTATAGATGTATTTTGTAAAATGTATAGTGATTCTTAAGTGTTAACATGGATAATTTGTACTACCTATTGGACACATGGTATGAGATAGAGTTGGAGAATTTAAGTCACTCAATAAGTAAGTCAATGGATAATGTCAGAGTAAATCTAAAATGATATTGTAAAGTGTCATATGACCAATTTTTGGGTACTAAAATATTCCCATTTTTAATTTAGCATTAAAAATGCTTGACTAAACTAAAAAAAGTAAGTAAATACAAACCTCACATCCTAATCATAATACTATATTGTGAAATTAACAAGTGTTCCGGTATGCCAATCCAATGTGAAATTTACACAAGTGTGTATTAACACTCAATAGAGATATACAGTCAACATATAAAAAATTAAATATATATAAAGTGAAAAAAACACATAATTAGTCATGAAAACCATGCTTTAATGTGTTTTATGAAATGTGTGCACCAAAGATTTCTCCCACACTTAGTATGTGTTAAACATCTTTAAAAAAATTAATATCTCATGTGAGGTCGAGTTTGGTCCACTACAGATAGTGTATCAATCATTGGGTAACTAAGAGATCAAGTTGTATTATCCATTGAGCTATTGAGATAGTTAGATGTATCAACGAGTAAGCCACTCATAGAGTTATATGTGTAATCAATTAGGAAACTAAGAGAAAAATATATGCCTTTGATTGGGATTTTGAAAATATGATTGGGATTTATTTTGAGATCTCGCCAATATTCTGTAACAAGTGCAAATTGGTGGGTTATGAAATGAACAACTTCTATGAGGGGCTTCATCGAATGAGGAAAAGATTGAGGTTGTTTCTAGTCTGTGCCTGCCCATTTCCTAGATAGATAATGGTTCTGAATCAGTGGACACATTTGATGATGATGTGACTATGGAGGAGAATGGCGAAGTTATGTCGGGGTAGATCATTGCGATGGTGGTTACAGGAGATGCCTTGACAAAGGATGCATTGGGTGATTCAGGGGAACTATTAGTGACCATTTGGACAAGTTGGATAGATGGGACAACTAGTGGCTACTCTCCACTGAAATTGCACCTATGTATGGTGAACAGAGAGCTCCCCCATGACCCATCCACCATTGTTGTCCACCGGAAAGGTGATGTCATCACTATCCCTGGGAAGCCTTGTTCACATGGCTCCAATCAGTGTGACGTGAAGGGTCTTCAAATTTTAAATTATTGGAAAAATTTCCCCCGCTTCAAACTCCTAATGTGTCTAAAATTTGAATTTTCAGAAAACATAAACCCCACTTCCTCCTAATGCGTTCGTCTGGTAATCACAACACCATAATTGTTATTATATTCTTTTGCTCTACATCATCCCTGTGGTAGTCACACAAACTTTTTTTTCATCCCCCATCGCACGCCATCTCACGTTTTTTTTAGAACAGAGTAAAGAATCAGTTTGTATTATAGCAAAAAGTTTCCATTCCCCTTCTTGTCTCGAAGACAGTATTAGAAATGAGTAGCTAAAGAGAATTCAGATAAAGCAATAGGAGCCGGAGAAAGGAGCAAGAGCCAGAGAAAGGAGTAGTAGACAGATTACATTCCCATTTCCCATAAGCGCTCTAGTCAAATATTTCATGTTATCTATGTCGGTGGTAGTGTTTTTCTTATTTGCATTCACTTTCTTTCTGTACTACTATGGCTCTATTTTCTTATTCATCCTTTCCAACAATAGAAGAATATTGTTAAGGGCGTAGCTATGAAAATAATTTGGCATAAATAATAATGTGTCCATAGACTGATACAAGCTATGAAAATAATTTGGCATATATACAAAATATAAAAATCAACTTCCCAATTAGTTAGTAACCTAGTTCATCAATATTCCTAAAAAAAATCTAAGACAAACTTAGTAGTTAATATGGCAGTGACTATGGATTATATCAGTGCCAAATGAGATCAAATGAGGTAAAAAATTATGTGGGCTCATTGCAAGATTCACACTCTTTAACATGAATGAAACATCACTCTCATATTTTAAGAATGTAGCACACCAAATGATCTGATATTGTATCGAACAAGTGAGATAACCATAAAAAACACATTAATCTCAAGCTCAATCCAAACTGGTTTTGTGTCTGGGTTATTTCTAATGACTGGTTGTGTTCAGATTCAATCTGCAGAGGTAAAAGAAGAGCTTGTGAACTGTTTGGCGTAATGTACCTGTGATTAAATGGTTGGGAAAATATGGTCTGTGAACTGTTTGACAAAATGTCACTACGAAATGTATGACTCAGACTATCTCTAGAGAATTCTTCCTCATCGCTGTGGTTCAAATAATGCTGTCTCAAAACGTTTTTTGACAAAACCTCTCACGTTTAATTGCCTTTATAGTCTGCACGTTTTTGGGATGTCAAATAGTCTCTATTGTTCGATTGTTTTCATATGAGCCAATTGCTGCATTCCCCAGCTTGGCATTTTTGTTCAACCTTGAGTAATGACTTCCAGGCGTTAAAATTCATGACCTGTTAAACCATAACTGAAAAATAATGTTCTAAGTCCTCTGGCTGTATTATGCCTTTTCAAATGTCCAGAGCGTTTTTCAAGCACATGTCCTCAGTTATTTTTCTACATCCTTTCCTGGAAAGTTTTCCCAGCTTCTCTGAGGAAGTTTTTGGTCCCTAGTCCTCAGGCGTTAAAATTTGGGACAGCAATAATTTGCATTAATTGCACGCTCCATTCTGGTGTCTTATTGGACGGTTGAGGATACGTTTTTTTGGACTGGCAAGGCGAAAATTAATTTAAGGTCCTTCAGCTACACTTTTTTGTGAAGAGGTGTTCAAGGCATAATAATATTACAGTGGACAGTCACTACATTATCTCTTTTTACTCTGCCTTTCATCAACCACGTGGCAAGAAAATCTAACAAGTCCGCTGCCTAGGTAATATCTCTCTTAACTAATACGTTTTTGTAGGTGGTCACTTTTTTTAAAAAAATGAAACGTGGTTTCATTCTGACATATCTATATCACTCTTCTAATAAGGAACGTGTTGTTTCATTATTAAGTTTAAATGAAGTACTAAGGTAAAAACGATTAGCATTTTAAAAATGGCCGAGTTGTCAAGGGATTATTGCTTAGTCCCTATTAACCTTCCGTCGAGTGCCGTCATAGACGAACGGAGAACTGAGGTCCGGGATTGCTGCAGAGAATTTATATGGCTAGAGTCCCCCCCTAAGATAATATTGGGAAGACAAGACCCTACCTCAAATTCCGTAAGCCATTTCCAACGAGAATAAATACGACACCCTAAAGCATGCGTTCAGGGCACTTTTTTAATCAAAGTGATCGCAGTAAGACAATTTATTGGTTATTTTCCTCATCAGTTGCGTGGTTAATTGTTGAATTGCATTATGAACTTTTGACTCGTTGCTCAGTTTTGAGCACTAGCTTTAGTGCACACAGTTAATACATGTTTTTTTCAAAGCACTCTAGATGATGGGATCCATTAGTTTTGCCAAGACGCAAATAAAAGTGTTATAAAGTGCCGCATTCTGGGGTGAGGATGTCTTTGTATATGCATTACATATGTCAGTCTCAACTTAACTTTAATGCTTGAGCTTGAGTTTTATTCCTTTTTTCTGTGGACTTGTGAGCGCGTCCGCCACAGTACTTACTCACAAAGGTGAATATCCCATCCTTTGTGCGACGTTTAAGGTACGCATGAATTTAAATCACTTTAATAGCTCTTTCTTCCCCCTGAATGTTTCTCTCGGTTTCCATTATAGCTTTGCTTCACATATAAGATTGATACTGTTACATGCCCATTACGAACCTTGATTGTCATGTCTCCACCATTGCGCGTCTCATATACGACTCAATTGCAAGGTGAGTTTACAACACTGAACACTCGGAACACAGTCGCATTTGGTCTGTAATCAACGCACTGACACTCTATAAAGTGCCATAACTCGGGGGGGTGCTACATTTATGTTCTAGGGTGGAGAATTTCCCTTCACTGAATCCTGGGTGCCTTCCTATTACATGCATGACGCATTACAATGGCCGAGATCCGACGTCTTGCAACCTGTGCATAATAATACACTAAGGTTGATATCCGCATCATGGAGGGTGCTCTATTCCTAATATTATGAGCGATCCATGTAGTGATCGCTTTTACAGCCTCCGCCATATTCTTTTCCTGGGAGATTAGAACTATGCAGCTTGGCGTGCATCCTAAACTGGATACTATTAGCTGTCAAATCTAGCATTAGGGTCTTTCTCACTGTCTTGGTTGGAATTTGCCTGTTCCTGCACCTCGCTTACTGATCGTAAAAATCATATTAGTCATGATTTATACTCGAACGATTGTGATCGTGTCTTTGGTCACCAATGTGATGATGCATTGCACTACATACCAATACTCAGAAGAGGGATCATGTGCACATGTACTCATGATCCACCCCACCATGAGATAGAGAGCAAAAGAGAGTCTAAATCAGATCCCTCTATGAGTTGAACCCTTCATGGTTGGAAACTGCCACAGTTGTTATTGTAGCTGTATTCAGTTGTCTCCTCTATTTCTTCTATGTGATGACAGTTTCATATGACATTAGGAATTTGAATATCTTGGTTCTACTATGCTTTATGACGAGGATTGTGCATCCAATGTTTTTCTGAATGATCTTATTTGAGTACTACATTTTGACTCTTGGATCTCTCTATTCTCTCACTGATTCCATGACTAATGTGTTGACACTTCCCACATCTTCATCATGATATTCGACTCAGTCCAACTTCTCAGTCTTACCCAAGATAGTACATCACACCCGCCTAAATTTCCACCTCCAGTGTGTGAGGCCCATGTAAAAAATCACTCCTCTACCTTCATTTAGATGAACTCATTGGACCTATCTGACATCAGCTAAATTCTGTTTGTTGAGCCCCCTCATATGGGACGAGTAGTCTACCTAGACCTGTAGTCGTCTTTTCACATGTATAGTCCACTCTGTGAGTGCTCTAACATGGATCCCTTGTACTACCTATTGGACTACATGGTGTGAGATCAGAGTTGGAGAATTCAAGTCACTCTTTACGTAAGTCAATGGATAGTGCCAGAGTAAATCTAAAATGATATTGTAAAGTGCCACTATGACCACTTTTCTGGAGTACCTTCATTGATCCACCCTTGCTCGTGGATCCCTTAAAAATGCTTGACTGGGGGATAAAAAAGTAAGTAAATACAAACCTCACATCCCAATCATAATACTATCCTGTGGAATCTAATGAGTGTTCCGGTATGCCAATCTTCACTCTGACAGTTCTACGCACGTGTGCATTAACACTCAATCGAGTTCCTTGGCACTCAACATCGCTAGAAAATTATGTCACACTATCAATTGCACCAGACTCAGAGTTCTTCGTGAAAACAATGCCTTCATGTTTCCTTTGTGGAGTGTGTGCGGACTTCCAGCACGTCATTTCTGTCCTTCACTAAGGGTATGTGTTACACAGTTCGGTGTGGATGGTTAATATCTTCATGTCCAGAGGTCAGAGGATCTCATTATCGACATACAGATAGTGTATCAAACAGTTGGGTCAGGTAAGTAGATCAAGTTGTATCATCCATTGAGCCCTTCACTGAGGTGACGTATATCTATCACTTGCGTAAGTCTCTTCTTGGGGTGAGGTCTGTTGCAGCCGCCCCATCTAGAAAACTTGGGGACTAATATAGTCCTCCTTCTTGTCCTCTGGGATCTTTCCAGAATATGATTGGGATTGATTTTGTACATGGGCACCAATAATCAGTAACAAGTGCAGTTGTCGGTGGCCCATGAAATGACACATCTTTCTATGAGTTGCTTAATAGAATGAGGAGTCTATTGAGGATGTTTTCTGTTCTGTGCTTGCCTTGACCTCTTCCTAGATAGATGACAGTTCTGAATGAAGGGGGGGTGTCTGGTGATGATGTGACTGTCCAGGAGAATCGTCCACAGTTGTGTAGGTGAAGATCATCTCGAGATGCGAGAGTCATAGGAGATTCCTTAGGAAGTCAAGGATGCGCAAGGTGATTCAGGGGATTCTGTCATAGAATCTGACCATTTGGGCAAATTGCGATCAGATGTGTCGGCCAACGGCTACCCTCCACTGAAATTGCACTTATGTATGGTGAATAGTAGAGCTCCCCCATGACCCATCCACCATCAGTTGTACATCATAAAGCGTGATGTCATCATTGATCCTCTGGGAAGCCTTGTTTAGGCATGGCTCTAAGCACATGTGATACCCTGGAGGGTCTTCGAATTTTAAATTATTAGAAAACCCATTCCCCTCGCTTCAAACTCCTAATGTGTCCAAAATTTGAATTATTGCGAAAACATGAACCCTGCTTACCTCCTAATGCGTCTGTCTAGTAATCACAACACCATCATTGTTATTATATTCTTGCTCTCTGCATCATCCCTGTGGTATTCACGTGAACTTTTTTTTTCATCCCCCACTGCCACGCCATCTCACATTTTTTATTGGAACAAAGTGAAGAATCAGTTGGTATTGTAGTAAACGATTTCCATTCCGATTTCTTGTCTCTAAGACGGTAGCAGAAATGAGTAGCTAAGGTGCTTGAAGCCGGAGAAAGGAACAGGATCCGGAGAAAGGGAGCAGGAGCCAGAGAAAGGGGTAGCAGACGGATTCCATTCCCATTTCCCATAAGCACTCTGGCCAAATATTTCATGTTATCTGTGTCAGTGGTAGTGTTTTCTTATTTGCATTCGCTTTCTTTCTATGCTAATATGGCTCTGTCTTGTGCCTTGCATATGGATGCCCCACCTTATCATGCCTTCCCAAATTGTATGTTTCTTTTGATTTCATCCTTTCCAACAACAAAATAATATTGCTAATGGCATAGTTGGAGAGCCATGGAAAAATAACAACGTCTTCAAATTTGTAACAAGTCAATAACATTATGTCACATTTATTTTGTTTTTAACTCTTGAAACTTTCTTTCTATTTTCTAAAATAATTTGGCATATATACAAAATATAAAAATCAACTTCCCAATAAGTTGGTAACCTAGTTTCATCAATCTTCCTAAGAAAATCTAAGACAAACCTACCATGTGTGAGATCAACCCTTCCGTTCTTAGCAGTTAATACCACAGTGACTGATGGATTATATCAGTGCCAAATGAGATCAAATGAGGTGAAAATTTGTGTGGGCTCATTGCAATATTCACATTGTTTAACATGAATGAAACATCAATCTCATATTTTAAGAATGTAGCACACCAAATGATCTAATACTGTACCAAACAAGTGAGATAACCATAAAAAACACATTAATCTCAAGCTCAATCCAAACTAGTTATGTGTAGAAAAACTAATGACGTTTTTAATAAAATATATAGTGGTTAAAGGGAGCACGTGAACTGTTTGACAAAATGTCTCTACAAAATGGTTGTCAAAATATGGTCTGCGAACTGTTTGACAAAATGTCTCTATGAAATGTTTGACAAAATGTCTCCAGTGAGTTGTTTTGCTCAATGCCTCAAAGAATCTTTTCAAAAAATTTGACTAATTTCTTACTATAATTGAATTCATAGTCTGCATTTTTTTATAATGTCAAATAGTCTCTATTGTTTGATTGTTTTCATACAACCAATTTTTGGTGAGCAAGATTGGCATTTTTGGTTAACTTGAGTGATGAAACCACGTTAAAATTCATGACTGCTAATCTATAACTGAAAAATAATGTTTAAGTTATGGATGTATTATTCCTTTTCAAATTTAAACTCTTTCAAATACATGTTTAAGTTATGGATGTACATGTTTTGTCAATTTTTATTTGTGAGGAAGGTATTGGTGATGGACCAAAAATGATAAAATTGTGTGACACAAATAATATACATTGATTCACATTCCATTCACAGATCTTATTAGAGGGAGGATACCCACACTTATTACTAGGGAGAAAAGTAATTTTAGGGATTACTACAGGTGAATGTGAAGAGGTGACAAAGGCTAAGAATCTTTTGTGAAGTAATACATAAAAATTAAACTCTGAATATAATCAACCAGTGACAAGAAAATATAACAAGGAAGAAGTCTAGGTAAGGTCAATGAAATAATGGAAATTGTAGGTGGTCATAAGGTAGGTATACGAAACATGGGAAGAGTCTAACATACTATATAGTGTTGGAATAAGGAAAGGTGTCATTAATAAGTTTACATGAATTATACTAACTCAAATGATAGCCCTCTAAAAATGACCCCGAGTTAGCAAGGGATTATTGTTAGTCCCTACTACTTTGAGAGTGCGGTCATATAATAGTTGAGAACTAGGATCGCGTTTTCTGAGAGAATTTATATGGAAGAGTTCACTTCTAAGATAAAATTGGGAATATAAGATATGAAAAAGTAAGAAATACCACGAATACAATGATACTAAAGTAAGGTAAGACATTAGTACTCAAAGTGATTAAAGTAAGAAAATTTACTAGATATTTTCTAAGGGTGGTTAATGGTTGAATTAATTATGAATAAGGAATGTAGAGGCTTGAAATAGCATGAGTGCACACATTTAATACATGGTTACCAAAGCAATATAACAAGGTCCAAGTCTGCCAAGAAGAAAATAAAAGTGATATAGTAGAAACTAGGGTGAGGATTTCATAGTCTATGCTTACGTATGTGAGTCTAAACTTAGCTTGAATGTGAGTTGAGTTATATGATAGGATTATTAAATTAAAGGAGAAAAAATACTACTCACAAAGGTGAATATCCCATCCTTTCTTGATGTTTAAGGTATGCATGAGTTTAAATAACTTGACTAAAATTTGTTCATTGAATGGTGATGTCGGTTTCCATTATAGCTTTGCATCACATATGATATGAATGACATTACATCCCATTACATCCCACTACACCATTTCGTTATACATGTGCTCTCTCATACAAACTCAGAACTAGTTTACAATAAGAACAATCAAAACCATGCATCATTTGCTCTGTATTCACACTCTATATCCATAAAACAAGAATGTGCGACCTTTATTTCTAGGGTGGAGAATTTCCCTTCACTGAATACTTGTGCCTTCCTAATAATATGTGTGTTTACAATAGATTAGATGATTTTTTACAACCTTGTGATAATAATAGACTAAGTTTAATATACATTAGATCCTTTATTGGACTAATATTATCCCAATCCCTGTGTGTCGCTTTTATTTTTTTTGCATATGCTTTTCCGAATTATAGATCCTTTGTGTGCATCCCAAACTATACTATTAGCTATCAAATATAGAATTAGGTTTGTTATCTTTAGGTTTGAATTTGTAGTTAGAGTTTCCCATAAATTTGGACTACTTGGAGTGAATGTAGATGAATGTCATAGTTAGATTTTCCCAGAAATTTGTTATCTTTAGTGAATGGGCCTGTTGCATTGTGTATAAATTCATCCTTGCTGTAATAAGCCCATTTAGGAGTTTAAGTTCTTGATTGAACACAGAAGAAAAACCTAACATTGAGATATGTGTGCTATGAATGAATTTTTCTGGTTGGAATTTGTGTAAAAACTATTCTGGTGTTGTTGATTATAATTTTAAAAATCCACACAAACCTCTAGAAATATAATTTTAAAAATCCCAACTAAGTATGACTAAATAAATATGCGATATTGTGGGATATGTACAAATGGGAATGTGTGCAACATGAACTCTTTCAACCTTTAGAGTTGTGTGGAGTACAATTGTGACTATGTGAAAAAGTTTGAAGAAATTCAACTTTTAGAGTTATCTAGGGGTGTAAATAAAATCTGAATTTGTGTGCCTTAAAAAAGTAGACACCCAAACCCCACATGTAAATAATTTATAATATTGTATCTACATAAACAAAGTACACTTGGCAGATTTATAAACTTTAGTAAGTGATTGGGAAAGTTGGCCTTTTTCCATCCTTGTCAGATTTTAATCTTGAGTAAGTGAAAACAAGGTGTATACATATACTCTACCCAAATTTCATCACATGCCATTTTAGTGTAATTTGAGATGGTGATTTGGGAATTGGACCTAGTATGTACCAAAATCTAGGTAAATAACTATAAAGAAGTAATAACTTAAGAAGTTAAACATAATGAAATATGCATACCGTTACTTAATTTTCTATGTTCAAGTGAATGGATGTTGGATCTATCATCTCGACCACATGTAACATTTTAAAAAATTACTCATGGTAACCTTAATAATAAACAACTGCAAAGAAGAGTATAATGCAATGTATACAAACGAGTATAAAAAGAAAGTATATTCAATGTAGATATCTCTAAAAGGTAAGGGTGTTAGGAAAGGTCTGTTGGTGTCAGTTATCCTATGTGTCCTCCTCTCATATTGGAGGGTCATCTCACATGGGTTAGTTTTAGGGTTAGGTTTAGCGTTTCATTTGTGTCATGCACTAGGGTTACTCAGCACCCTATATGTACCCCTTTACTATTCATTTATGAGTATGCCAAGACACTCTGTTGTCTTTCCTCTATATGCAAGCTTTGTTTCTATTGAGCAAGTTCTTCCATTACTGATCAATTCTTTCTTGCTATCACTAGAGCTATCATGATTCTGTTAGAGTGCAACTACTTCGTGGTGCCTCGTTTTTGATTCGATTCTCACAAAATCTTTTCATGGTATCAGAGCTACACGATTTTTCGTCACACCAAAAGCTCAAACTAATGGTGGAGAGGGATCTCATCGTGTTAATCTAGTTGCTACGCCAATACCATCTTGTACGATGGAGCTAGGTATACACCCAATCAGGCCCAACAACATTAGGAGGAAGTGATACTGGGAATTTCCTAGGAGGTCACCCATCCCAGACACTACTCTGGGGGGTAGATGCGTTTAACTACCTGGTATCAAAGATGCATGACTTTCCGTCACACCAAAAGCTCGAACTTGATGGTGGAGAGGGATATTATCATGGTAATTAGTTGCTACGCCCAATACCATCCTGCATAATGGAGCTAGGTATACACCTAATCAGGCCCAACAACATTAGGAGGAAGTGACAGTAGGCAATTTCCCGGGAGGTCACCCATCCCAGAACTACTCTAAGGGTGCCATGGTTAGGCTGGGGAGTATGTGACACGGATAACAAGGGTCTGGTAACAAACCAAAATGGCCCAGTAAAAAAACATGGAGAGGGATCTGATCGTGTTAATTAGTTGCTACACCAAAAGAGTCCCATATTCAGTTGCGACAGGAGAGTGGGCATTTGTATGATTTTTTCATGCCCTGGCAGGAGTTAGAGGTGGTTGGAAATAGTCAAAGGTATGGCATCTTACTAATCCTTGCCAAAGGCAAGCTTTCGTACTAGTAAGGAAATAGCACAGCCTATTCATGAGATAGACAAAAAGGATCAAGCCAAAGAAAGATACTAGGACCAGCTCGTGGGATTAGCATGTACACTTTGACAACAAAACCTAGATCACAAAAAGACAGGTATTTGATGTTCAAAAAAAAAACACAGACTGGTCAAAACGAGCAACACTATTTTAGTAGAAATCAAATTAATAACTTATCTCATAAACTTGAGAACCAACCTCAAGATAACATTTTCTACTAAATACGACTATAACCAAATGCTCTGAAATCCAAGTGGTCCACTACAAAATGTTCTAAACCTACATACATGCACAAACCCCAAAAAAATGCACTCGTAGCTCAAAGTTTCTCAACTTCATTAAAGAGGATTAGCAAAATCTGGTTCCTCGCAAAACATAGTGATTGAAAAACTTTGCATGCAAAGTTCTCCAACATAACCTTGTGATATGTCTCAAGAAAGAGCAATGGGTAACTAAAACAATAACGTGTGCACGTTTACCTGATCTTAGCTTTGATACCATGAAAAGAGTTAAGTGTTAAGCGTTCCTGATATCTCTACCAATCCCCTATCGGTTTACCAAATTACTCACCTTAGCGAAGGAATGTGAGTGGAATTTGGTCCTAACTCAGTGATTATTTATGATCTTAACAATGACACTACAGTGGCCAAGGGAAAGGCAGATCATCGTTGAAGGTTGTACACCTTTTCTCACTTTACTTTTGATTTGACTTCTACTTCTCTAGCTACTGAGGTTCTTCAGCTCTCTGATTTGGACTCTGACTCCTGAGATGATGATTTTGTTGAGCTTGCTCCTCTTCATGACTTACAGAATTTTGAGTCTTCTGATTCTAACAGTAGTGATGATGAGGACTATGTCCCTTCTCACTTGAGTGAAGAATCTTATGACTTTGAGCTTGATTCTCCTAGTCCTCCTTGGGCTAGGAAAACTTTGCAAAGTGTTGGAGATTTAGTTGGAGATACTTCGGATATGAGACATACTCACTCAGATTTCATTGGACCCCACTCTTTCTTCACCTCTACTTCTGATTCAGTTGTCTCCTCTATTTCTTCGTGTGATGACAGTTCCACTAATACATACTCACTTGGTTCTACTTCTGATGATGAGGATTGTGTACCCAATTCTGATGTCGAGAGTACTACAGAGGACTCTTCTCCTCCTTCTCTCACTATTCCAGAGAGTATTGACACATACCACATCTCATTAGATATTGAGCAGTCTCCTATACAGTACACTTGTAATGTACTATAGGTTCTTCATCCATCTACAAGTATTACAAAGGAGTTCGTCATCTCTGTTGTTAGGAGTGCCCCTTTTGGGACTCTTACCACTTCCACTTTACCAGAGACTTTCATTAATCCACCCTTGTTTGTGGATCCATTTTCTGTCATGGGGGATGTTTTATTGGCTTCACATCAGTTGGAAATCCTTTCTACAGGTGGTCACCCTTCATACTCTGATAGTTCTGCACTCATGACATTGCACTTGCTTGCTAGACCTATGTCACTTTCGTGGACCAAACTCGGAATTCTTCATGCTACTACCTTCAGTTTCCTTCGTGGAGTGGGCATATTTCCAGCACATCTTTTCTATCCTTCCTAAGGGCAGACACACAATACGGTACAGATAGCTCTTCTTCAATCCAGAGGTAGAGGATCTCATCATCGACATTCTTCTGGGAGACTTATTAGAGTTGCAGAGTTTAGATCTATCCATGGCATCTTCTACATCTATCTCATCTCCCTCATCTTCTCTCTTTTTCATATTTCTAAGAGATTGCCCCTTTGTACATGGGTACCTTTACAGGCTAGTCTATGGCTAGGACCCATCTTTGGCATCTTTCTTAGATTAGAGAGTATTTGTTTGTTCTCTTGTGGTGGATGTTTGTCCCACTGGGTTTTCCTTCACTGCTTGGAACTTCTTTTGTACATGGGTACCTCGTCAGGCTTTATGTTGGGACCCATTTTTCTTCTTTTTCTTCTAGGAAGATTATGTTTGTATATGGGAACCTTATCAGGCCTTTAGTTTCCGGGCCCCATTGACACATTTTTCTAGTTGTTTAGGAGTGTCTTCTCTTTCTTTCTGACTCATCATAGCCGCTACCCCAACTTCGATGAAGGGGGCAGGTGTTGGTGTGAGTTATCCTATGTGTCATCCTCTCATATTGGAGGGCGATCTCACATGGGTTAGGTTTAGGGTTTCATGTGTGTCATGCACTAGGGTTACTCATCACACTATATGTACCCCTTTTCTATTCATTTATGAGCATGCCAAGACACCCCATTGTCTTTCCTCTATATGCAAGTTTTGTTTCTGTTAAGCAAGTTCTTCCATTACTGACCATTTTTTTCTTGCAATCGCTGGAGCTATCACGATTCTGTTGGAGTACAACTACTTCGTGGTGCCTTGTTTCTGATTTGATTCTTGTAAACTCTTTTCAAGGTCCAAATACACTATAAAGGGAAGGCTAAGTTAGGTCCAAATCCTGAGAAAGGTGTAAATATGTACTAGGCCAAGTTTAGATAGCTATAAAGAGAGGCTAAATTAGGTCTAGGAGACCTTAAAGACATACAATGTATATAAAAGGAACATATAACCTCCTTTCGACATAACTTTTTCTTACAAACCTAGATCACTTTGTGAGCTAGGTATTTTTTTGTGGGTTGGATCTAGAATGGTCATTTATTTAATACTATTTTGAGAAATGATCCCTATAGATAATTATTACCTTACATGTAATATCTTAAGTTTATTCTAGTTTGTTGATAATAGATCTACAATTGTAATATTAGGGTAATTGATTTGTGGGTACACCCATGCTTTATGGCACTCAAGATGACATCATAGAGAGGTAGAAAGTAGATAGGTATTTAAAAACCTCATATTGTTATAATCTACATTCCTACCTAGTGTGGTTGAGGGATGTATATGTTGTAACCATTATCGATATTTATAAGGAAATTTTAAACTTTACGATGACATGTGTATTTTGTCACAAGTTAGGTTAAGATGTTCCACTTTTTTGTATAGCCATGTGTCAAGTGGTGCTAGATCAAGGAATAACATATTACATGAGTATAAATTTGGTAAATTTGTACCATGACATTTATCATATATTAACCCTATAAAATATAGTGATTAGGTTAGTGATTCATTTTTTGACATGGATTTATAAGATGTTCATGATGCATATAGTAATGGGGAAACATCTACATATTGTTGCAAATTTTCCCTTATTTTTGTGTTTGGCTTGGAATTCATTAGCAAGTGATTATATGAGATTAAGGGGATATTGTGTGGTGCTCGTATATGGTGACATATGATACATGGCCATATTGTCCAATTATAGTATGAGCTCAAGAGTTGACAAATCTCACAAGATAATTTTTATGGTGGGTGGATCCCCATTCATTTGAGCAACACTAGTGGACTTTCCTTAGTATCTAGTAAGATATGTTAAAGAGTCGTGAGGGAGACTACAAGAAGAACAATAGTTACTAGTTATAGTGTTGAGGCCTTGGAGTTATCTCCAACATTGGGGGAGGAGGTAGAGGTAACGAATAAACTCAGTGCTACTGTAATGATATCAATATTGAAATATTATTTTAAGAATTAGAATGCCAAAAATGCTAACACTCGATGTGTATATTTATGGTGTTTTTTGACGATTTAATAAAATTTAACTTATTGCATATGTTGTATCTATTTTTTTCCTTTTTAAATGTGAACTTTATTAGTTTATCCTAAATTATAAAAGGTGATCACATATTAGATAATCACATTCAAAGAAATGCTTATTCAACTTAAGGTTTGTATGCATTTTCATATTCAGTGTGGAAGAATCAAAGTCATGTGATTGACAAAGTTTCTAGCTTCAATTATTGGACATGGGACCCCGACTTTATTTATATTGGAACTTTGTGCATCATAGGGCTTCTAACTTTGATATCCACTTATTTGCATTCTATTTAGATTTGGTGGCTCGTGTTTAATAGGGTGTCTAAGTCCAATTTCTAATCATTCATATTGTATTCAAATAGTAGGAATGCATTTGTTAGGTTTCCTAACTCCACAAAAATTTTATATAAATTTTCTTAATATGATCAATTATTTCATTTCAATATTTATATTTCAACTTTTATACCCTAAACCCTGAACCTTGAGGCCTAAACCCTAAACCCCAAACCATAAACCCTAAGCCCTAAACCTTGAACCTTAAATTTTAGAAAATAATTATAGTTTACATTATTATTATTAATTAATATATTTGAAACTATAAGAAAAGGAAGCAATTTGATGTCATATCTATTACCTAATACTTTGTAAATAGGACCAAATGTATGTGCTTGATATACACAAGGAAAAATATAACATGATAATTTATCAGAAGTACAAATATGTCGAACAATTGTTTGGAAGCATGTTTTCAAAATGAATGATGTGTTCAAATATTTTGTTTAGTATATAGACACTAAATAATAGTGTGAACTAGTTTATTATTGTGATATTATTGTATTCACGTGTTTATTAATAAATGATAGAGGATTCGGTAATTTCTACAATTTACGTTTATTAATCACTAGTATGAGACTAGTTAATTATGTTGATATTATGTTGGTATTGGTTAAATATGCATGTGATCTTCAAGTTAGTTGTGATTTCATTGCTCTTAGCTATTTTAAATTAAATACAATAGGAAAAGTTTGATTCCTTGGATGCATTATAGTTGTAAATATTACGAATGTGGAACTCATTTGTGTGTGTGTGTGTGTGTGTGTGTGTGTGTGTGTGTGTGTGTGTGTGTGTGTGTGTGTGTGTGTGTGTGTGTGTGTGTGTGTATACACACACAGATATATATATATATTAGTTGTTAAATATTGGTAATTGTAATGTTGTGAATGTTTAATGAAAGTTGAAGATATAAAAATTATGTGATATCATACTTTAACTCTCAATTTGGCATATGGGGACAAATGCCTCTGCAAAGACAAGAATTAGTGTGCGCTGAAGGGGATTTCCCCTTAGGATGCCACATCAATATGCCCAACTATCATTGCATGATGAAGGGGATTGCCCCTTTAGATTCTACATCAATAGTTGGGCGGTATACTGTCCTGAGTAAAGGTTTTTAAAGCTACCCGCTGACCTTCCACTCAGAAATGCACCCTCCCGTAATATAACAACCGTCCCTTTTGTAATGGATGGTTGTGATATTATGGGAGGGTGCATCTTGGGTGAAGGATATCTGTTGGCATTTATCGAAACTTGAATTTGTCCTGGATATTAGCTTTTTGATGTTGGGATTATTTTATCATAGTGGATGATGTATTTTTTATTTGACATGTATCATACTAACGTTAATTGTATATTTTTGTTTGCATGTGTGTTGTTGTATTCGGTTTGTATTTTGCATGGTGAAAATGAATACACAAATCTTAGTTCCTCTGAATCCCATAGGGATAACATTAACAACTCCCAAATTCCAAAGGGATGAATGTTTTAGGAGGTCCACATTTGTGGCCTATATAGACCATCATCAACAGGCTAAGCCACCCAAACTGGAAATTGCAGTGATGGTTAAGGCCCGAATCAATTTGTCGAAAAATTCTGTTATTTATTTGTCTAAGTTCTGCACTATAGGGCCGCATTCGCGAGGATATGGTCTAGCATATGACATGATGAAGGTTGCCTAGAAGTATGAGCCTCCACATAAGATGAGAAAGATGGGAGTTCTGCTGATAAAATCGTTGATAGATCCAAAAAAATTGTGCAAAAAAGATTGCACATGGAAGCAGCTCCAAGTTTGCTACTAAAAACAAAAAAAAAAATAGTTACGGTTTTTTATGTTTTGTTCTAAAAAACCTATGACGTGTTTGAGAAAAACCTATATAAATATTTAATTTTTTTCGATATTTCTGATTCACACCAACACAAATATATTTTGTTTTGTTGTTCGACTATATTCTTGATTAAATATGTTTTCCTTAGTATTAATACATGTTTCTATGGATTACAATTTTAAAATTACTAATGTTTAGATATTTTTATAGCAAGTTTACATTATTAAAATTCATTTATGTTAAAATTATATTTTGGTAGGAAATGTGTAATGGTAACGATTTTCAAATTCACTAAGTATGGGATTATCATCATTTGTCCAATTTAGGATTGTATTGGTGCAATTATCATTTCCAACCGTTTATTTATGTGTAAAGATTTTTTTTTTATGAGTTCAACTCATATAGAGATGCACCTGTAACCTACTTAATATACATAATATAGAAAACCAATATTGTTTGAAAAGGAGTTAATTCTAGAGAACTTGAGTACTCATTGAAGCATGCAATTTAAATACTAGATATACATTACAATGGTTATTTAGTGAATAAACTATAACAATTATTAGAATGTCGTTCACAATACTATAGGCTATAACAATTATTGGAATGTCGTTCACAATACTATAATTAATCAAATGTTTATAGATATTGATATTGCAAATAGATTGAAATCTATCTATTCATAATATACTAATCAATTTATTAAGTGATTTATTCAAATTTAATATTTACCCATTACATTTATAAACTTGTAATTATTAGAAAACATATCTTTAAAAAAATGTAAATTGTGTTTGTATTAATTATATGTTAGTAATATAAAGTTATCTATTCAGAAAATGAGTGGAATGGAACCAAACTTGTGATTACAATTCTAATATATTCCAAAATATATTTGCACTTTAGTCTAACATACGAAATACGAAGTATTAGTATTGTAAGGAAGTTTTAGTTTTAGTTTTAGTCTTAGTAGAAAAAGTACTAACTCCATTGACTCTCCAATAAGAAATCATTATTAATGAATGAACTCAGGAGCAAATGTCTTAGGGCCTTGTCATATGTTAAATTATAGATGTTTGTATTGAAAAATTCAAATTAGAAGTGTTCATTCTATTTTTTTAATGTTTTCTTACGATATATTTTTTTCCATTGTAAAGGTAAGCATGGTTTCCATTTGGAGATTGGAAATTCATGGAGTATCGAATAGCTCCGAAAATCTTGCATGTTCATTGTTCATCTTATACGACCCTGATGGAAGTAAGATAGTAGAAAGAGGTACAATTGTCAGAAATGCCACTATGACCTTCCACCAGGCTGAGTATAGGGCATTGATATTGGGTCTTGAGGAAGCGATACCCCACAATGTTCAGAACATTTGTGTTTTTTCTCACGATATGCTTGTTGTGAAACAAATGACTGGTGTATACCAATGTAACAATGTAAATCTTTCAATTCTTTGAGTTCAAGTGCCAGAGAGTGTATCTCGCATTGTGAAATGTTCATACGTGCATGTAAAAGTTAACAGAGGTAGGTTAGATGTATGTCAAGTGTCAAGGGACACTATAAACCAAGAAGTGGTAGCTTTGCTAGCACTTTCCATGGAAGAAATTTTGATATGATATATGTGTATTTCCTTTTTTCGTAATGGTAGACATACATACATTATTAGATTGTGAATAACTAATATTATGTGAATTGTCTCTAGTGTATATATTATATATTTTGTGGATAATATGATGATACTTCAAATAGTGTTGGTTGATAAATCGGGCATTTTGAATACATCATGTTTTATCATATCTTCTCTTTTAACACACTTGTGATTCACATTTCATGTTTAGTTTGGAAACATCTAGAGTCGAGTATCCAGTTTTGAAAAAAATAATGTGTGCAGATAATTTCGTCACAAATTGTTTATTGTGCAAAATTTTCTCAATATGAATGCAAAATACGAATAAATAAGTTCGTGCACCATTTGTTTCAGTTTAACTTGTTTTACAATATGTCACTTCAATGATGGTTATGACAATAGACATGAACGAAACACACGGAATCTCAACGACATGGGCTGATCCATGTTCAAAATTCATTCTTATGTTTTCGGGGAAGACAAAAATAATGAGATAGTAATATATAACTTTGTGAACATTAATTGTTTGTCGTAGTAACAATTATGTCATTTGTTGGGATAACAATTATGAAATTAATGTCTTTTCATACAGGTTTCTTCACATTCCATGATGATAATATTCAAATATGTGAACATTACTTATTTTGCAAAATACTTAGCATTTAATATCCAGCTAATAGTTATGCACTTGGACTCTATAGATACAAGTACCTTCACATCACATGGCGTGTACGCATTTTGCAAGTGTCACAAAGGAAGCAAAGGGAGATGATCCTCCAATAGTTGATGGCGATACGTCAGATGGTCCTTCAGAGCCCATTTGCTCAGATATTCATGAGCCACACATAGAATATAAAACTGAATATGTTAATGGTCATATTCATTATGTCTGTCAGCATGGATCATGTGCTGATAGTGAGGATGCTAGGTTTTTTGAGTTTCATAGACTAAATAGACATCACCAAGTAGAACACAATCTTCCCTCCGTGGAACCTCGTAAGCGTGGATGTAAGCATACGGGGAAACGATCACCTATCTCTCAAGATAGAAGTAGGGCATACATGTAAAAGAGGGAGGTGGATGTGAACTATGTTCTAAGGTAATGATTCTACTTGCAACAGAGGAGGTTTATCGATCGCATTTGAAAAAAAGAATGCAAATATCAATTTGAGAAGCTAAGCTGAGAAGGAAATATGGAGGTGGATGATGCAATGCGTGCCTACGATTCAATGGAGATGTGAAAGGAGAGAGAGGATCATTGGTTGAGAGTGAGAGGAAATAAAAACTCAAATATCAGAACAGAGGTAAATTTAAGATTGGTATAGAAATTTAAATATAATGTTAGGTTGGACATCAAAAATTTGATATTTTTTCATGAACAGGAAGCTAGAGAAGAGGTTGGAACAAGTAGCAAAAATGTTGACCCCCCTACGAAAGATAAGGTAAGTAATCATTGGTCTTTCGTAAGTAAAGATACAATGTAGTTTTTTTGTATTTTTGTATATACTAACTGTAGGCGTGCGTAGGATTATGACATTCCCTTGTGTCAACTCTTACACCGACAGAGACACTCAATTCATAGAGTGAAGTAAAGAGAGGTAAAAAACCACTTAAGACGCACTCAAAAAATGTATGTTTCCTTTTGTTGTTGATACTTTGATTGTCCTGATGGCTCGATTATTATAGGTGGACGTTTGCGATAAGATGCCCCCTTCTCAAACAGGTTGTGGTCTCGATCTTATTGGAGAGATAGATCCACGTGAGGTAAGAAAGGTGGAGATGAAAAATCCTGGAGTTGAAACTTATTTTCCATTCGAGGAGAGAGAGGGTTATGAGGGGAGGCACGAGGAGAGGGACACAAACATCATTGTTGGCAGTATGAGTGAGGGTGGAACTGGATTGGTAAGTTATTGAATGTTCTCATTTGCTTTTATGTATTCTTTTTTGGTGAAATTAAGAAAATTTATTAATGCACTTAAGATTTTCGTCATTATAGAATTTTCCTGGCGGGGCCAAAGTTAGGTTAATGTCAGACGATATGGTTGTAACGAGAGGATTGATTTGTGATAGCAGCCCGCACGTGAAGTGTCATGGCATCACACTCCCAAAATTTACTGTCAAAGTGATTATTTCTGAGGTCATTGTTCCCACTGCTCCATTTCCCTACCCTAATACATTTGCAAACACTTTAGAAGAGTGTGTCAAAGGGTTTGCTATTTGGGATCTCAGCAATATCATACTTGACACTCTTGAAGAGGCAAGTAGTGAGACATTTTGGATGAATGATTTAATTTAATTATGTGTTTACCTGATACATTCATCTACGTTCACTTATTTACTATATGGTTGGCTTTAAGGATGATGCAGTACATGTTGAGAAAGTGTGGCATACTCAGATAAAGACATCGGATCCCCCACCCATTCTTGGCATCATGCAAAATTATGTTTATAGAAATGAGAAGAACGTATTATATTTTATGATGGAGTTTTGTCTATGGCTAACACTAGGAAACGAAGGAGATGAAAAACTTTATGTATAACATTGATTGTGAGGAATCGGATTAGTATATATGTGTATATGAAAATGATGTTACTTTAATTTGTTTGAGGTTTACGACTTAGTACTGCATTATTTATATATTGAATATGGTTTGTGGTTATGGGTTACATAGATTTATCCATTTATGATCTGTTTATAATGCATTAGATGGTTTTTATTCCTGTTATGTGGAATTCCATTTATTGTATAAATGATGATGTTGTCACTGTGTATCCGGTTAATGTATTGATGTGACTATGGATTGTGGATTACAGTTTTTGGTATGTGGTTACATAGTTAAGTTCTTATTCGTTATATTCCTGCTTGGGTTTGACATGTTCAGTAATTAATCGTAGATAATTCACTTTTTTTTTTCAAATTTTGTGTATTATGGATTACGGCTTGTGGTTTATCGTTACATAGTTGCGTTCTACATCCATGTATGCATACTTTGGTTTGACGTGGTTATCAAAATTTCATATATATTTCATCCATGATAATATTTTGTTACGTATAAGTTAAGTGCATTATTTCCTTTCACATTATGTTTGAATGGTAACAGATAATAATCGATTGTTATAATACAGGATTATTTAGATGGCAAGACTAAAGAAGACTGGAAAGTGTAAGGCTTCACCTGTGTAAGAACCAAATTAGTATGAATCATTTGATAGTGACACTTATCCGTTCAAAAAGAATGCAAAGAGCTTTACAAACAAAGATGTCAATGCTACACAAGAAGACGACCATTCCTAGTCAGTTCGAATGGATTTATAAATGAAACTTGTAAAAAAGAAGACAAAGATATATCAAAACTAGTATGAAAGCTTTGCATTGGAAAATTTATATTTTATGAAAAAAACAAGGAAATATTGGATGAAATAGGACAAATTGCCTCAAGGAAGATGGAGTTAGAGGTCGAGGTTCGGGAGTTAGAACTGGAAATTAAGAATTGGGAGACAATGCGTGAAGTGGAAAAAAAAGTGGCCGCAAATCATGTAGCAAACTTTAATACCATTCTTAAAAAACATGAAGATCAGAAGGAAGTATGGAAGAAGATGTACATGCACGCATAGGTTGCAATTGAGGAAAAAACACCAGCCACTCGCACCCACGACAATGATAACAAATGAATATACCATTCATAGAACCATTATATTCACTTACATATTTGACAAATTTTACATATATATTAGACATATACATGTATAGATATTGATTATTTGGTACACAAAAAATTAGTTATATTTGATGAATTTTTCCTTTTTAACATAATAGGTGATATGGATAGACGTATGCGGTTAAATTATGATTATTAGATGTATGTGATTTTACACTAATATGGTTGTTTTCGGTTGATGTTATGATGTGCACATTAATTAGTATTTAGATCATGTATTTCAATTGTTATATCTGGTACGTGATGTGATGAATAAGGAAGAGTAATATAAGTGTGATTAGAGGACAATTGTATATATGTGTGATGAGGTTGTTACTTTAATGTGTTTGACGTTTACAATTTAGTATTACATTCTTGTTAAATTGAATATGGTTTGTGCTTCTGTTTATAGCACATTAAATGGTTTTTATTCTTGTTATGTGACATTCCATTTATTGTATAAATAATGATTTTGTCACTGTGTATATGGTTAATGTATTAATTTGACTATGAATGTGGATTACGGTAAATGGTATATGGTTACTTTGTTGGGTTTTGCTTCCATGTACGGTATATGGCTACAATTATGTTTGAATGTTAACAAATATTAAATGGTTATTTAAATACAAGTTTAATTAGATGACAAGAAAAAAGAAGGTTGGAAAGCGCAAGGCATTACCAGTGTCGGAACCAAAAGACTATGCAAAATTCTATAGTCCCAGTAATAATGTGTTTGGAAATATTGTAGAGATCCCTGCAAACAAAAATGTTGAATCTGGACAAGAATATGAGTCATCCCCGTCAGTTCGTATGGAAATAGAACTGAAATATGCAATGAATAAGGAAAAGTTTTATAAAATCGAGCATGAAAGACTTAGATTGTAATATTTAAAATTTTCAAAGATAAATAAGGAATTATTGGACCAATTATTAGATGCTTCCTCGAAGAAAATGGATTTGGAGCTTGAGGTTCAAGAGTTGGAATTAGAAATTAAGAATTGGGAGATGACGTGTGAATCCAACAAAAAAGTGTTCAAAAAATCAAGTAGCAAGTTTTAATTCCATTGTTAAAATTCACAAAGGTCACAAAGAATTATGGAAGAAGATGTACATCCTAGCCAAGGCATCAACTAAGGAAAAAAGTGTCAGTTCTCACACTGAAGACTGTCCAAGTGAACTTTGACATAAAATATGACTTTGTAATAAAATGACACTTTCCATGTGATCTTTGACATCAACGGGTGTTGGTTAAACATATATTATAGTTTTTAAAAGAGTAAATAATAATTATACCATCAAAACATACTTAATAGATTTAAAATGGAAAAATATTTAAAATGTGCAAGTATTGTGAATGTTACTTCTAGTTAATGTACATATTATAGAGAATTTGAATTACAAGTTCTCATTGAAGCATGTAATTTTCATACTACGTATACATTACAATGGAATGATGTTAGTTTAAATGTGTGTTACCATTCATTAAGACTACAAAATTGAACCCATTTTTCCATCGCTTTGGAAAAATTGAACCCTTCTCCACCTTAAAATCAGTTGATGTGGAGTCAATGTTTACAACAAGAAGGAAGAGCACCATGGGTTGCGGCTTTTGGTGAACGGGGTCACGTTTTTCAAACTGCTGAAAAACACCATGCGCTTTTCAATGTCATAGAAAACGCACCCCTTTTTACATCACATTGGAAAAATCCAACCCTTCTCCTGAAAATTAGTTGATGTGGATTCAATGTTTACAACGAGAAGGATGAGCACCGTGGGTTGCGCCTTTTGGTGAACGGGGTTGCGTGTTTCAAACTGCTGAAAAACACCATGTGTTTTTCAACATGGCGGAAAACACACCCCTTTTTCCATCTCTTTGGAAAAATTGAACCCTTCTCCACCTGAAAAGAAGCTGATGTGGAGTCAATGTTTACAGCAAGAAGGAAGAGCACCGCAGGTTGTGGCTTTTGATGAACGGGGTTGCATTTTTCAAAGTGCTGGAAAATACCATGTGTTTTTCAACGTGGTGGAAAATGCACACATTTTTCCATTGCTTCAGAAAAATTGAACCCTTCTCCACCTGAAAATTAGTTGATGTGGAGTAAATTTTTACAATGAGAAGGAAGAGCACCGTGTGTTGCACCTTTTGGTGAACGGGGTCAGGTTTTTCAAACTGCTGAAAAACACCATGCATTTTTCAACATGGCAGAAAATGCACCCGTTTTTCCATCACATTGGAAAAAATAAAACCTTCTCCACCTGAAAAGTAGTTGATGTGAATTCAATGTTTACAATGAGAAGGAAGAGAACCGCGGGTTGCACCTTTTGGTGAATGGGGTTGCATTTTTCAAAGTGCTAAAAAACACCGTGCATTTTTCAACGTGGCAGAAAATGCACCCCTTTTTCCATCACTTTGGAAAAATTGAACCCTTCTCCAATTGAAAATTAGTTTATGTGGAGTCAATGTTTACAACGAGAATGAAGAGCGTCGTGGTTTACACCTTTTGGTGAATGGGGTCGGGTGTTTCAAAGTGCTGAAAAACACCGTGCGTTTCTCAACGTGGCGGAAAACGTACCCCTTATTCCATCTCATTGGAAAAATTGAACCCTTCTCCACCTTAAAAGAAATTGATGTGGAGTCAATGTTTACAATGAGAAGGAAGATCGTCACGGTTGCACCTTTTGGTGAATGGGGTCACATTTTTCAAACTGCTGAAAAACACCGTGATTTTTTCAACGTGGGGGAAAATGCACCCCTTTGTCCATCACTTTGGAAAAATTGAACCATATCCACATAAAAATTAGTTGATGTGGATTCAATGTTTACAACGAGAAGGAATATCATCGCCGGTTGCACTTTTTGGTGAACGGGGTCAGGTTTTTCAAAGTGCTGAAAAACACCATGCATTTTTCAACGTGGCAGAAAATGCACCCCTTTTCCCATCACTTTGGAAAAAATTGAACCCATATCCACCTAAAAATCAGTTGACATGGATTCAATGTTTATAAAAAGAAGGAAGAGCACTTTGGGTTGCGCCTTTTGGAGAATGTGATCGTGTTTTTCAAAGTGCTAAAAAACATCGTGCGTTTTTCAACGTGGCAGAAAATGCACCCCTTTTTCCATCACATTGGAAAAAATAAAACCTTCTCCACCTGAAAAGTAGTTGATGTGGATTCAATGTTTACAATGAGAAGGAAGATAACTGTGGGTTGCACCTTTTGGTGAACGGGGTTGCGTTTTTCAAAATGCTAAAAAACACCGTGCATTTTTCAACGTGGCAAAAAATGCACCCCTTTTTCCATCACTTTGGAAAAATTGAACCCTTCTCCACTTGAAAAGTAGTTCATGTGGAGTCAATGTTTATAAAGAGAATGAAGAGCACCATGGGTTGTGCCTTTTGGTGAATGGGGTCGCATTTTTCAAAGTGCTGAAAAACACCGTGCATTTTTCAACTTGGCAGAAAACGCACCCCTTTTTCCATCGCTTTGGAAAAATTGAACCCTTCTCCACCTGAAAATTAGTTGATGTGGAGTCAATGTTTACAATGAGAAGGAAGAGTGCCGCGGTTTGTGCCTTTTGGTGAACGGGGTCATGTTTTTCAAACTGTTGAAAAACACGGTGCATTTTTCAACGTGGCAGAAAACACACATTTTTCCATTGCTTTGGAAAAATTGAACCCTTCTCCACCTAAAAAGTAGTTGATTTGGAGTCAAAGTTTACAATTATAAGGAACAACATTGTGGGTTGCGCCTTTTGGTGAACGGGGTCGGGTTTTTCAAACTACTGAAAAACATCGTGTGTTTTTCAACGTGGTAGAAAATGCACCCATTTTTCCATCACATTGGAAAAAATCAACCCTTATCTTTCTGAAAAGTACTTGATGTGGATTCAATGTTTACAACGAGAAGGAAAAGCATTGCGGGTTGTGCCTTTTGGTGAATGGGGTCGTATTTTTCAAACTGTTGAAAAACACCATGCATTTTTCAACATGGCGGAAAACGCACCCCTTTTTCCATCACTTTGGAAAAATTGAACCCTTCTCCACCTAAAAAGTAGTTGATGTGGAGTCAATGTTTACAATGAGAAGGAAGAGCACTTCGAGTTGCACCTTTTGGAGAATGTGATCGTGTTTTTCAAATTGCTGAAAAACATCGTGTGTTTTTCAACGTGGTGAAAAATGTAACTATTTTTCCATTGCTTTGGAAAAATTGAACCCTTCTTAGCTTGAAAAGTAGTTGATTTGGAGTCAATGTTTACAAAAAGAAGCTAGAGTTCCGTGGGTTGTACCTTTTGGTGAATGGGGTTGGGTTGTTGAAAGTGTTGAAAAACACCATGCGTTTTTCAACGTGGTGGAAAATGTACCCCTTTTTCCATGGCATTGAAAAAATTGAACCCTTCTTCACCTAAAAATCAGTTGATGTGGAGTCAATGTTTACAATGAGAAGAAAGAGTGCCGCGGGTTATGGCTTTTGGTGAACGACGTCACGTTTTTTAAAGTGTTGAAAAACACTATGCATTTTTCAACGTGGCGAAAAACACACCCCTTTTTCCTTCACTTTGGAAAAATTGAACCCTTCTCCACTTGAAAAGTAGTTTATGTGGAGTCAATGTTTACAACGAGAAGGAAGAGCACTGCGGGTTGCACGTTTTAGTGAAAGGGATAGCATTTTTGAAAGTGCTGAAAAACACCGTGCGTTTTTCAATGTGGTAGAAAATGTACCCATTTTTCCATCACATTGGAAGAAGGGAACCCTTCACCACTTGAAAATTAGTTGATGTGGATTTAATTTTTACAATGAGAAGGAATATCGTTGTGGGTTGCGCCTTTTGGTGAACAGGGTTAGGTTTTTTAAACTGCTGAAAAACACCGTGCATTTTTCAATGTGGCAGAAAACACACCAATTTTTCCATCGCTTTGGGAAAATTGAACCCTTCTCCACCTAAAAATTAGATGATCTGGAGTCAATGTTTACAATGAGAAGGAAGAGCACCGTAGGTTGTGCCTTTTGGTGAACAAGGTCACATTTTTCAAAGTGTTGAAAAATACCATGCGTTTTTCAACGTGGCAGAAAATGTACCCCTTTTTCCATCGCTTTGGAAAAATTGAACCCTTCTCCACCTGAAAAGTAGTTGATGTTGAGTCAATGTTTACAACGAGAAGGAAGAGTGTCACGGGTTGCACCTTTTGGTGAACGGGGTTGCATTTTTCAAACTGCTGAAAAACACCATGCATTTTTCAAAGTGGAAAAAATTGCACCCATTTTTCCATCGCTTTGGAAAAATTGAACCCTTCTCCACCTGCAAAGCAGTTGATGTGGAGTCAATGTTTACAACGAGAAGGAAGAGCGCCGCAGGTTGCACCTTTTGGTGAATGGGGTTGGGTTTTTCAAACTGTTGAAAAACACCGCGCGTTTTTCATCATGGCAGAAAGCGCACCCCTTTTTCCATTGCATTGAAAAAAATCAACCCTTCTCCGCTTGAAAATTAGTTGATATGGATTCAATTTTTACAACGAGAAGGAAGATCACATCGGGTTGCGTCTTTTGGTGAATAAGGTCACATTTTTCAAAGTGCTAAAAAACATCATGCATTTTTCAATGTGGCAGAAAATGCACCCCTTTTTCCATCGCTTTGGAAAAATTGAACCCATATCCACCCAAAAAGCAATAGATGTGGATTCAATGTTTACAACGAGAAGGAAGAGCACTGTGGGTTGCACCTTTTGGTGAACAGGGTCGGGTTTCTCAAAATTTTGAAAAACACCACATGCATTTTTCAACGTGGCAGAAAATGCACCCCTTTTTCCATGGCTTTGGAAAAATTGAACCCATATCCACCTGAAAAGTAGTTGATTTGGAGTCAATGTTTACAACGAGAAGGAAGAGCACCACGGGTTACACTTTTTGGTGAATGGAGTCACATTTTTCAAAGTGATGAATAACATTGTGCATTTTTCAACGTGGCAGAAAACGCACCCATTTTTCCATCGCTTTGGAAAAATTGAACTCTTCTGCACCTAAAAAGCAGTTTATGTGGTTTCAATTTTCACAATGAGAAGGAAGAGCACCATGGGTTGCGGCTTTTGGTGAATGGGGTCACATTTTTCAAACTGGTGAAAAACACCGTGCGTTTTTCAACGTGTTGAAATATTTTATATAGTGTTGAAAAAGGTTTATTTTTCAGCACTTTGATAGTAGCAATTAAACTTCGACATGATAATTTTCTACTGTTGATTACATATTTTCATCATAATTATATCAAATTTCTATTTGTTAAAATATTTTATACTATCCATATATTACATGAGCGGTTCTACATTGGCTAACACCGCCAAACACTCTAAAAATAGTCAAAGAGTAGGTCAGTTGTACACATTCTATAATTATGTATTTAAATATACGCAATGTACAATCTCATATACATGAATTGGAAATGTTTACAATTATAATTTAGGCCCACTCAACATGCCATACATTTACTTTCCAAAGCTCAACCTGTTCATTCTGTAAGATACACCATTTGCATATCTGTTGCATCTGTAACACAACGAATTAAATATTAGACAAGGTATCAAAGGATTTTTACCTTACATATAGTAAATAAATGTTATGATAGTAAGGACATTCAATACACACCTTGCGTAGACACTAAATTGCTGAACGATAAGCGGTGATGGGGAGATGTTTTGGCTACATTTGAACCACCTGCAAAATAAATGATCAATATGTTAGTCTTCACCTCGACAATTAAAATATCTTGCGAATAGTTGAAAATAATAGTTAAATGTTTTAACCTGTATGTTCCATTTGTGTGGTTTGTCTCCTCTTTACATAATTTCTGTTGGGAAATTTGAAGCATTCATAGTCTTCAGCGTGATTGTTCAAGTCTTCTACAATGACGGGCCTATTACTGACACTGCGGTGGCATTTTTTACTTGCACTAAACCATGGACGCATGCGGGAGGTGGAAATCTCATTGACATATCCTTTGAAAGCAACATCCAATATATTTTATGCTTCTAGGTCTCTCCTAAACCTTTGAACACATTTAAAGAATGTTTTTTTTCTATTCATCTGTACTCAGTCGTGTATCAGAGACTGACATCAAGAATTCTTTGGATGTGTGTTCCATAAAGTCTGAATCACTTTCTATCATCAAACCACCAGCCCCAACTATTTTAGGAGTTCCTGTGATGTATAAGACATTATAGAAAATTATTTATTTACACACTAGGTTTTTCAATATCATAGTACACATAAATACAAAATGCCACCTAATCATAAATATGTGTGATGAACATTATTATTGGCATCGATTAATTGATTGAAGAAATTAAAAACTAACCATCAACTGTCAGTGAGTGTCAAGGTGGTGAGGAGGGGTCATCCCATAACATGCCATCATTTATAGGTATTAGCTGCAGCACGAGAAATGAATACAATTTCAACACGCTACTTTTTTCCTTACAACTTATTCTTAGCAATCTATATCACTACTTGCCACATACGATGACATTAAATTACCTTCAACTTCTACTGTTGGATACGATGAAGAGGGGCCGTGTCGGAACATGTCTTCATTTACCTTGCTTGTCTCCCCATAAGTATTGCCTCCTGCAAGTGAAATGAAAATAAATTCAACACGATGCTTATTTCGTTACAACTTATGCTTAGCAATCTACATTGGTAACATATGATGGCATTGAACTACATGTCACTTATGGTGCTTGATATGATGACATCGACACATATTGCTTACGCAAACTCAATCCTTCAACACGTGCTTACATGTGTTTCCTCTGATAGCCCAAGCACATTTTCATATGTCCAAGGCTCTGTGTTACCTTACCAAATACCATGTGCTTCTAGTTGTTTGGTTCCTTACCCACAATTGATTGCAATTAGGAGTAACTGTAAGGCAATCTATATTAGGAATACTCTTTTCTCTCTCAACTAATGTCAATAGATGTCTTTCTTTTTTGAAATTGGTCAAGAAGCCAAATTTTTACAACTTCCTCGTGTTTGTAAAATGGCTCCACCTTGTACACAAGTGTGTAGAACAAATAGTCCATCTGGTGAGAAAATTTCTTTTGTCTATCACACAAGTATCTAGTCTTCAAAAAACAATGGTAGGATTCAATGGATGTGTTTGTTTCTTGATTTGCATGGGAGAAGTTTCTAAATTTTTTTGCCCGATAGCTGTCAAGCGACACGGATTGAAAATTAGTGACATTATAAACCAAGAATTATAATTGATGATAATTAATAAGAAAACACACAAAGGATTACACTCACCAACAAGTTATTTTCTCTCACACCATGTATTCCTGAAGTACTCGAGGAACTTAGTTTCTTCTTTGAATTCATTAAAGAATTCTTGAATGATTTGAAATGTGTGCTCGTGATGCATTTCAAAACCATACATGATGGTACCTATTCTCTTGAAAATATTCCACCTAGACTCCTTGATACAATACTTGTGCATGTTTTTCAACCATGCCCTACACACGTGCCATAGGCATGGCACTACACAACAACCAAAAACACACCTAATGACATGGATTTCAGCCGATGCATCATCTGTAATGAACACATTGATCTTCCAATCAGCACGAAGGCATTTTCCTCATTTTTTGGACTTCCGCCAACCACCTGTAAATATCTTCAATTTTATTCCTTGAAGAAATGGCCCATGCTATCGGCACCCCAGCTTCTTGCTCGTCAAAAACAAGCAATGTGTATAATTGGTACTACAAGAAATATGACACCAAATGGTAACATGGGGTTTAATATAACAACAAGGGAATAGTATTAATGATACGTAAATTACACATCATTTCAAAATTCATTCCAATTACTTATGCCATATTTGTTGGTAGTAAACATCGAGTCCATGGAGATTATGGGATTGTGTGAATGTTGAACCATTATCTCATACATCCATGGTGTTTGCGACCCCATAATGAATGGAACGATGGTTCCATTTGTGCGTTGATAGTAGAAAAATATGTCTCTTTCCTCTGCATGCCATAATTTCATGCTCATGGCATCATCAAAATGCTTTTGAGACCTTTTGCAGTGAACTCTTTTCCACGCATTCAGCATGTCCTTTCTTGTCATGTATTCATCCCTCCTGCTCGATATACCCATGTTTGATGGATCCTCTATATATTTATCGTACAACGTGTCCACAATGACTCCCATTAACAAAATACTCTCGATATAATTTTTGCATTCATTTGATAAGTACGGGGAAACATTCAGATGAGGATCATTAATGGTATTTTCATTCATCCCATGACAACACTCACCATTTACTTACAATGAAATGGATGGTTGTATAATATTATGGTCGTTGTCAGTCTCCCATAAAAAACCTTCACATTGAAATGACATTGGTAACCCCTTTTAATTATACACCTACTCACTTTGTCACTTGCTACTGACTTATTTCTATTGTCTTCTGGACCATATGAACACCAATAGATGTATTAAAAATGGTGACATCAAATGCTATATAACTTTTTACGAAATGAACGTACAAAAAAATAATTTGTTAGCAAATTTTGAAACCTAGAATATGATTTGGTTGTACGTGGTTTTGGATTTTCTATATTTGTTGAGTTGTGATTTGTGCAGGTGAAGGTAGTCCCAAAACTTTCGTTAGAACCTTCCCCCTTTAGAAATGCATGTAGTCTTACAAGTGGTATGACGACACAAATGTCAACGTTCGGCTCATCCCCTATTGGTGTCCATTCTAGGTCATCATATGAAAATTGACTCTTTTCCTCTGTAATCTCTTGGATAGGAAGATTGATCATGCTCTGCAATTTGGGCCTCCTTCCCATCCTAAAATTTATTACATGAAGTTTTGTATTGTTAATGAAATAATTATTTCATACTTACTAAAATAAATTTTGACTTATGATTCATCATCATCAACATGAATACCATCTTAAAACATTTGAAGCATTTGAATTTTTTTCTAATTCAAAAGGCACGTGTATAAAAGATAGTATTGAAATGCAAGGAAAACAAAAATTTATAGGACTACCTACTATTTCTAGTGCTCAAGCATATCACAATATGGTCATCTATAATGTGACAAAGAATGCAACATTTAGCTAAAAAAATAAAAACTATCAAAACAAGAACATGTTTATTTAAAACAGAAGTTAGAAATAAAAAAATTAAAATATTAATACCATCTTTAATATATATACATTTATGCATGCCAAAACACAAAAATTAAAAAAAAATAAAATAATAATCATCGCAACACCCACATACTGTTCATCTTCAAAAATTTGAGCTTACAAACTAAAATTAAGGAATATAGATAATTCGAATCTTTCACACATTTATTTGAATATAAGAATTGGTGCTAAAATTTTGAATCGTAATAAAAAATATTTTCTATACATTCTGAACAACTAGTATTCAATGACATACTGAACTATCTATAATATACATATAATTTATAAATTGTTAATAAATTCATGGCTATTTTTAGGAACTCTTGCATTTTCAAACTTTTTATGTGAAAACCCTTCATCTTCAGTTTACGTGGAAGCTCGTATTTTTGTATCTCTTCGTTTTACAAATAGGATTGGGAGAAATTAGGCTCATGGTATTCATATTCACTGCACAAAAGAGTAACTAGTACAAAACAAAAATATACAATTAACATTAGTACGATACATGTCAAATCAAATATACATCATCAAATATGATAAAATAATCACAATATCCATGACAAACTCATGTTTTGATAAATTCCAACGGCTATCCTTCACTCAAGATGCACCCTCCCATAATTTCACAACCGTCCATTGTAAAAGGGACGGTTGTGATATTACGGGAGGGTGCATTTTTTAGTGGAAGGTCAGCGTACGACTTTAAAAACCTTTTCTCAGCACAGTATACCACCCAACTATCAATGTGGAATCCTAAGGGGCAAGCCCCTTCATCATGAAACGATAGTTGGGTGTATCGATGTGGCACCCTAAGGGGCAAGCCCCTTCAGCACACACCGATTCCTATCTTTGCAGAGGAACTTGTCCCCATATGCCAAATTGAGAGTTAAAGTATGTTATCACATAATTTTTATATCTTCAACTTTTATTAAACATTCACAACATTACAATTACCAATATTTAACAACTAATAACAAATATATATACAAATGAGTTCCACATTCACAATATTTACAACTATAATGCATCCAAGAAATCAAAGTTTTCCTAATGTATTTAATTTAAAATAACTAAGAGCAATGAAATCACAACTAACAGCTCGAAGATCACATGCATATTTAACCAATACCAACATAATATCAACATAATTAACTAGTCTCATACAAGTGATTAATAAATGCAAATTGTAGAAATTACCGAATCCTCTATCATTTATTAACAAACACGTGAATACAATAATATTGCAATAATAAACTAGTTCAAACTATTATTTAGTGTCTATATACTAAACAAAATATTACAATAATAAAACAGTTCACAATATTATTTAGTGTCTATTTAGTTGTTTTTGCAATGTCACTCCTAGTGTTTTGCAGTTACTTAGAACACAATAATTTTAAGGGATTTCACTTGCGCATGTCACATGACACTATAGAGTTCAAGTCATGTGGAGCAGAATATATCGAAATCACATGTTGAGATGTTGTAACTTTTTTAAATTTACTAAACATAGAACATGTCCTGACAGGTTGTTTGTGCCATCTTTCTAGACCATTATCTTTGGCCATCCTCCACGCATTCCCAAGAAACTATGTAAAAATTTGCCACAATTGTTTTCTTAATCCATCCATGTGTCTATCGAGAACATAAATTTGTTCATATTTTCACTGTATTAGGTAATAGATATTTTTCATTGATCTCACTTATTAACATACTAGTGTAATTCCTACTTATTCTTGGAAAGATTATATGATCACTAACTTCATTTAGATAATATTGTAGATTTGATTTGTATTCCTTCCACATAACAAAACATTTAATTTTTTTGCATGATTGTTTATATAAAATGAACAATAAATTTACAAATTGTTTATAACATTAACATAACATCTCTAGAAGTATTAGCTAAAAGTATTCTAATTCTAATGATGAATGTAAATGTAATATTAGCTATAATTATTCTAATTCTCTCACCATAAATAATATTAATTCACCCACATTAAATTAATTTTGGACACTTTAAACACTTATACAACACCTTGAACACTAATTAGTCACCCCACATAAAATAATTGGGATACACTAAACATTAATTTAATACCCTAAATACTGATACAATACCCTAAAGATTGATGTGGTGTATCTTGTTTCTAAATTATGAGATAGTTTATAGTATATGAAATTAATATATACTTTTACTGTCAAGGTTTATAAGGTCATTAAGAGTATATGAGATTATTTCATATTTTTAGTATTTAAGTCTATATTTTGTATTTTTGGTATATAGAAGATATTTTATATTATATGTGACCACTTTATATAAAGTGTCTTTTGTGTGATTCAAACTTGGATCTTCTTTTTCAAGAGTATGAATTCTTCATCATTCAGACTCACTAGAGAATATATTAGAGGGCAAATTTTTTAAAGTTGTTTATGTCTTAAGTGAATCATTTTTATCTTGTGATTATTATGAACAAATATTTAAAAAAATATTAATGTCACGATTATTTAGAGGCTATTTTGAGATAAAACACCGAAAGTTCAAATTCTACAAACATTATAGATTTAATTTAGGAGATGTTTGTAGTGTTGGTTGGTTTAGGAGATTCATACAGTGTTGTTGAATCATCAACTAAAGTTAGCCCAATTAACTATAAAATCGTGTTACATGTAGTGTTGTTGAGTCATCAACTAAGTTTATCCCAATGAACTATAATATCCTGTTACATATAGCATGACTCTCGTTCAAATATGTTAAAGTGAGATCCCCCTTCCATGTGTACAAGGGGCCACTCATGGTTATGAATAATTTAAATAAATGATTCTCAAGGGATTCTATACCAAATCCTTAAAATTCATGAAATTTTGGAGGTGGAATTTAGGAAACTTATGTTAGACAAGACCAATATTAATTAGCTTTTTGAGGTTTACAATTTCGGACCATAATTTCTAAGGGCATGGTAAGTAAACAATGTGTTGTGATAGAAAAGATCGACATTAATTTTTGCAAGGTCATAACAAGATCATAAAAGTATTAGGATAGAAATTAAGCAACAATTAATTTTGTGGGGCTATAATAAGGGCACCAAATATCTAGGATGTAGCAATTAGGTAATTTGATATGTTTGGACAAGACCAACGCTAAGTTTCACAAGATTACAAGATTATGTTAAGGAGACTAATTCTAGAGGAGGAAGCAATTAGGAAATGTGTTATGTTGGACAAGATGGGCACTAAGTTTTGTGAGGATTCAATGAGGATGTTGAAATCTAAGGGTGTCACATTAAGGACACTAAATTCTAAAGAGAGAACAATTTGTGAATGTGTTGTGCTAGTATAGGTCCATACTAAGTTTTGCAAGATCAAAATTAATAAATATACTATACGTTGTAGCACTACTTAACCAGTAAGAAGAGGGAATTAAATGAGACAACCCATATTAAGAGGACTCACAACTAAGCCTCAAGGCTCATGTCATGCCAAACAAGATATTCCAATACTACTTGGCTGGCATGGAGGTGGTGCATGTATAATTAAAATGAATAGACACCACAACTCAAGTAACAAGATACTATATACTATGGGTACTACCACAACTAATTATGGTCTTCTATATCTATCTAATAAACATAACTAGTGCATGAATAATCAATATGGTTTTTTTTTTCCAGTAAAGTGTGGCTTTAAGGGCTAATTCAAAATCAAAGGTTTGACTTGAAAATCAATCATATGGGTTTTAATGTGAACACAATGTGGTTTGGGGAGGATCCAATTTGGCCACTTTTGAGTGATTTTGGGTGAGTTTTGGCCGTATAATTTGCCAGAGTTTTTGCCAATTTGTTTTTGCTAATTTGTTTAAGCTGAGCATGAGTTGGAGCCTAGTCCATGTTTCACTATAAATGCAATACAAAATTCTTTCTCGACCACTAAAATACAATACTAAATTCTTTCTCGAACACTCTCAAATTCTTGGTTATTTAGATCTATCTTCTATGTTAATGTTGAACTAAGTAACAAGTAAATTTGATTGCAATTGCAATTCGAGATCATAAATACCATGAATGAAGAAAAAATAGAAGGGGAAAAACAATGGGTCACCTGATGAAGGTGTGAGGTGATTGAAGCAATAAAAAAACCAAAGCTTCGTCCACTACCTTCAGACCCAAAATTTGTTTCTATTTATGTGATATAGAAATTTGTAATAGAAAGAATATGGTCTCTCTGATGCAGAATGGGCCAAGCCAGCAAAATAAAGAGAAATGAAGTCTTGAATTAAAATAAAATAAAGCTTCAATTTGTGTGTTAAACACTTCTCCGTAAATGTTTGTGTTTTTATTGAAGTAGTATGTAACAGAGAAAACATTAAGCTTCAGTTTCTGCGTGTAACAGAGAAAACACATTTTTGGTTAATGTGTAGCCAGTTCCCTAGCCACCTACTCCGGTTAGTGTTATTAATACAGTGAGTACAACCACCGCCGGCAACCTCCCATTTGTCACATCTCCACCAGATTAGAGTCTTCATTGAAACTTGCAGTGACGAGTTTGACAGGGTGAGTTTGATAGGTCGATGACAAGACCTCCTCTGGCACTGGGTAAAATGGCTACATCATGTAGCGCATGGCATGTGGGATGGTAGGTTTTACACAAAATGCACATACATGAGTGAATTTTTAGTGGAGGGTATCCATCTCCGATGGGATGTGGCTGATGAGAAAACAATTTCAAATTTCAAATATTACATTAATGAGACGGTTTCTGCCTCAAAGACCATGTCTTCTCCTAACCACGTGGTCGTTGGTAAGATTTTCACCAAGGAATACAAAAATTTTACATTACACAGGGAGAACATTTTTCTAGCGGATATTTAGAGGTACACCTTGGGGTAGATGTGGGGGTTTTAATGATGTTTTGCTCACTTCATCCTTTCCTGTGGATGAAGAGGATGGGTGGACTAAGGCCCTACCCAAGAAATTTAATATATATTTTTTATCATGCTTTGGAGAGTTGATCTCGTACTGATCCCCGATGTAGATCTTAATGTAATTGTTCGATTGTGTGATTGACTGCTGGTAGAGGCCTCCTCATGTGAGATTTATTGCTATATCTTTTCTACTATTATATACGAGGTTTTTTTGGTCCCCTTAAAACTAAAATTTTACCTTATCTAAAAAATAATTATATGAGTATGAATGATGTATGTGTTTCATCCATAATAACGTGAATTTAATGAATGTCATAGATGTAAAAATATCATTGAAATTATGCTCGTAACATATATTATTACTCTCATTTTATTTTATCGCAATGTATCTTGAAACCTTAATTGTAACACATAATCACAATGATCATATCAGAAACTTGGCAGTGATGAGAACTAATGGTTGTGGAAGTGGCATACAAGGGTACTATGATGACAACAGGTCTCAAGGATGGTATTTTTTTTGCGGCCTGCTGGTTTTGAAAGCTCAAGGGATGAGGTTGGTTGGGTGTGTGTAGAAAATTCCCATGTTTCAAGTGGGATACAAGGGTGGGAGTCTTGGCCGTGCCTGGAGGATATGGTAACCCTTGAAATCCAACCCTCTAATGTGGTTTTTGATGCTTCCCCTCAAAAATGGAGATCTCTTTTCGACCAGAGTTCATTTTAAGAGGCCTCTGGGAAATTAGAAGTAGAAAATCCCTGGAAAATATAACTGGAATCACTTTCACAGGAAAGACAATTATTTAAGGATTTCAAAATGAATTTTTTTGACTAGTAGTTTCTTAAGGGAGATCCATTTTTTTGTTGGAATTTTTTTTGTTGCACGAAAACATTTCTTCTATTTGGTTGTAACACAACAATAAGATTTTTTTCACATGACAACAAGCTTTATATCGACCGACAACAAGCTTGTTATCATACATCAACAAGCATATTGTCATGTGACAACAAGCATGTTGTCACACAATAACAAACCTTGCTGACTCACAACAAGATTTCTTGGCCAACTCCAATCTTTGAATGGTGTCAAATGAAAGTGAGACTCATTGGTGCATGCCAAGATTTATTTCCACACGATAAAAAAATTTCCTTGATGCACAACAATAAGCCTTTCTTTCGTACGATAACAAGCTTTGTTGTCGCACGATAACAAGATTTTATGTCACACGAAAAAAAATAATTTTGTTACATGACAACAAGATTTGTTGTCACATGACAACAACAAAAAGTGTTGCATGACAAAAATATTTGTTGTCACACGACAACAAATTTTTTTTTATGGATGATAGCAAGCCTTATTGTTGCATGACAAAAATATTTTCTATCACACTGTATGCAATGAAAATTTACCTAAGAATGGAAGACAAACATAATAAAATGAAAACCTCTCTATAATCCTTCAGTGTAAACCTTAGTGAGTTTGTAGAAAATTCATTTGTGAACCTTGTAAATGAATGTGGGTGCTCTTGAATGTTCTCCAAATGTGATTTCAAATGCTACAAACACAGATAATTTTTCTTGGAAATTTAGCAGAGTTATTGTACTTAAATCCAAGAGGATTTGTAAGAGAGTAAGCCTACAATTTGTAGCGGAAGAAGTAGTTGGAAATCAGTTATACATAGTTGAATGCACATGCTAAAAATAGCATTGGAGGAGGTTACAATAGTGTCAGGGAATTTAGGGGAAACAAATGAGTTAAAAGAAAAAGTTTCATCTGTAAAGGTGGTTGTACGCGTAATTCAATTGCCCCCACCTTTTTAGGATTTTAGAAGTGTAGTTAACTAGGATGGGTATATGTAGTCCAAGTGGATGTTGACCAAGTGGCATTTGACTAGGATGTGCACACACACTTAATTAATTAATAAATGATAATTAACTTAGCACAAAGGGGTACTAGGGGTACATGAGATTAATTTAATTAATCCAAAGGGTACAATGTGTATGAATTAATCAATTAATCTCAAATGGATGAATAACATGGTGTATTAAGATAGCATTGGGAACAGGTGGAAACAAGTGTGTAATTTTGGGGTATCTACATTTTCCTCTCGTTAAAGTGCTATTGGAAAGTAATAGTGCTTTAAATATAGTAGATGCATGTAGATCGTGGATTGAAATTTGTGAAGCATTAGGATGCTCCAACAAGTAGGAAGAAGTGAAGCATTTGGATGCCCCAGCAAGCAATGAAGCATTACTATGCCCCAGTAAGCAATGAAGCATTAGGATGCCCTATCAATTAGAATGGTAGAGGAATGCCCCCTCAAGTGGGTGGATGATGTAGCAAGGAGGTGGAAAACCGCTTGATAGGAAGGAAAACAAGGGATTGGAACAAAGACGAGAAAAGGATTTTGCTCGTAGCATGAGCTTCATTTGGAGTAGAATTTTAGAGTAACCTTTTTTTTTGCTGCACAATCGATTTGTCACCATAATTGTAAAATAATCAGTATGGCTAACCTAGATGCACGTAAACAAACACATGCAGGAAAGAAAAGATAAAAAGGTAAACAAACCCAAAATATAAAGTAGATGTTGGCATCAAAATTATAAAGGAACCAAGATGTAATCACACTACTTGTAAGTGGTCTAGAAAGTAAACATCAACAATGCAACAAAAGTTTGAAAAAGAAGACAATCAGCTATGCCCCCAATGCATGCCACAATGATGATTAAGTAGATACAAATGCTCCCAAGTGGGAATAAGATCAGAATAAAAGAGCGGAGTTAAAGTGACTCCTCATGACACTATTGTTGGATCCGTTGTGCAAATGATCAAAGTTGAAATTTACCCAAGAAAGGTTATATCGTGAAGGAAAAATAATTTTGTGACTTTCCCCAAGTAGATTTAATAGAGCATGCAAAGGCAAGAAAGTTATAGTTGAAATATTGGCATAATCACTAGGATAATAAATAAAAGTATGACATTTATCAAGATTGTATTGAGATGTTGAAAGATTCATTTTTAAGGGTTTTCCAATTGTAGAATTTATGTGATAAGTGAATGTTTGTTTGAATTTTTGTGATTTTTTTTTAAATTTTGTTTGGATTTTGAAATATTTGAATTTTTTGGATTTTCAACTATTTAATTTTTTTGAATTTTTAAAATTTTGGAATTAATTGAAAATAAAAATGCAAATAAAACGCAAGCAAACATGAATACACATCAGAAAGGAAAATGCTCAATGGCTTAAATAAACCGGGAGAAAAACACAACACATTCAAATGACAAAAAGATACAAAAAAAGCAATATAAACAAACCCAATATGAATAAGAAGGATCCACACAAAATTTATATGTGAACTAAGATGTAAATAAATTTCCTGAAGTTGGTCCATAAACGCATTCCAGATACACAGAGTACTAGTTATTGTAACTAACAAACATAAGAGAATAAGGTAAGAATATACAAGACAACATTCCATATGTACAAGCGATTATAACAAACAAGATAGTGAACAAAGCACACCAATGTCAAATACTTAAAAGCAATCTATAATATAACACATCTCACAACAATAATGTCCAAAGAGTTTTCTAGTATTTTCCACAATGCATAAATATATAGATGTCAATTTTCCCCCAAGAGAAAGCAAAAGACAAGTGATGTCCCTAAGAAAAGTTACATTGCAAATATTGGTTTGATTGATTGGGAACAATCAGACGAAGAAAATGGTGAACAAAATTACATAGTCACAAATGATTTTTTTTGGAAAGCATTTTCGAAACACTTTGTATGTTTTTTTTTTGTATTTTCTGAACTATTTTATATTGTTTTTGGGATTTTTAACAATTTTATATTGTTTTTGAAGTTTTGTGAAACATTTTTTGAATTTTTTTGGTATTTTTATAATTTTGAACCACACGTCAAAGAAGAGGGAAAGGAAATTCCCAATTCAAAACCGACATGCTACACATGAAGGAAGTAAACGAAAGCATAATGGAAGGTGAAAAATAGTGGTAGAAAATGGGCATAACAACCTAATAAGGAGAACATGTGACACATGGCGAGTGAAAAGTTACAAGTGGGAAACAAAGTGAAATGATGAAATAGGTGGATGTACTGATATGCCCCCATCACAAGGGTTACTCTTCAAAGACTCATGAGTAGAAATTATTTAGATGAATGGAATTCATAGGCTCCTTCAACTCTTTGCCATCCTTGGTAGAAATTTTCTATGTGCCAAATCCAAATTTAGGAGTTATAACATAAGGACCCAACCAATTAGGCTCAAATTTGCCCTGTTTTTCTCATGGTTTAGTTGTGTTCTTCTAATTTTACTTTAGGACCAAATTACTAATTTCAAGCTATTAAGGTTTGATCTTGCAATTATAATTATATCTCAGTCTATTTTGATATACTTGCATATGGTCTAAGGTGCGAAGCCGTCTCTCATCTAGTAATTCCATCTATGCAAGGCGTGCAACACGGTAATCCTCTTCATGAATGAGGTTATGAAGGAAGACACAAAGTGAAGGAAATTCAACTTTGATAGGTAATATGTCTTTAGAGCCATATACTAGGGAGAATGGAGTAGCTCCTATAGTAGTACGAAATGAAGTGCGGTAGGCCCAGAGGGTGGGATATAACTGCGTATGCAAATTATGTCCATGTTTATTGATTTTTTTTTCTAGAATGGATTTGATAGTCTTGTTTGACACTTTGGATTGGCCGTTACATTGTGGATAGTAGGGAGTAGCCCATTTCAAGCAGATATTATATTTTTTAGTGAGGGCCTTGAGATCCTTGTTTTTGAAAGAACCACTATTGTTAGTGACAATAGCAGCAGGGATGCCAAAACAACATATAATATGGTTAAAAATGAATTTAGAAATATTGCACCTAGTAACATTGGTAATAGGAATAGCCTTAACCCACTTGGTGAAATAATCAGTGGCAGTTATAATAAATGTTTGGCCATTAGAAGATGTGGGCTTTATTTTTCCAATTAAATTGATTCCCCATTTTGAAAAATGTCAAGGTGAAGTAATGGGCTATAAGGCTTCAGATGGTGCATGAATGAAATTACCGTGTTTTTGGAAAGCCTAAAATTTATTCACAAAGTTACATTTATCTTCCTCCATTGTGGGAAAATAATATCCAATGCGTAATATCTTCTTCATAAGTACCATTCTGCTAGTATGGGCACCGCAAATACTCAAATGTACTTCTACTAATGTTTTATTAGCTTCATCCTAATTAAGACATCTTAAAAGAGTCCCATCATAGCCTCTTTGATACAAGGTGTAGCACAAAGCACGTTGTTCTAAGGCTCTTTTATTATCTGAATTAAAATTAGGAGGATAGGATTTAGTTTGAATGAAGGTATATATATCATGGTATTAGGGATGATCATGACCAACAATCTCACAAACCATGGTGGGCTCAAGAAATTTGTATGCAAGAACCAAAATATTTTCAACTAGGAACTTGTTATGAGTTTGATTAGTGTCAAATGAAAGAAGGGAGGTGATAGTTGGCATATCATCCACTGCTTTTTTTTGTATGCAAGGAACTTGTTCAAAATTGATAATTTAGAAATACCTTCTAAGGTTATCAACCATTTTTTTATAGGGTAAGAGATTATCATCTTTTACTTGGTACTCTATGTTAACTTGATTAATGACAAGAAGAGAATCACCAAGAACTATCAATTCTTGTAGATCCCATGAGATAACAAATTCTAAGATTGCTATTAATGATTCATACTCTACAATGTTATTTGTGCAAGGGAATTTGATATGATAAGATTTAGGCATGAGGTCTCCATTTGGTGTATGAAAGACAATTCCTGCTCCATAACCATGGATGTTGCAAGATCCATCGAATAATAACATCCATGAGGGTGTTGCTTCTATGTAAAAAAGGTCTTCATCTGGAAATTTAAAATTTAACGGTTGTGAACCTAGAAGTGGTACTGCGGCTAGTTGATCTACCAGTGTTTGACCTTTGATAGCTTTTTGATTAACAATTTCACTGTCAAATTCACTGAGTAGTGCAATCCAACTAGACATTCGTCCTATTATGATTGGTCTCGAAAGTAGGTACTTAAGAGGATAAAACCTTGAAATTAGCTTGGTGGTATGATTTAGGAGATAGTGTTGCAGCTTTCCAAAAGTATAAGAAACTACTAAACAAGCCTTTTCAAGATGCGAATACTTGGTCTCATGTTCAAGAAGATTTTTTCTTAAGTAATACACAGCTTGTTCCTAACCCTTATCATTGTGTTGTGTCAATAATGCCCCAATGACATGTTCTATTTCTCAATGATATTATTTCTAAATCTAAGGGTTAGGAATAATATCACTCTTGTCTTGGATTTAGCAATAATATCATTGACATAATCCTCCATCATTGTGTTGTGTCAATAATGCCCCAATGGCATGTTGTGTCAATAACACCTAATAATTGTTGGATGCTCCACTCTTGTCTTGGATTTAGCAATAATATCATTGACATAATCCTCCATTATTTCATGAAGAAGGTCATGGAAAATAACACTCATGGCATGTTGATAAGTTGCACCAACATTTTTAAGGCCAAAGGGCATGAACTTGTAACAAAATATCCCCCAGGGGGTGTAAAATTTGTTTTATGCTGGCCTTTTTTAGCAATTTGAATTTGGTTATACCTAGAAAAACCATCCATAAGGGATAACATTTCATGGCGCACAGAAAAATCGAAAATCATGTCAATATTAGGCAAAAGGAAGTCATCCTTGGGACATGCCTTGTTGATGTCATGGAAATCTGTATAAATATAGATTTTGGGGGTCTTCTTCGCAACTAGAAAATATTAGATATCCACTCTGAGTAGTCAATGGACTGTATGAACCCTACTTCTAATAATTTTTGTAGTTCGGCCTTAACGAGCAATGCGACCTTGGGATGCATTTTACGTAGTTTTTGCTTTACAGGTTTAGCATCTCGGTGCACCACAAGGTGATGAACCAAAAGAGAAGGATCAAGGCCTAAAATATCTTTATAAGACCAAGTGAATACATTGTGAAACTTGATTAGAAGTGTTGTGAAGGATTTTATTTCAGTTTATGATAAAATGACACCTAGTTGTAATAATTGTGGTTGGTCTTCAGTTCTAATGTTGATGGTTGTCGTCTCTTCTACCAACAACTCATAAGTGTCACTATCTTGAAATTTTGTTGTAGGATTGTGTATATTTCCTGATATTTCTATATCCCAATCTCCTCTCTCTAGTTCCTTTGAAATATTTTCACTAGGAGATGTGTAATTTTCCTTCTTTTCCTTTTTCATTTTTTACTTCTTGTATAATGCCTTAGAAAGGTTTTCACTATACGAGATATAATTTGTCTTTTTTCTATGTTTAATTTATTTTTCTTTAGGACTAGAGATTGTAAGTTCTTCACCAAAGTAGGTGGTAGCATCAAGGTTTATATCAAAACCATTCTTGTGGTCCGGTAAGGGAAAAGGGTCTCGAGCCCCAAGGAACTACTAGATGGCCTCATCATTTTGAAAGAGGTCCATGGAAATATGACACTGTTGGTCCTTATCAATGAGGGAAGGATAAAAACATCAAGGGTTTAAATGGATAAGTATTTGAGGAAAAGTGTAGTTCCAGCTAGGTCTTCGAAGAGGCTATGTGTTGAACCGGTCTTAGCTTTGAAATACGAGTCCTCATCACTAGGTAATACATCAAAGACTATAGGACTCTTCTCATATTTCTCATATCCTAAACCATATGTGTAAAGATTACACTTGATATCCATATGTTCAATAACACCATGTCTTTATTAGCCAAGCCCTCTTCCTTTCCAGTTCATGTTTTTCATCATTCTATGGCCCTTGGTGTAATCAGTGGATTTGTAGCATTCTATCATCCTGTATTCATATAACCAAGAATAGTCAGAGATTGGAATATGTTCATCTTCTAGATATCCATATCATCTCCAAAGAGTGTTTCTGAGATAGTAAGCTAGAGCTTCTCGTAGATGAGGAGCATTAGGGCATCCATAACTGCAAGGCAATAATGAGATTTTGCCAACAATAAATGCATTTTTGAGTGTGTACTCACCTAAGCCTTTATGGGAGAATGTAACTTCAGGTGACACCTTAGATGTAGATGCTTCAGAGGAAGTTGAAGAGGTGTGAGGAATATATTCAAGTGATGTTTTAGATGTAGATTCTTTAGAAGAAGACACGGAAGCATGAGGGAAAAATATTATGTCAGGGTCAATATGGTTGCTAACAATAGGAGTTGTGCTAGATATAGTTGTGATATAATTAGTTGGACAATAATTTTCTTTTTTGTACCTTTCTTCAAAAAAATTACAATATTCAAAGGGGTCAGTATCACCACGCAAGCTGAACTCTCTGCCGTTATGTGGAAAATTTATGCATTGATGAAAGGTGGAAGGTACTGCATGCATCACATGTATCCAAGGTCTACCCAAAATAAGGTTATACAATGTTTCTACGTCAACTACATGACATATAATGTTGAGGAGTTGTGGTCCTAATTGTATAGGAAGAGTGATGGTACCACATGACTAGCGCTTGGTACCACAGGATTGGCGCTCATTATTATGATAACCTTAAATGGTAATGATATTAGCATCTAAGTCATCTATTGTATGACCAAGGCAACAAAGTATTTTTATAGAGCATATGTTAAGAGCTGCTGCATTATCGATAAGAACTCTATTAACCTTGTGGTCTCTGATGTAGGCTTCGATGTACAAGGATTTATTGTTAATCATATTTTGGTTCAACATATTTTGAGGGCCAAAAGATAGGATAAGAGTTTCAGGCATAAGTTTTGTGATCATAGTCTGAAATTGTTGAACATTGAGAGTATGAGGAACACGTGATTCATTTACAAAATGTGTGAGAATATCTTGAAAGATAGGTTACTCTTTCAATAGTTCCATTAGAGAGATATACACTGACATGGCTGCTAATTGTTTGATGAAGTCATACTGACTTGGAGTGAGAGATTTACAATTAGAGTTTGACTTTTGATTTGAAGGAGTTATTGGTTTTGACATTTGAGGTTTTGAAGAAGACATAGAAGCTTGTTTTTCCATGGGAACCCACATCTTCCTTTGGCATGTGGTCACAACATTACTCAAATTTTTGAATGTAATGGTCTCCATTGTAGATGCTACTTCCTCAATAAATGAGATAATTGAACTGAAATTAGTGTTATTGGTAGAGGGACCTTTGTCAACATTTTTACTATCACCTTCATGTTTGGGAAATGGGTTTGAGAACACCTTAATATTTTTTTTGGGTGTTTTATTTGGTGATGGTTCTTCAATGGTGATATCTCCACTATCAATGAGGTCTTAGAAAAAGTGATGTAAGTGAAAGCATCAATCATTTGGGTGACCATAAATGTGATGAAAATCACAATATGTATCAGCTTTATACCAAGTTGGCTTGGGCTCTCCCTCAACCCAAGGTCTAGTGATGAGATAGGTAACCATGTTTTCATTAACGAGTTGTTGGAGGAAACTTGATAGAGGTTCTCCTAAATGAGTGAAATGACATGGCTTAGAATCAGGAGAGGAGGAAACCTCTTTGCTAGAAAACAACAAGATGTTGATTACCTTTGTTTGGTCTAATCTGAGTGTTTTGGATGTTGTGGACATTACGGTTTTCTGTAACACCATTATTGACCATATTATGATTTCACTTAACATGTTTATATTTGTCTTGGTGAGAGATATTAAGATGGTTACTATGTTACCCATTTTCTTTTGAATGAGGTTTAATCAAACCTTTTGTAACAAGGGATTTTTCAATCTGCGACCCTTTGTTAATAAATTCTTCAAAATTATTAAGGAAATGCATTCAAAAGTGAAAATATGGCTCACTGTTGAGGTTAGGTATAAATATTCTCACAAGTTGTTTCTCAGGCATGGAGCGTGGGGAACAACTAGCAATCCCACGCCATCTTTGTAGGAATTGTGCAAAGGTTTCATTTTTTTCATTGTTTGGCATTACACAAATCCACCATTGTAATTTTAGAGTCTAAGTTGAATGAAAAATGTTTGATGAAATTCTCTGAGAGGTCCGTGAAATTTTGTATAGAGCCCTTGAGGAGATGTAGAAACCAGTCCAAGGATTTTCCACCTAGACTTCATGGAAAGAGACACATTAAGAAGACATCACTATAGGCCACCTCTTAACAAGCCATATAAAACTCCTTGATACACTCTCTATGATCATTCTTGCCCTTGTATTTTTTAAATTTGGGCATCTCAAAAGATTTGGGAAAGGGGACACATAAAATGTCCTTATCAAAGGGGTAAGGACATAATTCTTCAAAGTTGAATTGTTTGCGTTGATGTTGCATACCTGAGATGGTGTCCTTCATCATTTTCCATTCTTGGTAAAATGGGGAGTTGTTATGCAAGAAAGATAAGGTACCATCACTCATAGAGTTATTGTTATCTTTGGTGTGTGTGGTATGACTCTTAAATGAAACATCGCTAGTTTTATTTGGTGCCTTATTGTTATGGGATTCATTGGTGACTTTGGAATTTAAGATAGCAAGTTTCTTAGCCGTGTCATTAATTTGATTCATGAGGGATTGAGTGGGATAAGTGACCGAATTAGTTGATTTTCCTTTGTTCCCTTCGTCAGATTTTTCTTTTTTTCCTTCGTCATATTTGTATTTGTTTGATTCATCTCCTTTTGTGCAGTTCAAGGTGAAATTACTTCGATCATCATTGTTCATGTGACTAGGGCCTCCCTCATCATCATTGTTTGTCTAAAGGAAAGGTTCACTCTTGTTAGGTGTTGGTTTTCCAAGTAATTTTTGTAGACTATCCTCGTTGAAATCATAGGGTAATTTTTCTCCCATCTCAAGGAGATAAAGCAAAAATTGGTCCTTATTCATAGGTAAGATATTTTGACATGGGATTGTTCTTCGAGTGATATGTCATTCATATTATCCTTAGAGTTTTGGTCATTGTCACTATCAAAAATTCCAAAAGGATTTTGATGTTGTTCTTTCCTTCCAAAAGGACTACAATCTATGTGTTGTGTTCCCACCATTTTTAAAAGAGGGAGGGATAAAAAGAGAGATGTGAAAGATAACTCAACCCGTAGCAAAGTGAATGCGATAATGGAAGAGAGGTGTGCGATTAATTTTGGTAATAAATTTTCCCTTAATAAAGTGAATGGTAAGATTGGAAAGAATCTTGGAGGATATGAATGATGCAACCCTTAACAAATTGAATGTCAAGATGAAAGCATGTGAAAGTGTTTGATAAAATCGACCCGTGACAAAGTGAATGTTGAGATGGAAGAGTAGTTCAATTTGGTGAAGGTTCTCATCCTCTAACAAAGTGAATGCTAGAATAAAGGAGAGTTATAGTGAAAAAATTCCAAATGTGCTCAACCTCTAACAATGTGAATGCTACATTGGAGGAGCGAGGATAGAGTGATTGAAAATTCACTGTACCAATTAGCAAAGTGAATGCTATATGGGAAGATGGTATGAAAAAGGAGTCAAATCATATGCGATGTGTTCAACCATTAACACAAGTTAGTTAAGAAGGAAGAGGCTAATGAAAGGATAAGATTCAAATATCAACAACGTAAATGTGGAGAACATAAGTTATGATGAAGTGTCTAAAACACAACAAATATTTTGTCAAGTTAGAGACGTGAAGAAACAAAATGTATATAGTTTAATGATGATGACGTCAAACTAAAGGATGTAAGAATAGAATAAAGAGAAGATGTGATGAAATTAAGTTGTAACAAAATGGAACACAACACTGTCAAAATGTGAGTCTTAAGATGAAAGTGCTTGAACGAGGACGTGGATAACCACAATTCAATACTTATTATTGAAAAGGAGATGGAAACTTAAACTTTGGGAAATGTAATCCAAATTTTTAAGTCAAGAATGAAATCGGAGATAAACTCAAAATGAGGTGAGTATGAAAGATAGAAGAATTTTATGACCGTAAAAGAGGAAGACTCAAATAAGTGAATGAGAAATCCAAATGAATGAAAGAAGATCAATTAGAAAACACAATGAGAAAGATTTTTTTTTGAAATAATGAAAAAGAGACAAAATTTCCAATAAGTAGAATTTCTAGAGTAAAATGAAACTTAGTGAATGACTGACGATGGAGAGGAAAGATAACGAGAAAAAGAAGTAAATCTCAAGTTCAAATAAGGATCAATTTGAAGACAATGAACACAATAGAAGATGAACCCAAATAAGGAGTATTTGGGATTGCAAAAAAGAAGTGAAAAAATAATCCAAGTAAAGTGTACTTGGAGAGATAAAAGGAGGATGAAAGTAGAATCCAAACAACAAGTGTTTGGAAAAAAATGAAAAGATACAAACCTGAAAGATGGATCCTAAACAAGGAGTGTTTGGGGAAAAGGGAGTGTGGAACACTACTACAAAAAGAAATAAAAAAGAAGAAGAAAATGAAGATAAGATTTTTTTTAACTGTTTGTTTGTGTCCTCTACCTTAAATTGGCTTGGACAATGTTTAGATTCCTAGGTGGCTCTATCAACTAAGTGTTAGCAGTATATCCGAGCAAGCACGATGATATTTCTAGATGAAAAATTTACTTTACCCCCTTTGAAAACCTGAGAAAATATATTCTTCAAAATGAATCGCACTGGGGTCGCCACTAAGGATATCTGTGACTCTAACTCACAAGGATTTACTAGTCAGGTTGGATAAAAAGGTTCCCATTTCATCAACTAGTTCTTTCAAGGTGTGGAATACTTTGTGGTTCCTAGAACCACCCCCTTTTTTGTAGTTTAAGGCTTATGCCAAGGGGGTTATGTTCTAGTTAAGCGGTCAAGTCGTATCTTTTAACCAATCCTGCAAATACAGTGTTTTGAATGTGGTGTATTTTCTTATCTTGTGAGGTTAATGTGGTTTAGTTTTACACCTTTTGGTAACCTACAATTAGTTGTTTTTTATTGTTTTATCCACCTTTTCAAGAGCGGGTCTTACAAGAAAAGATTAGAAAGTTTTTCATAAGGAGGTAAAAGATAAGATAATAGAAGCGAACCCATGTTTCTAATTTCTAAGGTCTCTTAAAAAGAGAAAGGAAAGAGAATACATGTGGGCTAAATTTGATTAAGTGAAACATTAATTCCCTAAAAACAAAAAAGAAATGAGCATGTTTCTAATTTCCAAGATCGCTTAAGAAGCACGAGGGAAGAGCATACATGTGGTCGTCTCGTGATTAGTTTGAAAAAAACAAAAGAAAAAAACGAAAGAGAAGCATGAAAAAACAATACGTTAGAAAGCATTAGTGGATAGATAAAAATGACTAAATGTGTACAAAAGTGGTTAAAAAGCAAGAAATTTTTTGACCAAAACGTCCAATAACGCTAAATGTGCTACCTTCCCGATTAGGCTTGTTTGGGAAAAGGACAAAAAATATCAATGCTAAAGGGGTTGAAATGTTGTAACGATGACAAAAAGTCTCCAAGGAGGGAAGAGAAAGTGGTTCTAAAATGCCCATGAGCCCTATAAAATCAAGTGTACACAATTATTCCAATCAGATCGAACATATACGAAGATAAAAGAATAAAGGATTAATGCTAGTATGAAAAAGCCTAAATAAAAGAATTACCAGAAATATACTAATGTAAAACAAAGTAACTGGTGGATTAATAAAATGAAATCACCAAAACAAGTAATACACCTTTAGAACCACCAAACTATATATCTAATTAAATATAGCTAAAATAAGCGGATGAGATTAAATGTAAAAGAAACTAAAGTCTCATATCCTAGACTATGTGTAAATATTAGACTTGATATCCATATGTTCAATAATACCATGTCCTTGTGGGCCAAGGCCTCTTCCTTTCCAGTTCATGTTTTTCATCATTCTATGGACCTTGGTGTAATCAGTGGATTTGTAGCATTCTGCCATCCTGTCTTCATATAACCAACAGTCATCAAAGATTGGAATATGTTCATCTTCTAGATATCCATATTGTCTCCAAAGAGTGTTTATGAGATGGTAAGATGGAGGTTCTCGTAGATGAGGAGCATTAGGATGTCCATAACTGTAAGGAAATAATGGGAGTTTTCCAGCAATAAATGCATTTTCGAGTGTGTACTCACCTAAGTCTTTATGGGAGAATGTAACTTCAAGTGACACCTTAGATGTAGATGCTTCAAAGGTGTGAGGAATATCCTTAGGTGATGCTTTAGATGTAGATTCTTCAGAAGAAGACGCGGAAGCATGAGGGCACAATATTATGTCAGGGTTAATACAATTGCTAATAATAGGAGCTATGCCAGATCTAATTATGATATAAGCAGTTGGACAATAATTTACTTTTTTGTACCTTGCTTTGAAAAAATTAAAATATTCAAAGGGGTCAATATCACCACGCAAGGTGAAATATTTGCCATTATGTGGAAAATTTATGCATTGATAGAAGGTGTAAGGTACTGTGTGCATCACATGTATCTACGATCTACCCAGAAGAAGGTTATACGACGTTTCTGCGTCAACTACATGACATACAATGTTGAGGAGCCGTGGGCATAATTATATAAGAAGAGTGATGATACCACGTAACTGATGCTAGGTATTATCATAACCATAAACGGTAATGATATTAGCATCTAAGTCATCTATTGTATGACTAAGCTAGCAGAGCATTTTTATAGAGAAGATGTTAACAGCTGCTCCATTATCGATAAGAAATCTCTTGACCTTTTGGTCTGTAACGTAGGCTTTGATGTACAAGGAGTTATTGTTAATCATATTTGGGTTCAACATATCTTGAGGGCCAAAATATAGGATATGAGTTTCAGGCGTAAGGTTTGTGATCATAGCCTGAAACTGTTGAACATTGAGATTCTAACTCATGAGGAACATGCGATTCATTTAGAGCATGCGTGAGAATATCCTAAAAGATATGTGACTCTTTAAATAGTTCCATTAGAGAGATATGCACTGGCGTGGTTGCTAATTGTTTGATGAAGTCATACGAACCCGGAGCGAGAGATTTGGCATTAGAGTTTGACGTTTTATTTGAAGGAGTTGTTGGTTTGGACGTTTGAGGTTGTGAAGAAGACGTAGAAGGTTGGTTTTCCATGGGAACCCACATCTTCCTTTGGCATGTTGTCACAACATTAATCGAAGTTTTAAATTTAATGGTCTCCATTGTAGATGATACTTCCTCAATAAATGAGATAATTGAACTGAAATCAGTGTTATTGGTAGAGGGACCTTTATCAGAATTTTTATTGTCACCTCCATGTTTGGGAAATGGGTTTGAGAACACCTTAATATTTTTTGGGTGTTTTATTTGGTGATGGTTCTTCAGCAGTTTTATTTTCGCTATTAATGAGGTCTTAGAAAAAGTGATGTAAGCAGAAGCATCGATCAGTTGGGTAACCGTCAAAGTGATGAAAATCACAATAAGTATTACCTTTATACCAAGATGGCTTGGGATCTCCCTCAACCCAAGGTTTGGTGATGAGATAGGTAACCATGTTTACATTAAGGACTTGTTGGAGGACACTTGATAGAGGTTCTCCCAAAGGATTGAAATGACATTGCTTAGAATCAGGGGAGGAGGAAACCTCTTTACTAGGAACAACAAGATGTTGTTTACCTTTGTTTGGTCTAATATGAGTTTTTTAGATGTTGTGGACATTGCAGTTGTCTATAACACCATCATTTACCATATTACCATTGCACTTAACATGTTTAGATTTTTCTTGGTGAGATATATTAAGATGGTTACTATGTTGCCCATTATCTTTTGAATGAGATTTAATCAAACCTTTTGCAACAAAGGATTTTTCAATCTGCGATCATTTCTTAATAAATTATTCAAAATTATTAAGGAAATACATTTGCATGTGAAAAGATATCTCACTATTGAGGTTAGGTACAAATATGCTCATAAGCTATTTATTAGGAAAGGAGCATGGGGAACAACTAGCAATCCTGCTCCATCTTTGTAGGAATTGTGAAAAGGTTTCATTTGTTCATTGTTTGGCATTACAAAAATCCATCATTGTAATTTCAGATTCTAAGTTGAATGAGAAATGTTTGATGAACTTCTCTGAGAGGTCCATGAAATTTTGTTTGGAGCCCTTGGGGAGGTGTATAAACTAGTCCAAGGCTTGTCCACCTAGACTTCATGGAAATAGATGCATTAAAAAGACATCACTATAGGCCACCTCTTGAAAATCCATATAAAAATCCTTGATATGCTCTCTACGATTGTTCTTGCCCTTGTATTTTTCAAATTTTGGAATCTAAAAATATTTGGGAAAGGGGATGCACAAAATGTCCTTATCGAAGGGGTAAGGACACAATTCTTCAAATTTGAATTGTTTGCATTGATGTTGCATACCTGAGATGGTGTCCTTCATCATTTGTCATTCTTGGGAAAATGGGGAGTTTCTCTACAAGAAAGATAAGGAACCATCACTCGTAGAGTTATTGTTATCTTTGGTGTGTGTGGAATGGATCTTAAATGAAACATCACCAGTTTTATTTGGTACCTCATTGCTATGGGATTCATTGGTCACTTTGGAATTTAAGATAGCAAGTTTCTTAGCCATGTAATTAATTTTAACCATGAGGGATTGAGTGGGATCGGTGACTGAATCAGTTGATTTTCCTTTGTTCCCTTCGTCAGATTTATCTCTGTTTCCTTCATCAGATTTCTATTTTTTTGGTTCATCGCCTTTGGTGTTGTTCAAGGTGAAATTGCTTCGATCATAATTGTGCATGTGACTAGGGCCTCCCTCATCATCATTGTTTTTGAAAGGAAAGGTTCATCCTTGTTAAGTGGTGGTTTGCCAAGTAATTTTCATAGACTATTCTCGTTGAAATTGGAGGGTAATTTTGCTCCCATCTCAAAGAGATGAAGCAAAAATTGATCCTTATTCATACGTAAGATATTTTTTACATGAGATTGTTCTTCGAGTGATATTTCATTTTGATCATCCTCAGAGTTTTGGTCATTGTCACTATCAAAATTTCCAAAAGGATTTTGATGTCGTTCTTTCCTTCCAAAAGGACTATAATATTTTTGTCGTGTTCCCAAAATTTTTAAAAGAGGGAGGGACTAAAAGAGAGATTTGAAAGATAATTCAACCAGTAACAAAGTGAATGCGGTGATGGAAGGGAGGTGTGTGATTAAGTTTGGTAATAAATTTTCCCTTAATAAAGTGAATGCTAAGATTGGAAAGAATCTTGGAAGATATGAATGACGCAACCATTAACAAATTGAATGTCAAGATGAAAGCGTGTGAAAGTGTTTGATAAACTTGACCTGTGACAAAGTGAATGTCGAGATGGAAGAGTGGTTCAATTTTGTGAAGGTTCTCATCCTCTGAAAAATGCTATAATAGAGGAGATTTATAGTGACAAAAGTCCAAATGTGCTCAACCTCTAACAATGTCAATGCTAGATTAGAGGAGCGAGGATAGATTGATTAAAAATGCACTCTACCACTTAGCAAAGGGGATGTTAGATGGGAAGATGGTATGAAAAAGGAGTCAAATCATATGCGATGTGTTCAAACCTTGACAAGAATTAGTTAAGAAGGAAGAGGCTAATGAAAGGATAAGACTCAAATATCAACAACCTAAATGTGGAGAACATAAGATATGATGAAGTGTCTAAAACAAAACAAATATTTTGTCAAGTTAGAGATGTGAAGAAAGAAAATGTATATAGTTTAACAATTATGATATTTCAAACTAAAGGATTTAAGAATAGAATAAAGATAAGATGTGATGAAATTGATTTATAACAAAGTGGAACACAACACTGTCAAAATGAGATTCACAAGATGAAAGTGCTTGAATAGGATGTGGATATCCACAATTCAAGACTTAATGTTGAAAAGGAGATGGAAACTTAAACTTTGGGAAATGTAATGCAAATGTTTAAGTCAAGAATGAAATGGGAGATAAACTCAAAATGAGGTGAGTACAAAAGATAGAAGAATTTAATGACCGTAAAAGAGGAATACTCAAATAAGTGAATGAGAACTCCAAATATTGAATGAAAGAAGATCAATTGGAAAACACAATGAGGATGAATTTTTTTTTTGAAATAAAGAAAAAGAGAAAAAAGTTCCAATAAGGAGAGTTTCAGGAGAAAAATGAAACTTAGTGAATGACTGACGATGGAGAGGAAAGATAACAAGAAAAAGAAGTAAATCTGAAGATCAATTAAGGATAAATTTGAAGACAAAAAGCACAATAGAATATGGTCCCAAATAAGGAGTATTTGGGATTGCAAAAGGGAAGTGAAAAAATAATCCAAGTAAAGTGTACTTGGAGAGATAAAAGGAGGATGAAAGTAGAATCCAAAAAACAAGTGTTTGGAAAATAACGAAAAATACAAACCTGAAAGATGGATCCTAAATAAGGAGTGTGCAAAACTACTACAAAAAGAAGGAAAAAAAAAAGATAAGATTTTTTTTAACTATTTTTTTGTGGCCTCTAACTTAAATTGGCTTGGAAAATGTTTATCTTCCTAGGTGGCTCTCTCAAATAGGTGTTAGTAGTATATCCAAGCAAGCGTGATGCTATTTCTAGCTAATAAATTTACTTTACCCCCTTTAAAACCCTGAGAAAAGATATTGCTCAGAAAAAATCGCAATGGGGTCACCACTAAGGATATATGTGACTCTAACTCACAAGGATTTACTAGTTAGGTAGGATAAAAAGGTTACCATTTCATCCACTAGTTCCCTCAAGGTGTGGACTACTTTGGGGTTCCTAGAACCACCCCCTTTTTGTAGATTAAGGCTTATGCCAAGGGGGTTATTTTCTAGTTAAGCGGTCAATCTGTAGCTCTTAACCAAACCTATAAATACAATGTTTTGAATGTGGTGTATTTTATTATCTTGTGAGATTAATGTGGTTTAGTTGTACACCATTTGATAACCTACAGTTAGTAGTTTTTGAGTGTTTTATCCACCTTTTCAAGAGTAGGTCTTATAATCAAATATTAGAAAGTTTGTCAGAAGGAGGTAAAAGATAAGATAACAGAAGCGAACCCACATTTATTATTTCTAACATCGCTTAAAAAGTGCAAGGAAGGAGCATACATGTGGGATAGATTTGATTAAGTGAATCGTTAATTCCCTGAAAACAAAAAATAAATGACCACGTTTATGATTCCCAAGATCGCTTAAGAAGCACGATGGAAGAGCATTTATGTGGTCGTGTCGTGATTAGTCTCACAAAAAACAAAAGAAAATGACGAAAGAGAAGCATGAAAAAGTAACATGCTAGAAAGCATTGGTGGATAGATAAAAATGACTAGATGTGTGCAAAAAGCGGCTAAAAAGAAAGAAAATTTTGCACCAAAACGTCCAATAATGCTACATGTGCAAACTTCATGATTAGGCTTGTTTACGAAAAGGACAAAAAAATAACATTGCTAAAGGGGTTGAAATTTTTTAACGATGACAAAAAGTCTCCAAGGAGGGAATATAAAGTGGGCCTGAAATGCCCACGAGCCCTATAAAAGTAAGTTTACACAATTAGTCCAATTGGATCAAAAATATACAAAGATAAAAGAATAAAGGATTAATGCTAGTATGAAAAATCCTAAATAAACGAATTATCATAAATATACTAATGTAAAACAAAGTAGCTATTGAATTAATTAAATGAAATCACTAAAACAAGTAATACACCTTAAGAACCATTAAACTATATAACTAATTAAATCTAGCTAAAATAAGAGGAATTAAATGAAAAAATAGGTAGTGAGGAAAGTAACATGTCATGGAGGTAAGAGGCTAGGGAGGGCTGAGTGGGTTTGCATGAGGGGAGTGGATCGGGTTGGGGCGGTGAGCCAGGGAGTGAGGGAGCGGGGTGGGTAGAGTTAGGGCGAGGATGGGATGGGGTATGGTTTGGGGAATGAGGGGAGCTCAAATGAGCTTGGGGGTGGGTTGAAAGATGAGTCAAGGACTCAGTGGGGGCTGTGAGGTGAGGGGGTAGCAAGTTTTCTATTGTGGGGCTCTGGGTGGGTAATTAGGATGGGGATGGAAGGATTGGTGAAGGGGTTGGGATAGGTAGTGTCAGCTTGGAGCACCATGGGGTAGGAGCTAGGTCGTGGGAGGGCTATGAGGATATGGCTCGACCAAGCTAGCCGAGCCAAAGTAGGTTGGGGGTAGGGGAAATTGGTAGGGTTATAGACACCTATTTTTAGTTATCGCACCCATTCATCATCTTACATTCATCCAATTTCCCTTCTCACATCTCTTTCTCTTAAATTAAATACAATCTTATTTATTTGCTCACATTATTTGATTAATTATCAAATGGGATCCATGTAGACCCATTTGATAATTCAACTTTTTGGTGTATCCCCATCCTTCACAAATTATTTAATTCATGGAGTATTGATATGAACCATTCGACACCCTTTTCTGAAATTTAAAAGATGCAATCTTTATCCCACCTACCCAGTCCCACATTTTTCCCAGTTAAGTCAAAATCACTTCTCACCTAAAAATAAAATTCCCACCTAAAAATTTAATTCCCTCAAATTATTTAAATTATTAACCCCATCCATTAAGTCAATAATTAACAAATCTCAATAACTAATCAACAAATAAAACAAATCAATAGTGTAAATTGAGCACATGACTTTCACTATTACACCTAACCATGTCCCCAATCCACATCATAGCTTTTATTCTTCTCACATCATGAATCCTACCATCAAATTAACCCTTCATCATGTCCTCTTAATCAGGATTGCTTTTGCAAATTATGGTTATTCATTAATCCTCTATTTTAATCCAAATTCAGATTCTAAATATGGGCCTTCTCCCCCATATTTGAAAGAGGAGAGAAAATTCAGGTGAATTTTGTGAGATTCTTAGTCATTTTATAATATCATTATTATTCTATCTAGGTGATAGCACATGGGAAGCTTCCATGACATTCTGCTTATGGAGTGTTTGAGGGTTCAGTATGATGAGATCTCATGTTGTCACGCATTACGATCAGTAATGTCCGTTTGCACACCGGTACCATCCAGGTTTTTTTATTTATCAATATATATGTCATTTGTTTTGGACACTATTACAAATCTATGTAGTTCTTGGCATGTACCATCAGAGGTTGATTTGCCACCGCGGAAGTTAACGCTTCTAGCGGACACAGGGGTTGATAGCCACCGAGGAAGTTAACACATAAAATCTTGGAATCATACTTTGTCAGGAAACCCTTACATATCATGATCTACAGGTATTATCCGAGATTTCCATCTTGTAGGAGTCTAATATCAACTTTGTGCCCGTATCTAGAATCCATATCTGTCATCTCCAAGGTACTAAGCCCCTTGTACCACTTGACGTTGTTTCATATTGGGCTCACAGGTACCTCGATACTCTCATCCCATGTGATAAGAAGTTGGAAACACTAGATCAACATTCGGCATGCCCGGTAGAATCAGATCCAAGGTATAGTCATTTTTGTTTGTTATTTTACTCATTTAATTCTACCTCGTGATTTTTTGTATGGTGTTAATCTTCTTTCTTAGCAGAGATTTGTGTAAAATCCATCAAGTTAATTCACTCTTCTTGTGTTTATGTCGGCTCTTTATACTGATGTTTCACCCGTACATGGGGGACAAATCTAGAAATTAACCTGTATCATTACTTAGATATATTGTTCAAGTGATATATATTGTGCAATTTATTCATTGTTTCTACTCAGCTATTTACAAGCATTAGTAATATTGCCCTTCGTTTGGTGTCAAATATTCCATTCAATTGTGTACGTGACTCTACCTGAGTTACATGAGTTTAGGGTTTTATCTTAACTCCGTTATGGTGGTCATCTTTAATCATTTAATAAAATTCATTCATCTTGACAGTAAGTGCTTCTCGTTCTCCATCGAACTGATCATCGAGATTTAAATTTGATACAGTGCTTCAAGAATTTGTCATAGAAAAAAACTAGATGAAAAAGATGTATAAGAATACTATTAAAATTTAGCGTCAAGTGTATTTATTACCTATACCCTTACCTCTACAATGAGACTTTAAAATCTCAAAAAAATAATTTGGCCAATTCGAAACCACTTTCCTATTATTAACTTCTTCCCCCCTAACCGACCTCACACCTTCGCCTCACGAGCCCACTCATTCCTCTCCATTGACCCCAATCTCCATACTCAGCCTCAGCCACGAGGCTCCTTTCCACAAGTAACTCCTCAGCTAACTCCTCTCCAATCCAAGCATCTGCCTCACTTCTCCCTGTGATCTCCCTACATCTATATCTCTCCATGAGATCCTTACTCTGATCCTAACTTCATCGTCTTCCAACTTACCTCATCTCCCTACTCCCACATCTCCAACTCTCGAGCTTACACGATTCAGCTCACCATCTCTCTCCTTGGCTCACCTTGGCTGGTAATCCTTCTCCCTCACAAGCTTCCCTGTCTTTCTCGTCGAGCTTCTTCCCTCACCACTCATCACCTTCCTTCAAACCACATCCACACACTGAGCTCCATCCCAAGCTCTATGCTGCTTCCCCATATCCACCTCTACTCCCATATCTACCTCACACCACGAGCTCCATTCCCGTCGGCCCCCACATAGCTCCATTCAGCTCACCAAATGTTTCCCATACAGCTCCATTCCCGACTCGTTGCATATCTCTCAACTTCCTTCCACGTTTCTATTTCTTCTCCACGAGCTCCACTCACCTCTTTCCCGTCTCATCTCCACTCCAACCTTAGCTGATTCTCTTCTCGTGTTTCCTACAGATCTCTACGTCAGTCTCCAATGTATCGCCCGTCCCACCTGAAGCTCTCTCCTGTGCCAACTGAGATCCTTCCCACTTTTCGTTGAGCTATTCCAAGGCCTCCCTACTCGTACCCTCTACCTGATTCGCCTCTTCTACTCTCTCCCCATCTCTACCGACCTCTCTCTCCAAAGAACTTGTGAACTCAATAGCACGGAACAAAAAAAAAACATGGCTTCAAAAAACTAATGGACGAAGGTAGGCCGGGAAACATGATCTCCTGTCCCCCAATCATCCATCAACATAATAAAATGCAATGCTCTGTTTTGCTCTGACAGTTTGCTTGTCAACCACCTACTGTGTAAAATACATAGGAAAACCGACACCCACACAACCTATAAGATTCTTCTAAATAATTCAGTCAACTATTTCTAACTTCGCTTCAAATTCACGCAAGCTTTCTTAATAATGATTGTATAGTCTGCTTAAGGGCCCGTAGTTTGACTTAATAATAACACTTTACATCAAGATATTGTACTCTCAATAAATCGCACACACAAAATAATATTAGGATTATATATTTTATCTTAAGCCATATGCACCAGAAGATTACATCACACTCACAAATAATATTAGGATGATATAATTTGTTTTGAGTTATACAAACCATTTATTTATAATATATGTCATTATTTAATTAATGCCTTATTTATTTTTTATTGAGTTGTCAATTAATTTAGTTTATTGCCTTGAGATTTGGCTTATGAATATTAATGCTTTATCAATTTTTAGTTTAAGGCACTATTTTTAAAAAAAAGTTGTGACATCAATTAAGTTAGGTCATCTCAATTTTCTTAGGTCCCATACGTAAGTCATTTGAAATACACATTTAGGCATTTTTTTCCGAATTATATTTTTTTTTACTAACTTGACCATATTAGCTAATTACATTTATTTTCATTTTTGCATGTGACACCTACAACATATGGAGACCATGTAGTTATGTTGTCAAAGATCAATTATTAAACATAAAACATGCCCCAAAGTCTCCAGTCACCGACCTCGTCCGATATTGTTCATGCTGCAATTTTAGTGTTCTCTGGGACGTTCCATGACACTGATTAGCACTTCTAAAAACACCATCATCAAGTACAATCACATAACCCCAATACAGTGCATTTCTCCAGGTATTTCTCATTTTTCTCTATTTTATCTTTTCTTGCATCAAACTTTCCCTTTCCTAAGTGTATGTATACATCAAACGTCACATTTTGTTTTGGTTTAAAACGAATCTTCTACATACTGCCTAATCACATAACTTAAGTAAAAGAATTTAACTCCTCTACATTTCACTTATCACACACTGCCTAAGACTACACAAACATAATTAACATGTCTAAACAGGTTCCTCTCACCTAGTTAACTAATTGGGACCTAAACACCCAATAGGAAGCAACCGCCTCAGACATCTCCTAATCTATAACAGCTTGAAACCAACCTTAGACTCCTTTAGGTACCTTCCTTACCTTCTTTTTTTTTTTTTTTTCACATCCTCTAAATTAATCATGATGTTAAAAAATATTCTTCTTGATTTTTTTGTCAACAACATACATAAATAGATGTTTCTCTATTTCCACACCTATTTTTTGATCTCTCCCAAATCGAGACAAAACAACAATCTGCTCTATCCAATAAAGTTACTTCCTCTGATGATCTCACTCAACAGAATTCTAAACTAAAAACCATGTCTTCAATCACCGAATCTCCAATGTCCATGGTCTCACCCCATGAGAACCATGTCATACTAAATTCTCCCCACCTCGACACCAACCCTTATATCCCTCGTCAAGCCAGTCTTCCTAAACCAAGCATACCACCATCTCTTTCTCCTCTAGATACACCTGAATCTCCTCCTAACCCCATACATGACTTCTTACTTCAGAAATCTCCTACAACCTATCAATCCTCCCAATCTCCAAAATTGGTGGATTGCATTCCACCCACATCCCATTTTGACAATTCCATTAATAGAACTGTCCAACCATCTCCAATTCTTAACACACATATCCCCGCTTATTGCCATGCCCAATTGCTCAATACTAGCTTATGCAGCAATCCCAACCTGTGACACATGTTAGTCTTTGAAAAGTAGTCCCTCCTGTATCTACATATCCAAAAATTAATCAAATGTCTTATCGAACCATTTTGCAAACATCCTATCACAAACTTATCAACTACCTTATCAAATGCTTCACCAAACACCCACGCACCCACAGACACATTATTTTCCATATCAAACTACTTTTCAAACCACACATTTGATCCAATCTCAACCTTACAATACCTCAACTAATTCAATTCACACCTTAATGAATCGGTTAGCTAGTTTATAAACCCTTACCGTAGCACCTAAGAACACCTTATCCTATGAACAAATATGTAACAAACTAATTCATCCATTAGTTCTAATCAAACCCTATCCCTCTCATTGGAAACTTCCTGCATTTAATAACTTCAACAATAAAGAAGATCCCCAACAACATATCCTTGCATTTAAACATGCATGTTGTCTTATTATGCATGATCATGATTTACTTCTTCAAACTTTCTCCATGTCTCTATTTGGTCCTACGTTAGACTGGTACAATAGTATCCCACGACATTCCTTATTCTCTTTCACTCAACTTGCAAAGTGGTTCTTAGAACACTTTTTTATCAATATCACATATAAGACCACTATCACTGATCTATATACCATTTGACAGTATGAAAACGAGCCCATCACCAACTTTGTTGCACGGTGGCATGATGTTATAAACTAGTTATTCTTCACTATCCCACAAAATGAAATCATCAACTTATTCTCATGTTCGTGTGCCAAAAATATATCATCCACTTTGCAGATCCAATCATTCTAAAACTTTGATGAAGCTTTTACAATGGCTTGCAAGCTCGAAACTCGTACCATTGAGCAGGGTCATCTTAAATTAAGTTCAATTAATGAAAAATTTGAATCCACTAAACCATTCACACATAATGATGAGTTCAAGGCTGCAGCCAACACTGTGTTCATTAAACCCTCATCCCCATCTACACCAAGCACATAGTCTCAAAAATGATCTCCTGAATCAACAACCAACTACACTCCCTTAGGAGAATCATACGGTTCTATATTTGACAAGTTGATGAGCATAAACTCCATCCAGCTTCCTCCCATACAACCCATGGACAACTCGCAAGCCAAGCCTATTTAGTATCACGAGGCCCACTTTTGTAAATATCATTGAGTCAAAGGTCACGACATTGAGAGATGTCATTCCTTCAAATATCATGTCTAACAACTTGTAAATTAAGGGGATATCCAAATTGATACCTCCACTGTGTAAACTAATCAACCACCAACAACTCAAGCCACCCTCTTTACATCTCAACTATCAAATTTTTGTATGATTGACATTGTCAATCAAGATCTTATCTCATCACCAGTAGACATTACTCCTAACTCTTATTCAGAACCTATCACACCTACATTTACTTTTACTACTTGTGTTGGACCTACACCTTCTCCTATCCTTATCACGTCTACATAAAATTCAGCTATATCATCCATTTCTGCCGCTTCAAATACACCCCAATCTACCACATTGGATTCATCCTTAGCATTTATTTCAGACCCACTCGTATCCATACATATCCCTTCATCTCTCACACCTATTCATTCACTGGCATCTTCCTCAAATACACCTATTACTATGCCTACATTACTCACAACCATCCCAACTAAACTTTATTCTACTACATGTACCCTTGCAACCCTATGTTCGACATCAACCCCTTTATCAAAAATATCATTCTTATGCCTCGAAACATTTATGAAACAACTAGTCCCTTCTACTTTTACATCTGAAAATTCTCCTGCATTTGCTGCATTACCCATACCCATAAGGTCTACTCCATCAGTTATCACATCACTCACATCTCCACATATTCCAAAAGTGCCTACATATTTATCTATCCTAGCGACCCCTATACCTATCATATCAACAAGTCCACCTATCTCTACCTTGACAACCTTGCATGTGGCCACATCACCCAGTATATCCCAATACTCTTAACCTAATCTTTCTATCACTCCAACACAATCCTCTCGATATGTAACCCTATCAAATATACCCCTTGAATCACCTATTAAACCAACACATCTACCTAAATCAAATAAATATGTTTTACCTTCTCCCTCTATAAAATCAACTCTTCCCATGCCGAAACCGAAACAATCCACATCTCACATAGATATCATTAATCGCATCATACAAACACCTATCTCTTGATTAACATCTTTGTCTTATTTTAGGACAATTTCTCCATTGATAACCACACCACCGCTATCAAATCCTCCAGTTTAAATTATTGTCATCCCTACTAGAGGTAAATCTTCTCGGTTAAAGTCTAAGGCTCGGGGAAAAAATCCTCTACTGTCCCCTATGCCTCCTAACAAACATTTAGGTTTTCCCTCTTCTCAACAATCTAATGCCACACCATCCATGTCAGGATTAATCTTTCCATCTATGACATCTTGCAATAATCAATCCACATCCAAACAATATCATCCTTTAACCAAATTTGATTTGTCCTCCAAAACATGAAATTCACACATCCAATCTACATCCACGTTTTCTCCTAACTCAAAGTTAAGACATCCCATCAAAACCCATAAGAGTTACATTCCCCATGACACTTCAATGGGGTCATACGCAGATATATTTTGACATTTAACTCAAACATCTACCATAAAAATTCCTCATATTAAATCATTTTAATCCCTATGGTCCCAAGCCATCATGGTTAAATCCTAATTGCAATTGCGCTTATCATTGTAGCCCAGGTCATTATATCAAACATTGTAAGGAATTTTGGTCAATCATCCATAGTCTTGTTGAGAAAGATGATTTCCTCATTCAAGGGAAAGTTCCTTCTCCATCTACCTTGAATCCAATCTATATCCCATCTGTCAGATCCCCCATGATCCTTCCATCCACATCATCCCTTAATATCCATACATCCCTTGTCATTCCTCCTAAGGGATGCCCTCCATTCTTCATCGATGTTGCTTATCTTACTTAGCACACTTGTGGTCTCCGATCGTTTATCCCATCCAAATCTAAAAAAATCTCATCTAAACTCTTTTGATATTCTTTAACTCCTTCACATTTAACTCATTGGGGGAACAACCTTCCCTCGCCCTTGGGCATCTCATATGTACAAATCCCTTGTTACTAGGGGACTTCGCTCTTTGACATTGTCTTGTCTACCTTATTCATATCCATCCAATCTAAACTATTTTTTCCCAAATCCTCATCTCATCAAATCCCTCCTTTGAGGCCATGTTTGTCTCTCCATTGAGGGAAATTTTTCTCCAAGTCCACCTTTGTGGCTATATTTGTGTCTCTTATGGGATACCATCTATTTCAAAGCCCACCATTGTGGCTATATGTGTGTCTCTTTTGGGACACAGTTTATTTCATCAAGCCCTCCTTTAAGGCCATGATTGTCCTTCCATGTTTATGTCTCTCTTAGGGCATCATTTATTTTCATCTAAATCCACCATTGTGGTCATATGTTTGTTTCCTTCAGAACATATTTTTTGTTTCCTGCTTAGTTATCATCTCATCTTATTGTAACTACATTGTCTTCTCTCTTGCGGTGGTAAACCAAAGACAGAAACTCTTAATGCATTATACTTTTGACCAGTCTATTATTAGCATATCTACTAATGAGAACTTAGTTACATCCTTAGATTGTTCAGCTATCCTTAGCCCCTTCCATTTCACATTGTAATGATCTAAATTATGTCATCCTCCTTCACTGTTTTGATGTGATCCCATAACCATTACATCCATTACCTTCTCATTCTCCTATTGCAGCCATGCAAAGGGTCTAGGGTGTCTCTTGTACATTCCTTATCCCCTCTTAAGTTTTTTACTTAGCTATTCCCATCTCTCCCCCATGTGAAGCTCAAATTCATGTATGTAAAAGGAAAAATAAAATTTATCAAAAACAAACTGATCCCCCGAAGGATAGATGTGCATACAAAATGTAAAATACAAAAGAAAAAAAGGAAAGTATACAAATCAAAATCCAAGAAAAATCAAAAGAAATAGAACGATCCCTTGAAGGACGTCTATCATATTATTGTTTCCATCCATATTATGTATAAAGTAGACCATACCCTCGAAGGATGGCTACTCTATTATTATGGCATCTGGAAGGTTTTCTGCATTGATCAACCTTCCTTTGTTAGCATTTTCAGAAATCTCTATGCTATTATTCTTTCCCTTTTCCAGAGCTGGGGCATAGACTTAAGGAACACCACCTTTGGAGATCCCTCTTCCCACATACAAGTCACATCTTCAATCCCTTTGTATTGTCAACATTAAGATTACAATCATTTTTCATCCATATTTCCCTCATTATCTTTTGGTATAACTAACTATCATTGGTTTTGTTAACACTTGTTATTGGCTATAAGTGCAATGCCTTGAGTGGTAACCCTTTCTTGTTTATCTCAAATCTAGTTCGAAACATAGTTTCCTTGTACGCCCTTGCTACAACTATGTTCCAAACCATATTTTATAACAATCACATCAAATTTCACACTATGGATTCTATATCTATCCATCATCTCCAGGAATGCATTTGTAAATACACTTTTTGGTTTGTGAATTATACTTGATCACCATTGCAGTTTGTGAATCCTACTTGAGGATCCTTCTCAAGGAAATTTCATTATCGTGTAGCTCCTTATCTCTCAGCATGTTCAACACCATCTTTGATCCATTTCTCCTCTCTCTCCATGTCCACTCATCACCATTTATCTCCACATCATCCTTCTCACTTTTCTATCCCCTTGCACGACGTTAGATATCTTACTTGTATTTCCTCTTGAGTTTCTCTTTTACTCTTCCACTTTCAATTTGACAATCTTTCTTAACCATCCATATAGCTAGAGAACCTTAGTTAAGGTATATCTTCTTCTTTGGATCCTCCCGCTGTAGAAGCTTCTCCACTATTTCCTCTTTCAACAAATGACAATCACCACCACAAACGTCTTCCCACTCCTGCTTTTCCGCTTAACACTCATGCATCATCACTACCACCACATGGGCATCCCAGTTAAGGATTGCCCTTACACTCTCCACACTACATATGTTCCTCCATCCATTCATATCACCTCATTTCATCTCTTGTTCCATTTTGGTATACACTACTTAGTATTTTCATCATTCTTCTTCTTCTTTGGTTTGACGTTCCTACTTAGCCATCTCCGTCGAAGGGAAATCTTACTTAAGATTTTATCTTAAGAATGGTTGGTCGTCTGATCCCTCCATCTCCCATCATCTCTTCCTCATCTTCTATCTTCCGCCTATCATCACACTCATCCATTCCAACCAACCCTTCCACACCTGCATCCAATACAATGTTGTCTTTCTCCTTCTATATCGCCACTATCGGTTTGGTGATCTTACTTAAATCCTCCTGCAACATGGCGATCTTACTTAAGATTCCCTCTTAAGCATGATTTTTCATCCTGCACTCCCTCACTACCCCACATTCTCTCCATCTACATTTTCTAGGAATTCCCCATCATCATATTCTCTCACCTCCTCTTTCATTCTCACAAACACCACTTCCTATTGGTCCCTTTTTCATCTCCATCATTTGTCGCTGGGTAATCTTACTTAACTGTTGCTTCTCCATTCATTGCATGTATTGTTTGTTCTTTTCTCTCTCCTTCATTCTCATCCACTGCATCCTCTTCTCATCTTCATCTTTCTACACATCGTTATCCCTCCTTTCTTTACTCTTTCCACTCTGTCTTCTAGATTTCTCCCACATATATACACCCATGTTTACCCATAATTGTCATTGATCTTCCAATTCTTTCATCATCATCTTCCATTTCTACACTAGAATTATTGGTGGACTTCTCCTAAAAATCACTCATCCCCAGTGTAGACATAGCTTGAATCCTTTTCTTTGACCTCCTCCATTCTATCTTCATTCCTTCCTTCCTCTGTGTCCTCTGATCATTATCAGACGACTTCTCCTAATGTCCCTTCATTGGTATTCCCCCCTCCCATTCTTCATTTTACTCTCTACCTTGTCTTATCATTTGTCCCATATTTTCCTACTGATCATTATCGAGTGGCTTTATCCTAACATCCATTCGCTGGCATTTCCTTTCCTATCCCTTCCTTTATTTTTTCCTTGCCACCTCTCTATCTTACATTCTTCCTTACCAATTTCTTCACCGTCTATTCAGCATACACCTTCTCTCGATTTTATGGTTATCAGCATATCGTTAGCTCATGCATCTCCATTTCTTTTCCAATTGATGTCATTCCTTCCCTCAAGTTTCTCGTTACGTTCCTTATGCTTCTCACTCTATACTAAATATCTTCATTCTTAGTTCCCTTCCTTTCTACATAATTTTCTCTCATTGTCTTCTCCTCCTTTTTGATATTCATCTTATTTCACTTCCTCTACATCATCCTTCTTCCCATTTTACCTCACCCTTCCTCCTTACTTCCCCGTCGAAAACCTGACTCTTCAACATTATCCCATTTCCTTTATCATCTCATCATCCAAATGCATTTCCATGCGGTTAGTCCCCATTTTATTTGCCTTGGATTTCCTCACTATGATATGTTTCCCTTAATTTTCTTTTCTCTATCATATCTTTCGTTTTCCATTACCTCTCTATTTTTATCTACTCCAACCTTCATCACACCTTTCATCTTGAATAACTCTCTCCCTTTTTCATAATTTCATCCTCTGCTTTGTTCTTTTCTTTTCTTCTCTTTGTTTGTTCTTCTTCATTTCCCCCTTTCTCTATAATCCTTCTTCCTCCCCTTTAACTCTTTATTTTTCTCCTCCTTCGTATTCATCCCTCTATTCCATATCCCATGTCACCTTCATATTCAATCTTTCTTATTCTTCTCATAATCAACCAATCATCTTGTCTATTCCCCTTTCTCTTTCTCAACATCCCTTACATCTGGAATTCACAGTCAATGCCAATGTTTCTTCATTTATGTATCGCCATCTATCCCTTTCATTACTGTTCTCGTTCTTCACTTTGCCACATTGAACCTATTATCCTTTTGGAGAACCTTGTCACATATTTTATCTCCGTCAATGTCCTCTTGCAGGGAAATCATCATATCAATTTATAGAGAATCTCTTCCCATATTCTTTTGACATTTCTTGTCTCACAAGATACCATAACAGCCATCACCTATTTGATCTTGTTTTCTTCCATGAATATTTTCTCTATTTTTGTTTTGGTCGCAAAAGTATATTGACTTCTTATCATATTTTTCAAAGAAATGAGACTTCTTTGTCTTCTTCACCTTCTAATTTGCTAACACTTATATCATCTTTCCTATCAAATTTGATTTGCCATCATATTTATTACCCTTTTAGGGGATTTTATCTCACCTTTCTATCCTATCGGCTCATCTTGTTCACGTTTATGATTATTCTATCTATGTCCTTGTGTTGGGGGCACCTTTTAATCCTTGTTCTAGTCAACACATATAACTCAATTTCTTGTGTTTTTTCTTTCTCTTGCCCTATGTTGTGGCATCATTATCTTCATCCACGTCTCATTTTGTGGATGCATAATTTTTTTGCATGATTTCTTGCACAGATAAAGGATTGCGCACATCTTTCACATTCAACTACAAATATTTTGATGTTGTCCCTATGACCCATTGGCTCATCTTCATTTACATTTATACTGCAGTGGTCTTCATCAACTCACTGGTCTTTAGAACATTGTCGTCTGTCTCTATTGAGACCCGCAATTGTCCTCTACCTGATCTGATATTGCAAGTCACCACCATACTTAATTATTTATTGCAATCCTTTTTTTTTTCCTGAGGTATCTTACCTTTGGTCATGTCTTCATCCATCCTCAAACACATCTTTCATCTAACCCTTTTCATTTTTGTCGCATGGCTTACTATCGCAAACCACTCAACAAAAAAGGGGAAAATGTAGAAACCTATTTTTGGTTATAGCACCCCTCTGACATCTCACATTCATCGCAATTTCCATTCTTGCATCTCTTTCTCTTAAATTAAATAAAATCATATCTATTTGCTCACATTATTTAATTGATTATCAAATGGGCTCCATGTAGACCCATTTGATAATTCAACTGTTTTCACATATTCCCTGTCCTTCACACATTATTTAATTCATGAGTATTGATATACGCATCCGACACCCTTTTCTTAACTTCAAAAGATGAAAATCTTTATCCCACCTACCCAGTCACACATGTTCCCCACTTAAGTAAAAATCACTTCTCACCTAAAAATCAATCTCCCACTTAAAAATTCAATTTCCCTCAAATTATTAAATTATTAACCCCACCCATGAAGTCAATAATTCAAAAATCTCCCTATTCAGACAACAAATCTAAAAAATAATAGTCTAAAGTGAGCACATGACTTCACTATTACACCTAACCATGTCCCCACTCCACATCACACCTTCTTAATTTTCTCACATCATGAATCCCCGCCATCAAATCAACTCTTCTTCATGTCCTCTTAATCAGGATTTATTTTGAAAATTATAATTATTTGTTAATCCTTTATTTTTCATCCCAATTCAAATGAGAAATAAAATGGGTTTCTCCGCCATATTTGAAAGGAAGAGGTAGAAAATTCTTAAAATTATGAAGCTTAAAATTCATAATATTTTGTCAAGATTATTTGTGAATCTTTGAATCATATTGTGGAGTATTTGGAGGTGAAGCTCTATCAGTCTCATACTGTCACTCTAACGATCAATTTGTTGTTATGTCGAAACACTGGTTTGGTATCATATTTATATTATTTATTAAACATATTGAAAATCTCTGTAGTTTTAACATGTCATGTTATCGTTGGATATCCATTATTTTCTTGTGAACACAGGGGTTGATAACCACTGAGGAAGTTAACGCTTTTCAGATCTGCTTTATCAGGCATCCCCCGCATATCATTATCTAATCTTATCTGTTTTTATCTTGCAGATCTATTTTCTTTCTCACATATCTATTTTCTTTGTGCCCATATCCATAATCCATATCTACATTTGAGGTCCTAAGCTCTCTATCATTCAAAGTTACTAGTGGCTTACAGTCTCGGTGTTCACCCACACGAGAATGAGTTTTCCGGATCAACAAGTCTAGGGTTGTATTTTTTTGTATTGATTTCTAATTTGTTCAACAACACCTAAAATGTTTTTTATATTGTTATTTTAAAAAAATCTAACTCTTGTTTTTTTTTTTCGTTTGTAGGAAAATGCACTAGGGTTAGCAAGGAAAAAAATAGTATAACAAACAAATTTAAAAAACCTGCAAACCAATTTTTTGCACTTAGAATAAATCAACAAAACAATAGAAAAATAATATTTTGTTGTTTGTTTATGATCTACAAAATTATTGCTTCCAAAAAACAACTTTTGCTTCCAAACCTACACAATAATACAAAAAACAACATAAGCACTCCAAGAACAAAATGAGAAACAAAATCAAACAAATATGAAAGAGGAGGGGTGTGAGTCCCACCGGGTGTTCCAAAATCTATACAATGAAAAATTACCTGAGAATGGAAGACAAACAAAATACAATGCAAACCTCCATGTAATCCTTCATTGCAAACCTCAGTAAGGTTGTAGAAACTTTGTTTGTGAACCTTATAAATGGATGTGGGTGCTCTTGAATGTTCTCCAAATGTGAGTGCAAATGCTACAAACATAGATAGTTTGGCTTGGAAATTTAGTAGAATTATTGTACTTAAATCCAAAAGGATTTGTAAGAGAATAAGCCTGTAATTTATAGAGGTAGAAGTAGTTGGAAATTAGTTATACACGGTTGAATGCACATGATAAAAATAACATTGGAGGATGTTATAATAGTATCAGGGCATTTAAGGGCAGTAAATGAATTAAATGCAAAAGCCGCATTCAGAAAGGTGGTTGTACGTGTAATTAAATTATCCCCAACTTTTTAGGATTCTAAAAGTGCAGTTAACTAGGATGAGGATATGGAGTCCAAGTGGATGTTGACCAAGTGGAAGTTGACTAAGATGTGCACAAAATTAATTAATTAATAATTTAATTTATAAATGATAATTAACTTAACACAAAGGGGTACTAGGGGTACATGAAATTAATTTAATTAATCCAAAGGGTACAATGTGTATGAATTAATCAATTAATCACAAATGGGTGAATAATAGGGTGTATTAGGATATCACTAGGAATAGGTGGAAACATGTGTGTAATTTTGGGGTGTCTACATGCATGACAAAAGAATTTTTTGTCACATGACAACAAGATTTTTTATCGTATGACAACAAGATTCTTTCAAAAGCACCTTCAAAAAGATATGGGTAGTCATCAAGCTTAATGAAGGGTGTGATGTGATGTGTCAAAACTATATATTCACAAGAACCTCTTCTTCCTTGAAAGTGCCTAGTTTGTCTCAGTAATGACGTCTCCATGTATCAAAGGATCGAGAACTACTGGGTTATGTGGTAGGATTGGACATTCAGGAATCATCTAGTGTTTGAATCAAAATGTCGTTGCATCTGGAGAAACATTCTCAAAATTTGGAGTAATGCATCTTGGAAAACAAAATTAAACCTCATAAATCCTCTCAAATTTCTAGTCTAGGTCATGTTTTTGGTCATGTTTCTATTTTTGGTTCTAGTTCTGGTTGTGGTAATCGAATATGGAAGTTTCAGGAAAGGAATCTACACTTGAAGAATTATTCCCATTTAGATTATTGGTAATGCCAATAGCAGTGGCAGTGCCTGTGGAGTTTAGTTAGTGGAAGGCAGGGTTGTGCCATTGTTGGTTTATCCTCATGGCGTCATAGGTACCCTTTTTGGTATTATCAAAGAGAACTCCCCATGTTTGTTTGATAAGTTTAAAATCTCCCTCACCTCCTAGGACTTGTTTTTATCAGGATGTAATTACAAGGCTAGTTTTAGTGGGTATTAACAAAAAAAAAACAAATTTGACTGGAATTACTTACGAAATGAATTCCTTCGCTTTGAGATTATATTTATAAATGTAATTTTTTGCTTTCCAAGTTCTTCATATTTTCCAAATTTGGGGTGAATTGACATTCTAAACCTATGAAGGAATAAAGAAAATGGTGAGTTCATTTCCTCCAACCTTTCTTGAAGTGAATTTAAATGAAATGAAATTTGGAATTTGGAGGTGGCACATGGTAGACATTGATTGTCCTGCCACCAATTTTGAGTGACGAAACTTCTAACATGAACTTTAAACCCTAACCCCTAAACCCTTAGCCCTAAAACCTAAACCATAAACCATAAACTAAAACCCTAAACCCTGAACCCTGAGACCTAAACCATAAACCCTAAACCATCAACACTTGACCTTGAGCCCTAAACCATAAACCTTAAACCCTAAATTGTGAACTGTAAACCCTGAGCCTTAAACCTAAACCATAAACCCTAATTCCAACCTTTAAGCCCTAAACCCTAAACCTTGAACACTGAACGTTGAGGCCTAAACCCTAAACACTCAACCCTAAGCCCCAATCCCTAAACCTTAAATCTTAAACCCTAAACCTTAAATCTTAAACCCTAAACCTTGAATGTTAAACCTGATCCATAAACCCTAAAACCTAAAACCTAAACCCTAAGTCCTCAACCGTAAACCATAAACCATGAACCTTAAACCCTAAATTTTAAACCTTAAACACTAAAGATTGATCCTTGATCCCTAGACCCTAAACCTTGAGCCTGGATTATTGATCCCTAAACCCTAAACATTAAACTGGTAACCCTGAACATCGAACCCTGAGCCATAAACTGTAAACCTTTATCCCTAAACCCAAAACCCTAAAATTTAAACCCTAAAGCTTAAACCTTAAGCCCTTAACCCTAAAACCTAAACCCCAAACCTTAAACCATAAACCATAAACCATAAAACATAAACCTTGAACCCTAAACCATGAACCCTAAGATCTGAACCCTGAACCATAAACCCTAAACCCTAAATCATCAACCTTAAACCCTAAACCCTAAACATTTAGTGGTAAGTGCATGAAGTTGGAGTGCCAAAAAGTGGAAAAAAACCTAAAAAACAGACGAAACACATACGCGTTTTAATTTTTTTAGGTTTGGTAATTACCGAACCTATAACATGTACGCATTTTAAAGAATCCAAAATGCATACGCATTTCAGATAAGGCAAAATGTGTACGTGTTTTAGAGAAGGCAAAACACGTACGTGTTTTGTTTATTATGGAGTGTGTATGTGTATTTGGGTTTCTAATACTTCCAAAAAATAAATGGTTAAGTATAATATAAGAAATTAGGGTCGCTCTGCACCTAATGGAAGTGGTCCCGTAGCTCCAATAGTTAGAATCTAGAAGATAGTTTTTCAACATCTAATCTGGTCAGTACTTAGTCATTTTTTAGGATTTCAACAAAGGACCTAAAAATTTTAGGGCATATATATTGTAGTCGGTCTTTGTTTTGGGAAAGCATATAGTCAATTTTTAGGTTTTTTGACCTTCTAAATTGGATTTTTGCCCTACCATTGCTTGAATTGGTACCAATTTTTAAATTTGGTCCATAATTCACTTTACTGAGCATGAATCAACTCTTTGATGCTCGTTTACTTCTTACTAAAAAGAGATCCTCGCTTTGTATATAGAGGATTGTTCCCTTAATGGGATTCCTGTCCTATTGCCAAAATGAGGTGATTGTAATGTTCCTCCTCCTTAAGGTGTGATAACACTACTAGGTGTTGAATGGGATTTTATGAATAATACCAAGTGAATTACATCAACTGAACTTCGATGATTTCTCATTCTTATAAACATGGTGCTCCATATAAAGATCATCCCCTCACCTTTGCTAGCTCTAAAATCATCCTTTCATAGAATCAAATTCATGATTCTCATATATGTTTTTTCTCATATGTCTCTTATGGAGTTAAACAATGCCTTAATACTCCACACATGACGGTCCTTGATACCTCGGTGACATGGATAGATAATTTTAGCTTGTTCTGAAGGATGTTCAATTAGCTACAAAATGGCCAAAAATGCCTTTTTAAGCCCTCAGAAGAAGAAGTCTCTCATCAATACTAAATGAGTCGATAAATCACCTTAGACATTATTCCCTACACACTAAAACACGCTGAATGATCTTATTAAGACTTTCCTTTGGGTGAGGATTTATGATTTAGGGTTTAGGTTTTAGGGCTCAGGGTTTAGGGTTTAGGGCTCAAGGTTTAGGACTCAAGGTTTAGAGTTCAAGGTTTAAGGTTTAGTGTTTAAGGCTCATAGTTCATATTTTAAGGTTTAGAGTTTAGGGTTTAAGGTTTAGTGTTTAAGGCTCATAGTTCATATTTTAGGGTTTAGAGTTTAGAGTTTATGGCTCACGGTTAAGGGTTGAGGGTTTAGGATTTAGGTTTTAGGGTTTAGGGCTCAAGGTTCAGAGATTAGGGTTTAGGGATCATAGTTGAGGGTTTATTGTTTATGGCTCAAGGTTTATGGTTTAGGGATAAGAGTTGAGGGTTTAGGGTTTAGGGTTGAGAGTTGAGGGTTTAGGGTTTAGGGCTCAAGGTTTAGTTTTTAGGGTTTGTGGTTAAGGGTTTATGTTTGAGGGTTTAGGGTTTATGGTTTTAGCTTATGGCTTAAGGTTTAGGGCATAGAGTTCAGGGATAAGGTTTAGGGTTTAGGGCTCAAGTTTTAGGTTTTAGAGTTTAGGGATCAGGGTTTAGGTTTTAGGGTTTAGGACTGAGGGTTGAGGGTTTAGGATTTAGGGATTAGAATTTAGGGTTTAGGGCTTAGGGTTTATGGTATGGGGTTTAGGGTTTAACACTCAAGGTTTAGGGTTTAGGTCTTAGGGTTTAAGGTTTATTGTTTAGGTTTTAGGGTTTAGGAATTAGGGTTTATGGTTTAAAGGTTAGGGTTCAGGGTTTAGGGAAAAGTGCTCATGGTTTAGGGTTTAAGGCTCGGGGTTTAGGGTTTAGGGTTTAGGGTTTAGGGGTTAGGGGTTAGGGCTCAGGGTTTAAAGCTCATGGATTAGGCTCACCCATTCAATCAATGTAATGTTTTATGTCTTACCCATTCTTATAAGTATTGACAGAGAGTATTCAACTAAAAATGGTTCATCTACTTCATAGGTAGAACATTCAAGGGAGTCATCACAATTTGATGCCTTTTATCTACTGATATTTTAAAGGAGGGAAATCACATATATCCTAGAACAATTTGGTGCAAATAAATGTTACCCAATACAAAGCTATCTTCTTCATTGCATTGCATTCTAACTATTTCACTCATTTTAATGCTATGTGTCTTACCCATTCTTATTAGTATTGACAGAGAGTATTCAATTGAAAATGGTTCATCAAATTCATAGGAACAAAATTCAAAGAGATTCATCAAAAATTGATGTCTTTCATCTGTTGATATTTTGAAGGAGGGAAATTCCCACTTCTCATAAACAAGGTAGTTGTAAAATCAGACTTAATGATGGTTCTAGGCACAAGACTAGGAAATACAGTCCCAGGATATTCAAAAATATGAACTCACTCATGAGACCTACTTAAAATATAGGAGTTTTAGGGGTTTAACATTTAGGGATCATGGTTTATGGTTTAGGGTTTAGGGTTTGGGACCTTTAGGATTTAAAATTTAGGGCTTAAGGTTTATGGTTTATGGTTTAGGGATCATGGCTCAGGGTATAGGGTTTAGGGGTTAGGGTGCATGGTTTAGGTTATACCACTCAAGTTTTGGGGTTCGGAGTTACGAGTTTAAGGTTTATATGTTAGAGCTCAAGGATCTGGATTTAGGGTTTAGGACTTAGGGCTCAGGGTTTAAGGTTTAGGGTTTAGAGCTCAAGGATTAGGGTTTAAGGTTCATGCTTCATGGTTTATGGCTTAAGGTTCTGGGTTCAGAGTTATTGGTTTAAGGGTTAGGGGTTAGAGCTTGGGGCTTTGGATTTAGTGTTTAGGGTTTAGGGATTAGGGCTCAAGGTTTTGGGTTTAGGGTTTAGGATTTATTATTTTGGTTTTAGGGTTTAGGGTTTAGGGTTTAGGTCTCATGGTTGAGGGTTAAGGGTTTAGGTCACAAAGTTTAAGGTTAAGGGTTTAGTGTTTAGGATTTAGGGCTTATGGTTTAGGGATTAGGGCTCAAGATTTATTGTTTAGGATTCAGTGTTTAGGGTTTAGGGTTTATGGGTTAGGGTTTAGGATTTAGTTTTCAGGGTTTAAGGTTTAGGGTTTAGGGCTTAAGGCTCAAGGTTTAGGATTTAGGGCTCATGGATAAGGGCTAAGTATTTAAGGATTAGGGCTTAGGGCTTAGGATTTAGGGTTTAAGGTTTATGGTTTAGGTTTTAGGGTTTAGGGATCATTGTTTAGGGTTTAGGGCCTCTGGTTTAGGGTTTAGGGTTTCGATTGTAGAATTTAAATGCTAAAATATTTAGGTTGAATGCTGAAATCCTAAAAATTACCTATGTACTAACCGGATTATACTATAAAAAACTATCTCCTAAACCATGACTAAGGGACTTGTGAGACTAGCTCCATAAGGTGTAGAGTGACCCTGATTTCTTATATTTACTAAAATAAATTCAAAGTATAAGAAATAATAAAATATAAATAATAATAAATGAAAAACTTATACTTTAACATTTATTTTTATACATAGAAGCTTGCCAAAAGTATATACAAAGTTTATACAATACAGAACGCGTACACATTATAGTGTGTATGCATTTTGTGTTTTCACTTTCTCCAAGCCATGTCTCAAGGCTTGGGATCTAATCCTTAAATATTCAAACCCTTACCCATGAGCCCTGCACAACCACATCAAACCTTGAGCCTTAAGCCCTAAACCCTAAAATCATAAACTCCTAAACCATGATAAATCAACATGAAAAATTTTGATTCGTTTAAAAAAAATAATACCCTGACATAGAGCTAAAGTTTCTAAACTTTCTAAAAATGTAATTTTTAAATTGAATTGACTAATACAAGGTTTCCATATTATCCTGATTTTCTAACTATTCCTTTTTATACCATAAGCCCTTGAAGTCTTAAACATGTCTAAACCTTAAACCCTGAATCTCTATTGGGGGTCATTGAAACCCTGATAAACCCTCAACCATGAGACCTAAACCCTAAACTATAAACCCTAAACCTATACAAATTCAAAAACAATAAATTTTCTAAACCCTTTGACCCTAGATACGCTTGGGGGCACAACCCTGGAGCCCTGTTAGCCCTCAAACCCTAAATACTAAATCTAGAGCCCCGAGCTCTAACCCCCAAAACCTTAAACCACTAACTCTGAATCCTGAACCTTAAGTCGTAGCACCAAATAGATGCTCCTAGCTACCCTAATCTACCTAAGAGTTTTCATAAACTACTAAATGGTGCTCAAAAAATCTTGACCTCTACACCATAAGTCACTATGTTATCCCTTTTGACAAACCTAGGAGCACTTGGTACCCTGAGTTGTTTGACCCTAAATCTAGAGCCCATCCAGCTTCTAACCCCCTAAACCTTAGTACCTTAGTAACTAGACCCCTAAACCTTAAACGATATAACTGTCTGAACCCCAACACCATCGAGTTATAAACCCTATAACCAGTGCACCCTAACCCGTACAACCCTAAACCCTTTTAGCCCTCAGAAAAATGCGTCCACTTAAGACCCCCTTTTGGCCCCCCAACTTGGTGCATTTACCCTTAGTATTTAACCCTGATCCCTAAACCCTAAACCATAAATCATAAACCCTAAGAATTAAACCCTAAATCCTGAGCCCTAAGCCCTAAACCTTGAACAATGAGATCTAAATGCTAAACCCTAAACCCTAAATTTAGAATAACAAGTCTAGTGGTATTTTGGGTCTGATATATTAGGATAAAAAATAAATTTGATCATTTTTTACGCTCTTTCAAATAATTCTTTCAGTTGCAAGGTGTTTAGAATGAAGATTTCATTCGAAGAACAAAGCTTAAATTGTCTAGTGCTTATGTAAGTTGGCAATTTGAGAGGATTTCAAAGGTTTAATTTTATTTTCCAAGATGCATTACTCCCATGTTTGAAAATTTTTCTTGAGATACAATGAAACTCTGATTCAGAAACTCAATGATTCATGAATGTCCAATCCTGCCACAGATCCCAGTAATACTCGATCCTTGGATATAGGGAGACATCATTACTAAGACAAACTAGGAACTTTCAAGGAAGAAGAGGTTCTTCTAAATATATAGTTTTGACACATCTAAAACTCCTACAAATGTCAATAACCAAACCAAAAGGCCCCTAAAATCTTGAAGGTTGATTGCTAAAATCTTGAAAAATACCTATGTACTATCCATATTAGATTATGAAAAACTATCTTCTAAACTGTGACATATGGAGTTGTGAGACTAGTTCTATAAGGTGTAGAGTGACCCTAACATCTTATATTTACTAAAATAAATTTAAAGTATAAGAAATAATAAAATATAAATAATAATAAAAGAAGCATGCCACAAGCACATATACCACATAACATAATAAAATGTGAGTGTGTTATCACACATTCGTGTTATGGCTTGGATTTACCAAACCATAATGTGTTTGTGTTATAGCATGACCCTGATTTTAATTTTTCACTTTATAACGCATCCAAGCCATAACGCGAGCGCGTTATGGCCAAAATGGCCAAAAAATTGATTTGTGTCCACTTTTTGGCCCCTCATCTTTGTGCACTTGCTCAATTATGTCTTTGCCCATATTTTTCACCAGTATATAGCCCCCCATACTCAAACCCTCCACCTTTGATTTCCATTGATGTCTTATTTGGACCAAAACGTAGGGGGAGGGGAAGTATACGCGAATACAAAAGCTTTCAAAAAATCACCAATGTGTTTTTTTTTTAATTTGGTCACATTGCATGCAACAAAATTTAAAAAAAGAAACAAATAGAAATATTGGCATTAAACATCGGTGATCACATTTTCAGTGTTCACGCTATTCGTAAAAAAACCTTGAAAACATGAAAAAATGTATCAAGTACGATGCCAAGGATGGTTCAAATTGTATTAGAGAGTAACATGACCACAAGTTTGGAAAACAAATGCAGTAAAAATTATATTTAAAAATAGTTAATGAGGAATGTGCCATTCAGGTCAATGGCCTCTAGCAGTCTATGCAACAACATCATCTGCACCACAATCTCCACCTTCCACTTTTTTGATTGCTTTCCACTTTTCGGTGTAATTATATACTACATTTAATAAGCTTATAGTTTATGCATATCCAAGAATATATAAAATTCCTTTCCATGTAGTCGAGAATTTCATGTTAGATGTAGGAGGGAGCATTTATCGCAGAGGTTTTTTTAATAATTTCTGGCTAACTTGATGATTTCCCAGCCTTTTCTATTTCCAATTATTGTTTTGTACTGGGTTATTTATATATATTTATCTATGTTGAATGGTCCTGATGTGATCCGTACTTCGTGAACCAAATTAATAACAGTCATCTTATTTTTGTTATGTGTTAAAAGGACAGAGAAAACAAATTCGGTGTAATAAGAGAGGGTCTTGCTTCCCCACGCAAGACACCATTGCTTGGGAACCCCTCACAATCATAAATTTGTTGTGGGTCCTAGCCATTATTTTCTCTTGCTCACACACTCATTTACATGGGACCCCATGAGGTATATTGACATTTATATTTGTTGTCATTGATTTTCCAACTCAAAAAACCCACAATCAGTTCGGCCATCACATGATCAACTACCTTCCAAGGCAAAACACTGTAATGATAACTTTTACAATTTAAAAATTACTCTATTTCATTAGACAACAATAAAGTAGACATATGGGACCCAAAGGCCACCGACCAATCCCTCACATTAGCTTAGTTGTTGTAGATTTTTTTAATTGAATTTTAAGTTTGTATTGGTTAGGAGTACATATTATTTAGGTTTGGGTGTTAAATTATTTTATCAATTTGTGAATGGGTAGGTACCATCTGTAAATATTTATCACTCTGTGGATTTTTTATATTAACAAACACATTACTAGATTACAATACATATGATGGTTTTATACATTGAAAATAATAGTATTGAGGGTTAGTTGTATTATGCACTTCACATAACTTGTAATGCAATAATATGCTCCGTTTCATTGCATAATTGAAGATGCAGATGAATATATAAAGTGACATATTTTTATTCATTGTTAGTGGTGCTTTCTCCAACTGAGGATTAAACACATAGAAAACATGGCCTTTGCCTTTTTTCTCAATCAGGGTTCATTTAAAGAAGATCCCTCTGAAAAATTAGTTTAGAAATTGTGGCGAATCCCAAAAATCAACTTTTGAATTGTTGGCAAATTTTTGAAAAAATGCTTTGTGGAAAAGGTGATTTCACAGAGAGCAATTTTCCCTGGTTTCGCAAAGTAGGCTGGGTAGGTTAGCATGCATGTTGAGCAAGAATGTTGGTTGAGTGGGTTATACAATTGAAACTTGACGGGTTGGGCAATTAAGGGTTGTATTGGTAGGTTGGATGGCTAAGGGTTGGATGGAAAAGGGTTGTATTGGCAGGTTGGATGGCTAAGGGTTATAAGGCTGGGTTAGATAGTTATGGGGTTGGATGGGTCAGTTAGAAAGTTAAGGGATTGGGTGGGTGGGTTGGATGGGCTGGTTGGATGAAAAAGTGTTGGAAGGGTATGGGTTTAGACAGGATGGTTGGTCAGCTGAGGGGTTGGACGACTAAGGGTTGGATAACCAATGGTTGGATGGGTGGGTAGGAAAGTTGGGGGGTTAGACAACTCAGGGTTGGATGGGTGGGTTAGATGGTTAAAGGCGTTGGATAGTTGAGGGGTTGGATGGATAAGGGTTGGGTGGGTGGGTGTGACGATTGATGGGTTGGACGGTTAAGGAGTTGGACAGAAAATGGTTGGACGGTGGGTTACTCAGTTGAGGGGTTGGACGGCTAATGGTTGGACGACTAAGTGTTGGATGGGTTTATTAATTATGGTTTGGGTGCTCACCTTGGCTAGCCAATAATTTTTATCCATGTGTCCTTTGATCCATTAAGAACCCTATAAATACCCCTACAAGGTTCATTTCTTCACTTTTCTACAAAAATTTCCAGTGCTCTGAGCTCTCCAATTTTCAAAGTTCTCCCAAATTTCAACAATGGCAAGCACCAGATCTACTACTACACCCAAATTCTAATACAAAAACCTCAGGTGCCCACATATTGTATCCCTTCTGAAAGCAAAAGATGCACAAAAGGATTAGCTCAAAAAATCAAAATTTACCAAGCTTGTGGACATGCCCCAATTTAATATTGATACTTTAGTGCTTGATTACCTTCTCGCCTCTTATAATGAGAATGATGGAAAAAAATTTGTTCTCCTAGTGCATCCAATATTTCATCAAATTTAATTCACAATTGAGCCCGCAGATGTACATCGGTTAACTGGGTTACCATTCGAAAATAAGCTGCCCGTTACTACAAAGTTTGTCCTCACAGACAAAGAAAAAAAGTTTTTGGAGTCTCATTACAGTGTGCAAGTTAATGGTAAGTTTATTATTTTAAAATTATTTTTATCTTAACATTTTTCCACCATCCAATCCTCTAAATTTTTTTCTATTATTGGAGCTCATCTTAATCGTTCATCAAGAGGCCTACTTCTTCAAGGTATTACAAACCAATTCTTTCTTGCAGTTGCATCACTTTTTTAGGCCAGGATTGTATTACATGGAAGAATTATGGACATTCTGTATTTGGGCAGTTCAATATTTATTGTGTACACTAGCATGTCAACAATTCGATTGGTGTACATATTTTTCCGACTGAATAAAAACATGTCTCTCGTGCCCATAATGCCAATCAATCTGATAAATTCAATATTGTATTCTCTTGTTGCAATTTTATTATTGCTTTCTATCAGGAAGTGTTCTATGAATTTTAGAAAGCTAAAATTCCAACATCAATTAATGATAAAATGATTGGTCTCACTCTTGAAGAACAACGGGTAATTGTTACTTTTTATAGTTTTCTTGTTATAACAATTTCAAATTCAATATTTTTCAATAAAATAATAATTGTAAGATTTTCTTTTGCAAAGAAGAAATATTGCTTGAAAAAATCATAAGGAGGTAATTACTTGAGGTAAAGCCCCTGTAGAGTTCTCTACTAATTCTGACATGGATTCAGCAGAATCAACACCAGTAAGAGCTCCTCGTCAAAAGCAACTTAGGGGGTCGCTATGTGCATCACGTCTACCATCACATTTAACTATAGGTATGAAGTTTTCTATTGATATAATTAACTAATTCAAATAACTAATATAGATTATGTAGGTCGTACTGTATTTTAATATTTCTACTATTCTTTTTTATATTTATTAGATTCAGAAACTACTGAAACGGGTGATTATGATCAAACTCATTCTGATGCACAAGATTGAAATGTTACGCTTGCATCTCCAAACGTGTAAGGTAAATTGTAATATTTAATATTTATCATGTTTTATTACATTACTTCTTTTTAGAATTTACAAGGCCTAGCTATATAATGGCTTCTAACAATTTGTTGTTTGCATCTTACAGGTAATATATCTTATGAGCACATTCCACTTGCAAAGAGGCCACAAATACCACCAACACGTTCAGTCCAAACAAAAAGAAGATCCACAGGAAATAATATAAGGTTTCTTATAGAATCATCTGGAACAATTCATCCTGCAACAAAATAATTTCCTAGACTCTCGCTAGGAGGTGTTTTAAGTGTAACGAACTCACAACTTTTCAACAACATCGCCCTTGATGAGGAGTATTTGGGCTTCGATACTGGCAATGCTGACAAGGGAAAATATTTTTACACTCATGATATGATTCAATATACTCCACCTCAACCACAACAAAAACAATAAAAATGTGCATGATGTATAGGATAGCGACTCTCATCCTCCTCCAACAAACACTCCACAAATAGATGATGAAAAGACACATTTTATATTAGAAAATATGATATTAGATAGTATGGGGGAAAAAATTCAAGAGGTTGTAATGTCTGATGTGGATTTGGTGCGGTCTTGGGAGAGGAGAGAAAAAATTTGATAAAAGAAATAAATACAAGATACCATAATCACGCTCAAAGGCATTCATTGTTCACTATCGTAGAGAGAAAAATGACAAGGCATGATGTTTTGCTAAACAAAGCTCATTTAGGGACAATTTCCTATACTAATAATTATAATGATGAAATTATAGACATAATGTCAAATAGGTTGGAGAATTTGAATGCTGAAGCATAGGCTTACTACAATAAATGGGCTAAAGACAAGACAAATGTTTTAATAGCAAATGCTAAAAAAAAAAAAAAAGCTTCGGTGAGTGGGATTTATGTTTTACATGCAAAATCCTAATATTATAAGCACTGTAATATAATTTTTTAACTTATCTAATAGACTAAAATTTGTTATTTCTGTCTTGCACACAAAATATGAAAATTTAAAGAAAGAAGAAGCTATTTGAAGCACATTTAAAGAATGCCTGCAAAATCCTAAATTCATTTGTACACTTGAAGGAAAGACTGATAGTAATAAATAAACAAAAAAATAAATTGAGAATAATAATCAAGGAGCATAAGATGGATCCAGAAGTCTTACTGAAGGAAAAGATAGACGCAGGTGCAACACTTTTGTCAACAGGAGACGTAGCAAGGGAGGAACAGAGTATTCTTGAAAATATCAATACCACTGCACGATATTTGCAGGCATCAGGAGTTATAGCATATAGCTCTTTACAGACACAGAAGATTCCCCCACCTCTAACACAAGAAAAATATCAAGTTTCTCCTGCTATATACAAAATTCAAAATGTTAGTGAAGTTCAACATGTGACAGGTGTTTTGCTACAATTTCAACACTGTCATAGGAATTAAAAGATAGTGGCCAACCATTTTTTTTTTTTGTATTCTGTGAGGCAAACGTAGGGAAAAATATGATTCAGAATCATAGGAAAAAAAGAGGATGACCTCGTAATGTGTCTTTATATGACAAAATTTGTCCATAAGATTTGAAATTAAAAACAACCCCCTTTTTGTAATTATATTGGCCGACAATGCTTTATGAATTTTACATACTTTTCTTCATAAAGTAATCCACCACATGAAAGAACAATTGCAAGAGTACTTTGGGAATTGGAATTGTAACTATATATTGTTATTTGATTTCTACATAATACAAATGATGTTTTTGTCTTTTTGTTTACGTAAATGTTGCTTAAATTTAGTTGATTTTTTTTGTTTAAAATATTTACATTTCTGATTTCTTACAGATGTAAAATAAATCAATTAACAAATATAAAAGATAGATATTTTCTTATTTTGGTTTAAAAACCAATTATAAAAAACAAATATTTAATATTACATTTATTGAAAGTTGCAATATCTGTATAAAATACATCAATAGTTATAATTTATTACATTAAATTATTGTAATGAAATCTATGTAAATTGAAACAGTCTTAGATCAACACTTTCATTTATGTCTTGGAAATCAACTTTAGCATGATCTGTGGATGTGTCTCCATCCCCTAGGTCAGGCAGAATATTACTAACTCCTTTTCTTTCTATTAATGAAATCCATAATGTGATTGCTCTATCATAAGGGAAAGACTCCACTCACTAACGTGATACGTATAACCTCAGCAATCTTTCTAGATTCTTGTCTAATGTGTTTCAAACTTTTGATTTTAAAAAGGATGGTGCACTGAAAACCCTCTCGTCTTCCACAGAACCCATAATCATAGTTTGATAGAGTTCATACAACTTAATATACTCGCTCAAATATTCACTTAGAATACTGGAACAAATATCCTTCCAAATCCTTTTTATGGGACCATAATCCTATGGGTTTTGTAGAAGTTGAACTTGTCATATCATAGTACTAGCAGAATCCATTCACTGGGAACTAAGTATTTTTATTTGTAAAATACCTTCTACAGAAACTTCGTTTATCTCTTCAGTCTTAGAGAAATGGTCAATTATATCACTCATGTTTTTGAAAACTAAATGACTGATAGATGTATAAGGTTTTCCTCCAGACAAATTCCAAAACTGTGGATTTACAACTCACATTGCTTCAAGAATTTTATCAATTTTTAATCTTTCCCGGATCTCTTTAGCTAATGATTCAGAGATCTTTCTCAACTTATTCATGGTTTCCATTAATACTGCATCATATAAATTCCGTGTCACTTTTACTTCTTTTATTTCTGAGACAACCATATCAACTCTTTTTTGGAACGTATGAAGTGGAATCTCTTTTCCATGTGTTGTTATACACAGATGATTATGTATATTGTATTTTAAGAAGCACCTGAATTTTTTCAAATCTATCAATGCATTCCATTTTTCAAAAGCAACACCCTGAAAACTCCCATCATAAATATATAAACTTTCGAGACTCCAGAAAACACGTCTTCTGAGTCTTATGAAGTCTCTTATATACAAAGAACGATCTTGTCCATGCTTCGTTAATATATTAATCTCCGTCAACATGGGAAAAATACCGCAGATTGTGATTAAAGTTTCTATGTCTGTTAGACAACACAATAGATCTTTAGCTTTATCTACATCCCTGCGGTATTTATACATAAATCATGTCAATGAACGATATTCATCAAATATTCTATAGGAAGGTTCATACATAGATATCCATCTAGTATCTACATCTTTGAGAAGCTATTTTACCTCTTCCAGTCCAATTGCAAATTTTTGAAATTCCAAAAATCTATTTGGACTGCTAGAATAATAAGCATGCAACTCACGTATCAATTCCTCCACTCTAGCTACATTTTCAAATGTGCAAAATTTTGTAATCCAAATTCATTGTGTGAGCCATACAATGGACTACAACCATATACAGAGAAATAGTTGTTTGAAATCTAACACAAAGACCATTTTTGGCTCCCTGCATTACAGTTGCACCATCGGTTCCGACACAAAATAATTTTGTTGCAATGGCAAAGTCATCCATTCTGGTGACATCCTTCAAATTTGAGACCACCAATTTATAAATATTTTCATAATTGTAATTCTTAGTCATTTTATGAATTGTTAAGAGGTGTGGAGTTCTTATTTCATTAGAAAATGTATAAACATGAATACAAATCCATGAAGTATTATCAGCTGCGGTAACCTCATCTATTGAAAGGGAAATATACTTAGCCTTTTGAACACACAGTTTCAGATCCTCCTTTTCTACTAGAGATAGACATTTTGTAATTTCCCAACCGCTGGTATCTGACCAATGAAATTGAGGAATGTGAACTGTAGACCAATAACCTGATACAAAATTTATTTTCTCTGAATTCTGACATCGGGCTTCCCCTTTTCAATATATGGAATACAATAGCAAACTAAATACTTTTTGCATGCATTTCTTCCTCCATAGCTTTGCTCTATTTTGCTACTATGGTCCCACCTTTTTCATTCACATATTTCATACGTTTTCGTTTCTTTTCATATTCTTTTGCGTATTTGACATGTAGACAATCTTTTGCATCTTTTCATTTATATGTTCTGACTATGCTGCCATCCTTTTGCTTTTGGGAAATGTATATTTTCCCACAATACTTTTCAATTGTGTTCAGTTTGAGCTACATTGTGTGATCTTTCCCCTGTTTCCAACCCCATATTTAGCATCGACATTGTGTTGAAACATCATTACCATTTTCAGTGTACACAAGTTCACTAAACGGATATTTTGTAGCCCATTCGAACAGGAATTTCCTTCCAATTGTCCAGTTTGTCCTCTTTATTTTGACATATTTTATTTTTTTCTTGAGGTTCAACTTCTGCATCTAGGCTCTCAATAGGAATATATTGATTATCATGTCTCATTTTTCTCTAAATAAACCTTAGAGTAGAAGCTTCCTTTGCTGGTGTATCATGAGAATTCGATGAATTTTCTTGTACTTCTATGTCATCAAGTGACATAATGTTTTCCTCAACATATAATGGATCATCGATATCTTTAAATTGATTATTTTGTGAAGGAATTTTTGAAACGTCTGCATATAATTCTATAAAATTGTTACAAATATAGTATTAATTTTATCTATAGTTAAATTTTTACACAGTATAAACAATTCCAAGAGCAGTATGAAAAACATACTTATTAAATGTTGTAAGATTAAATAACCTCTAAATAGCACATGCCACATACCAATATTTTCAGCTGATGCAGAAACCCCCTTCATTTTTTGTGATTTTCCAAAATAACCAAGCAAAGTATTTCTAGTATCCATGGCTGAATTAGTAACCTTCTTACCTTGATTTCTAGTATCCATGACTGGTTAGGAACGACTCTTATGTTCAAAGGCTCTGAGATTGGATGGTAAAGGGTTGGACGGATAAGGCTTGGACGGCTATGTGGTTGGAGGACAAATGTTTGGACGACTTAGGGGTTGGAATGTTCACGCCTAATAGGCTGGACAATTGATGGGTTAGACAGATGAGGGTTGGACAGATGAGGGGTTGGACGGCTTAGGGTTGGACGGCTAAGGAGTTCGGCAGCTCATGGTTGGACGACTGAGGGGTTAGAGGAGTTAGGGGTTGGACGGCTCAGGGGTTGGATGGCTTAGGGTTGGACAGATCTGAGTTGGACGGTTGAGAGGTTGCTTATGTTTACTTCAGCAAATATGCACACGAAATGATTCGAAATGGTGGTGAATTACATTCATAAGATCTTATATATGTGTAAAATCTGGGTAAAATGAATAGTATAAGGGACATATCGATCGAATTTTTCATCGAATAAGTTGGCTATGAATCACATAATATTCAACAATTCAAATTTCCGTAATCCTCGATTTTCGTGACATTACGAATAGTCGCCGCTAAAAATTTCCTTGGTCTCAATCCACTGGGCATCTTTTCCCGCCTTCTTCAACGCCTTGTAATACTAGACACCTATGTCTTTAAAAAATCCGTTCACATTTTCAGTGCCCCATTTTGCATCTACGAGTTCATAGAAATTGTTATAAATTCTGGGAAATGCACAAATGAGGAGATACATAACACAATTGACAAGGCTGGAAAAACCCGTATCTCTCCACGCTAGTAATAGCCTAGGCTAATATGAATTTGATCGGAGCCGAAAGAATGGGAAGAACTCATGGAAATGTGAAGCCGCATATATATAAAAATAAATTGCAAGTTGCAATGCAAGGATAGGGCATTACACTAACGGATTTCCTAAAAAAATTCAACCACTTATTTCTTATGGGACATAACACTTGTGAAGTTCTCAACGCGCAACATTTTTGTGGATGTGTTGTGGGTAACTCAGTCCATTTAAAATGAGCAAATACATAGGAGTGGAAAACAAAAATCTTTCACAAGTAATAATGAAGCGGAGGCCAGCGCGGTTTCCAGTCCCCTGCCGCTAATAACTTCTACAAATTCAACAACACAGGAGGTTTCTGTTCAACAAATTTCCAAAACCAGACCCACATGCAGGAAATTTACACGCCTCCTGCGTCTCGAACAATGGCGGTCATGTCCACTACAATAACACTGGCGCAGATCAAAATAAAGACAATACCAGACACAAAAAAAACATTCAAACAAATGAAATAGCACGGTCGTGCAAAGGCACTCCGAATCACAAAAAACGTAAAACAAAATGACAAATATGACCAGGAAAAAAAACTGAAGCAGACAACTATAAATTCCTAATTATATAAGGGAATAACACTTTCAAAACCAATCGTATCCTTACAATCCAATAGCATATTAGGGAGTTTTCCCCTCCGCCTCGAAGCATAATATTTGATTTTATCCAACTGCAAGCGCTCCAATGACATAATTTCCATTGCAGATCTCGTCAGAGCTCGCTAATGACATAACTAATAAGGATATATCATCTATTAGGTATACAACTTTATAGTAGAGTAACTAGTACAGTGACTTATTTTGCATCTATTATTTTCTCAAAAAAATTTAGATATATATACTAGATTTGTAGACCATGGATGTTTTTTGTATTTCTATTATCAAAATATTTTTTATTAATATTACATGTGATTCAGTTATGTACAAATGTTTATCCTAATAATTCTAGATATATTTGTGTAAAATTTGAGGGTTTTTTTTTCATTGTTTAAATGAAAACATGGAAATGTAACAATTTTTTTTAAAAAAAAAAATCAATTTTTGGGAAATATTTTGATATATTTTTTAGTTTATTGAACCTGCAATATTAAATCCTATAAAATACTTTAGTTTAATAATAATTAAGAAAAATAATAAAATTTATTTTCAAACCACAAATAACTATATTTTTTTTAGAAATCTCATTTAAAAAAAGTGGATTTAAATGTAAAAAACTTATAAATTTATTCAGTAATATGACATAAGTACATTGCTTTTGAAGTTGCCTCTTTTGGTTGTTAAGGAAGAAGTGGCTAAGATGCTTCCTCTTAGGAGTCACACTAGCAATCGCACATAAATTGTGTGATAAGAACGTAGAAATGGATACAAAGAATAATTTAGTAAAGAATGAGAAGTTAGTAAATCAAAAGAATTCATAGTAATACAAACAGTTTGCAAGAAGGAAAAAAATTAATGTTACTTTTGGATCTGCACCAGTAGGGTACATAATCAAAGGAAAAAGTGGATCAAAGATGCAGAGAAAACTTGTCTCACTTCCTATTGAAGATAGGAAGACCCAAAAATTTATATCAAGGCTTAGATATGTTCAAAATTATTATGTTAATTACTATAATCCCAAACATATTTGTGACTGAATTGTTTGAAATGCAAATATCTGCCAATTCTTGGATTATACTACTAGATTGTTACCACAGACACTTGTAAGGGCATGACCCAAGTTTGCCATGGTTGTGGTGTGAAAATTAGTATACATTCATTGTGACCAAAGTATACAGTTCTTTAAGAATGTGGTTCAAGTAAACCCCACTTCTCATTAAAGTCAACCCATACCCACAACCAACATTTACAAGAGCAAAAACTTGCACACACTGAACTAATCCTTCCTATTGTTATAAAGAAGAAGAAAAGATCTGATTTCAAGGTAGACTCAAGAAATTTCTTGAGAACAATTACCTGACAATTACAAAGCTGAGAGTCATGAATGGACCATATAGTTTTAGTGCTAACATGGGCAGAACTGCCACACTATACAAATTTGTAAACTGTGCCAGAGTAAAATACAAGCTATTCACACTTTCTTGTTTGGTCCCAGTACGAACTTTTCTTACCTTCAAACCAAAGCTCTTAATCTATGCTACTGACAACCTTCTTAGTTGTCTCGGAGCGACTAAAACTTCAAGACATTCTTTTATCCTTTAAAAGCATCCTGAACTCTTCCAAATATTACTTGGCTAGATTGGAACTGACAAAGACAACAAACAACAGCATATGGATTAATCAAATGAAAACATTAATCAAAGCATCAAATTGATACCAATGCCTTATTTTGGTCATGCAACTTGGCAAATTCTTCATTATCACCCAAGTCAAATGTGTCCCTTCTGGTTAGAGATGTCATGGGGAAGATGATTTGGAAAGGTGTATCATTCAATAACTTCTCCATGCCCAAACAAACATTTCAAACAATTGCTAGGAAGACCCAAACTATACCCGAGCGAAAAGAAAGATCAATGAACTTACAATAGCGGCATCTCCATAATTATAAATTACTGCCTCTGGACAGGACATTACTATCTGAGCAGTATCACCCCAAAGATTTTTCATTCAGGTGACATCTCCCAACAAAGATAAAAAAGGTCGAGGCCAATACACAGTACAAATAGTTTTACCTATGTATCTTTAATAATAACATGAATGTCAAATGTGTAAACTCAATTTGAACAAACTGTGTGGTTTTACAGAGTAAGTATTATCTTGAAAACAATTTAAGGGAAGCATTGCCCATAAGTTTCCACATTTACAAAGAAGTCTGTCACACTAAAGACTGAACCCGACTGCCAAATGTGATCCATGGTCTTCAACTTCTGCCCAGAGCCTTGAGAAGTTCACAAACCATGGATTGAAAACTATACATGCTGGAAACTGATAACGAAGAGAACCAATGTTGTTGTGTAATGTGTACTAAACATTGGCACCATTACCTAGTTGGCTTTCATTGCAGATAATTGTCCTGCCACTGAGGCTTTCTACAGGAGCGATTTTTGCATAAATGTGCAAATCTGAACACAAAGAAAACAAACTCATTTTGTTGTGAAATGTGCACTAAACATTGTCACCATCACTTGCCTGGCTTTCCATGCAGATAATGGAGTTTTCTACAGGACCGATGCATGCCTAACCCTTGAAGGGCATTCTTTTTGTCATATTATATCCCATCTAACCCTCCGAAATGATAAAGCACAACCAAATGCCTTCTGAATGCAGTTTTTTAGCTGACGCTGCCTTAAAATCAATCTCTCTTCTCACAAAAAATCCAAAAAGGTTGACTGAGAGCCCTAAAACATTCAAAGCACACCAAAATAGCCTCTTTGTGCATACTTTTTGTTATTTTGAATCGGCCCTAACCTTTCAAATGAAGAAGCACGCCCCAATGCCCTCTTTATGCATTATTTATGTATGTTGAAGCAGGTTCCAAAGCTGTGTCAGTTTTCCAAATCTGTGCCAGTTTTCAAAATCTGTGCCAGTTTTCATAAGAACCCAAAGAGATGAACTGGGGCCACTTCTGCAGGGCAAAGCACACTTAAATCGCACCTTTGTGCGTTCTTTTTGCTATACCGAATCACACACGACCCTCCAAAATGACAAAGCTCACCAAAATGCCTTCTTACAGTATGTTGAATGTGGTTCCAAACCTATCCCTAATTTTATAGAACACCCAAAGAAACGGACAGATGCTTTCATACTTGGTGATACTATACAAGAACAATGAATTGAAAAACCAAATGGTCATAGATTTTGTCATCAATTCCTCATTAGAACATAGAAAGAGATGGACAGTAATCCCTCGAGCATGGCAAAGCAAACCCCAATAGTTTTTTTATGCATTCCTTTTGTATCCCATCTCACCCTCCAAAAATGAAAAAAGTACAGTGAAATGCCTTCTTTCTGTATGTTGAATTGGGTTCCAAATCAACCCCTCTTTTCATGGAAGACCTGAAGAGATGAACTGAGGCATCATATTTGGCGATTCTACAAAGAATGAATAGAACTACTAAATGCCTATAGCTTTCAGCATCAACTCGTCATCAGAGAACAAAGATGTTGAATTTTCCGGAAACACTCCAACCAGCTACTGTGTGCATTCCATGTGTGTGAGATAAAACTTCCATTGACCGACCATCTTTCTCACCCTGACACCCAGCGTGACTGTGAAATCCACTATAAACCTACCACTTTTACCATCCACACCATCATGACCATAGTTATTAGCAACAATTCCTCATCAGAAAAAGAAAGGTGTTGGTTTTCCCAAACACATTTCTACGAACTAATGTATGCATTCCCTGTCTGTGAGATAAACTTGGCATTGAATCACGGTCTTCCCGATCCAAAAACCAGGCATGACTGTGAAACTGCAGGTTCTTTACCATGAGGGAAACGCCATTCGGTGTAATTAAAGTTTTCACACAAAGGGGGTTCTGCCTACAATAATTCACGAAAATGTTTAAGAAAACAATGTTTTAGGTGAACCGCCTTGAAATTCATTACTTGTTGTATGTGCATACCCTTCCCCACCCAAATGCCACCAAGCAAATCTATCTTGGGAATTTATTTTTTCTTTGTATGATGCCTTTTTTATTTAAGTTTTTGTAATAATAACTTATTTTTCATAATTAGTTTATTATTGATTATTTTATGTTTAAAATATTCATTATTTAGTTTATTATCAATTAATTGATTATACTTAGATATACAAATAATAATATATTATACAATTCAATTATAAATAATAATAATAACAAATTATAGTATTGTATACTATAAATAAAAATAAAAACATTAAAAGAATAAACGAAACAAATAAAAAAAAATAGATCATGTCATAATTATTTTAAAATAAACACAATTAAATCAAATACTTTAAAAATAAAAAATTAAATATAAAATTATGTATATTTTACATATTACCTTGAATTTTTGGTGTAAGTAGAATACAATTCATACAAGATCAAATTTGAGAAGTGGAGGAATCATAACAAATAAGAGGAATAAAAACTATAAACATTCTATAAAAGGAAAATGATATATCAATCAATAAATAGAATAACATAGAACAAGGAAAAAGAAGGCCAAGAAGGTAGATAAAGAAGTCATGTTGCATGTATAAGAACAATGCAATGAAGAGAATTCATGATAAATAAAAGGAATAAAAAGTGAAAATATTTTTAAAAAATAATAGGATATTTGAATCAGAAAACAAAATAATGTAGGAAAAAGAAAAAGAAGGCAAAGAAGAAAAATAAAAAGGTTGTGTTAAATGATAAAGAACATAGTAATGAATAAGTTGACATCAATGTAGATTTGAAGGTTAATAAAGGGGTAGCTATGAACAAATAAGAATAGGTTGATGAAGAATTAAAATCAATGAGCAATATTTTTCAGTTGGTACATGTACATTGTCTACAAAAGTATGACGTAAAATAATTAAGGTTTATACATACACGTGTGTGCACGCACGCGCGCACATACACAAACACAAACACATACATATAATTTAATAAATATATACACACATGTATAATATATACATATGAAAAAAATAAAAATTGTAACGTCCCGATAATTTTCACCCAAAAACCATGCAATTTTTTTGTTTTGTGTCATCGTTACATTGCGAAACTAAAAGCGCATTGGTTTGTATATATTATGATGTAAACGTGATAAACATTAAAATAATATTATATTATACATATAGTAATAACATTATATATAATATAATATTATAACATTTTAAACATGATACGTATTATACCTTTTTAGCATTAAATAAATATATGAAACGTTATAACTTTTATACTGTTATATCCATTGTAATTATATTATATTACTTACAATCATAATATTACATATACTATAATAATAATAATGTTGAGCGATGACCTGCGTGTGACTAGAAAGGGGTCTAGGGGGTTGCAGAAAATGTTGGACATGTTGACAGTAGCGCCACCATGGAAGCGTTGCTACAACCGGACCTTAGTGAGACTAGGTGACAGGGGAGACTAGGACGAGGGCTTGTTGGAGGAGACAAGTTCCATGACAGCGAATCTTAACGACTTGGCAGCGGATTTCATAGCAATGGTGTCAGCCTTGCCCCATCAACGATTGTAGGGAAGTATGGCTCGTTCGTTGACCATGGTTTCCCTGATCTTGGTCGCCCCACCTCTTCTCACATTCTGCGCCTTTTCTTTCTGACGCAGGGTTGGACAGACCTCTTAGAGAGGTGGTCAGAGCTAGGAAAGCTCATATTTCCCCTCTTTCGCCTATTCCAATGGCTTTGGGAAATGGAAAGTGTGGTCTCTTTGCTGAGCGAACAGGAGATCCTGTAAATCGATCCTTGAGTGAGGTGTTGCAGGGGAGGATTGGTAAGTCCATCAAACCCATGGTGCCTGCTGCCAATAACCCCAGTCTTACTTTCGATGATGATGTGCTTGAAGCTGATAACATTTATCAAGATCACTTCCTCATCTGAAAATTCACTGGATTCTGGGCCATCCTTCTAGTCGTCCATGAATGGATCTCAAAACATTGGCATCCTCTCCTTGGAGGAAGGTTAGACATCTACCCTTGTGCAAGGGGGACTTTTATTATTGTCTTTACTTCAATAGCTGATAAGGATACCATAGCTAAAAAATGTCTGGGCATGTCAATCTCACTATCCTTTCATGAAACTTTGGTTCCCCTAATGTAATCCCACCACCAAATATTTTTCTCACAAACCGATCTGGATTGGATTTCCACACTTACTGCTACAATTTTGAGACCATTTCTTTCTTATTTCCTCTACAAACAACATGGGAAATATTTTAAACATTAACTCTCAAACTACCGATTTTACCCATACAACCTATACCTGAATTCTGGTTGATCTTGATACCTCACAAAGCCTACCTACTAACATTGAGCTCAAAGTTCAAAACATAACTTGGACCCAACCTCTTGATTATGAAGGTTTTCCTTTCAAATACAGAAGATGCTTCACTTTGGGACATATCGATGTTGATTGTGTGATGATAAAGAGTAAAAATGAGAAACATACTTGGTGGAAAAATGCTCTCCTAGATCATTTCTCTCTTGATGCTAAGGGATATTTTGACTCAAAAGCATATTTGGAGGACTTGGTTTACTCAGTTCCTGAAACTCCACTTAAAGAAATCTCAGTTAAAAGAAACAAGGAAAACATAAATGTTGAAACTTAGGCTAACAAAATTGTTGAACAAAAAATTAGTGAAGCGGCTAAGGAAAATGTTCCTCTTCTTTTTCCTCTAAATTTCAGTACATATTGGCCGATTGAAGGTCCTGAAGTTATTCTAACTGTTCAGAATATCATAGATAGTTGGAAAACAATGCATAGCAAGAAAACATCCTACCACAAGAAATCCATTTCTCCTACCTAGTTTTTTCTTTTCACTTCTGGGAAGTTATTCCTCTTTTATTTCTTATTGTTTTTAAGGTTTTATATGGGCTTTTAGGTCTTCTTTATTTTTGGGTAGGAGCCCAGTAAAAAACCCACCTTTTACCCTTTATCTAAAAAATATTAAATATATTATATTTTATAACATTATAACCATCATAATAAACACTATTAATTTTTAAATAATATTATATTATATATAATATATCATTATAATATTCTAGATATTATTTAATTATTTAATTTTAAACATGATGATAATAAACATATATATTATATGTAGTGATTATTACATCATAATGTTATATATATATATATATATATATATATATATATATATATATAAACCTAATTCTATTACTTATTTTAAAAAGTAACTTACCTAACCCTAACCCTAATTCCTTATGCGCATCACATATTAGGTTTTAGTTTTTTATTTGTTTCTATAATTTTATTTTATTGGTTGGCTTATGGTTTGTTTGTTTTTTGTTTATTATTTTAGGGAGGAGGCGGCATAGGAATGGAGGATGGAGAGAGGAGAGGAGAAAGGATAAGGGAGGATGAAAATGAGAGAATGGGGAGAGGAAGGAGGATGGGCGTGATTGTGGAGAGGGAAGGGAGATGGGTTTAATGTGACGGCTATGGCCACAGGGTGTGGCCGTGAGAGGCGGTTGTGAAGCATAGGCCATAGGGAGTAGGGGAAAGTTAGCGCCAAGGGCGTAGACGCGGAGCCCCTAATGTTTTTTTATAATAAGGTGTTCGGGTGTGGGTCAACCCAGCCACCGACCCTTGCTCACATGTGTGTGTACATGCATACATACATACATACATATGTATCTTATTACCAATGCAGACCTATATCTACAAAGATAATTGATAGGGTTTTATTTAAAGCTTCAAAGGATTTTTTTTGTTTGGAGATCTAGGCCATGCCTTAGATTATATGAAAACATTGTTCAGACTGCAATTTGCATCTCTGCCTATATACAAATGGGGTAAATATTACATCATTGTTTTGTAATATCACAAGAATGCCATGGTTGTAGGATATGCACTAAATGGGTTTGGAAGGGAAGACCCAATTTTTTTTATAGCAAATTTCAGTGTGCAGGTTTCTTTAATTTCATGAGATTGAAAGGCCTCCCTATAAACAATGGAAAAATATGAGGACAATAAAACACTTCTAAAGCCGCCATGAATAAACAATTGACAAAATCTTAAGTATTTTAGCTAATCAAATTTATATATAATGTGAATATCTATAATGATTTCAACTCATACTTATGTAACCGATTACTCCTTCATGTACATATGTAACACTGGAACATTAGATGAATCCACCCATTACTCCAAAGCTTCCACAATATGATAGAATATTGCTTTTAATATTAAATGTCATTTCAATGAAATGGGTTATGAGATCTAATAAAATCATTTGTGGGGTTCTTCAAAACATATGCATGGGATTAAAAATGATAGGAATATTTGAAAATAAAATTTCTTAAACACTTGCATGATCTTAGTCGAGAAAAAGGGTGAAATATTCTCTATTTTAACAACATACAAAACTTATAGTCTATGAGTTTATTTTCATTCCCTAAGCTAACTTTCTCTCCATTCCAATATGCTAAAGAATACAAAAAAAAATACAGTAATGGAAAATTTTTACTAAGATGTAAAGAAAAAATGTTTCAAATTTATTAATATGTACAAAAAATGTTTCAAATTTTTTAGACTTTACATTATACATGTTGTTTATTCCTTTGGTGTGATAGATAAAATTTCTTGTTTACACAGATGAATTCATGTGGTATATTGAGAATGATGTAAGACATGCACAGAGCGATACACAATGATATGTGTTGGCCTAACCTTTACACACATTACTAACCTATGGGGGCATCTACTTTTCTTACTATATCTAGGTGTTAGATATTTTCATTAGAGTTCCTTTATTTCCTCATTACACTTGTTCACACACACACAATGTATTTTCTATATTTTGGAATAACACATGTTTCTTGTGCAATCCTTATAGTTATTGCACCACTAGATAAGTGCACCAAGTTGGGGGGCCAAAAGGGGGCCTTAAGTGGACGCATTTTTCTGAAAAATAGAAAACTTCAACTTGTAAGAGTTTTTTGAAATAGTTACACTCAAAATTAGAAGATGTTATATAAACATACATCATATAATTTTGAGTCTAGTTTCTAAGATACTAAATTTTATTGAAAATGAATAAGTTTAAGTGGGTCAAATAACTAAAATACCAACAAGTGCTCCTATTTTTGTTAAAATACATAACAGGGTGACTTTCTTGCCCCCACCATTTTTTTAGCACCATTTAGTATTTTTGAAAACCCTTTAATAGAAAGAAAGCTAGGAGCATCTAGTTTGGGCTACATTTTTTTCAATTTTTTTAGCGAGTACTTATTTTTTTATGATTTTTCTAGTACAAAAAATTTAAATTTAAAAACATAATGGATCTCCGACTGTGCCCCCGCCTAACTACCTAAAAAATTATCAAAAATTATATATATTTTTAATGTGTATAGAATTTGGCCTAGTTTGGGCTAGTATAATTTTTTTCAATTTCGATGAGCGAAAAATAAGATTTATGACGAAAGATAGACGTTTTTAAACTTCAAAAAATAGCTCTAAAAAGGAATTTTTAGAAAATAAATAATATGAAAACCTTATATTAGTCAAAAAATTTGAAAAGTTATATTTTTAGAAAGTAGATAGTCTACTCTACGTCATGGTATAATTTTTTTAAAACGAATCGATCGTTTTATGTCTATTTATGATGGAGGAAGTGAGATTTTTGCATTTTGCTACAAAACACATGGTTTGTTGTGTTTCTACAAGTCCATGCCTCAGGCTTGGGGATACGAACAGGATCCCAAACCTTGAGGCATGGCTTGGAAAAAGTAGAAATGCAAAGCGCGTATGTGTTATAACGTGCATGCACTATAACACGTACTCGTTCTTCATAGTGTGAAAATTGTATGTGTTTTTGGCATGCTACTATTTACAAAAGTAAATGTTTAAGTATAAAAATATACTTTAAATTTATTTTTGTAAATATAAGAAATTAGGGTCACTGTACACCTTATGGAACTAGTCTCACAACTCCATTAGTCATAGTTTAGGATATTTTTTTAATAGTATAATATGGTTAGTACATAGGTAATTTTCAAAAATTTAGCATTGAGCTTAAATCTTTTAGTGTTTAATTTCTACAATCGAAACCCGAAACCCTAAACCTTAAACCCTAAACCCGATGCCCTAAACCTAAACCATGATCACTAAACCCTAAACCCTAAACCCTAAACCCTGAGCCTTAAGCCTTAAACCCTCAACCCTAAATCCCAAGCCTTAAGCCTTAAACCCTAAAACCTAAACCATTAATCCTACACCATGAACTATCAGCCCTAAATGATAAAACCTAAATCTTAAACCTAAAAAATAAATCCTAAACCCTAAACCCTAACCCCTAAACCCTAAACCCTAAATATTAAATCCTAAATCCTAAACCCTAAACATTGAGCCCTAAAACCTAAATCCTAAGCCCTAAATCCTACACACTAAACCATGAACCCCAAACTTTGCAACCTAAACCCTTAACCCTCAACTCTTAACTCTGAGACCTAGACTATAAATCATAAACCCTCGACCCCGAACACTAAATCCTGAACCCTAAACCATAAACACTAAACCCTTAACCCTAAACTCTAAACACTGAGCCCTAAGCCCTAAACCCTAAACACTAAATCCAGAGCAATGAGATCTAACCCCTAAGCCTTAAACCAAAAACTCTAAACCCCAAACCTTGAGCCATACAACCTGAATCATGAACCCTAAACCCTAAACTCTAATCCTTGAACCCTACACCCTAATCCCTAAGCTCTAACCCCTAAACCTTAAAATTGTAACTCTTAACCCAAAAACCTGAGCCATAAACCTTGAACCATGCACCCTGAACCTTAAGCCCTAAACCATAAATCCTAAACCATAAACCCTAAAACTTAAGCCCTAAATGCTAAATATTAAATCGTAAACCTTAAACCCCAAACCCTAAACCATGAGCCCTAAATGCTAAACTATAAACCCTAAAAACTAAATCATAAACCCTAAACCCTAACCCCTAAACCCTAAACCTTAAACCCTAAGCATTGAATCCTAAATCCTAAACCTTAAACCTTAAACCCTGAGCCCTAAACCCTAAACCCTGATCCCTGAACACTAAACCGTAAACCCTGAACTCTGCGACCTAAACCTTAAACTATAAACCCTGAACCCTAAAACCAAAATAATAAACCCTAAACCCTGAACACTAAATCCTGAACCCTAAAACCTAAACCCTTAACCATAAACCCTAAACGTTGAACCTTGAACCCTGAGCCCTAAACCATAAACACTAAATCCAAATCCCTAAGCTCTAATCCCTAAGCCTCATATATTTCTAGTAGGTCTCATGAGTAAGTTCATCTTTTTGAATATCAATATTAGGACCATATTTCCTAGTCTTGTGCCTACCATAATTGATTCTTCTTGTACAACTACCTTGTTTATGAGAGGTGGGACACGAAACTAAATGGATGTGACATCAACCTTGTTCCTTGCAATACATATGACACATCTCTATCAAACTTGTTTCTCCCCATGTATACTTGTGCTCTTGAATGTCAATTTCTTCACACTCTGAAACAAATTTCACATTTCTCATATTTCCATGTATGGTATTATGAAAGCCAAGATCACCCATTGGAAGCTAGAAAAAATAACCATCACAACACAAAAACTAATCTCAAATAAAATAGAAGAAACACAGAGAATATATCAATGCGGAGGTGTAGGATCAAAACCGAATTGCTTGCAGTATCATGTACTATAGAGAAAGAGAAATCTCTTCTGCTACTGGAATGGATAGAAAATTTGACAGAACTTCCTGAAGTGTACAAAATAAGCATAGCAACTGGGGAATGGCTAAGAACGCAAAGGTGTTATAAATCACCTAGTAAATATTTCTTGTTTAGTTCTAAATGGGAATCAGCTGGCCTACGACTTAGTGACCTTCCATTCATTGATAATTCCTTCTATGATAAACCCATGGATGTTTTCAAAAGCACCTTAAAAAATATAGGGGTAGCCATCAATTCTAGTGAAGGATGTGATATGATTTACAAACAACTTGAAATTCATACAAATTTATAGGTCATAACATGAATTTACAAATATCTCTATTGTTATAAATGGAAGCCAAGTAACAGTGTCTCCCTATATCTAAAGATCGATGACTACTAGGGTATGTGGTAGGATTGGACATTCAAGAATCATTGAGTGTCTGAATCAGAATGTCATTACATCTGAAGAAACATTTTCAAACATTAGAGTAATCCATCTTAGAAAATAAACTTGAACCTCATAAATCCTCTCAAATTTCTAGCTTACACAATCACTAGACATATCAACCTTTGTTCTTTCAATGAAACTTTCATTCCTGATAGCTTGCAACTGAAAGAATTATTCAAAAGAGCATCAAAAACACTTCTTTATACTAAATGTTTCTTGGATATATGACATTTCCCTTCTTCAAAATACCATCAGATAAAAGACATCAAATTTGAATGTTCTACCTAGGAAGCAGATGAACCCTTTTCAGTTAAATACTTTGTGTTAATAATAAAAAGAATGGGCAAGACACAAAACATTATAGTGAGTGAAGTAGTTCACATGCGATGGGAAAAAGAAGATAGATGTATTAGGTAACATTTATTTGTATCGAATTTTTCTTATATATCTCTAATTTCCCTCCTTCAAAATATCAGTAGATGTAAGGTGTCAAATTATGACGAATCCTTTTGAATGTTCTACCTATGAAGTAGATGAACCATTTTTAGTTGAACACTCTCAATCAATACTAATAAGAATGGGCAAGACACTGAACATTACAATGAGTGAATGGGTGAGCCTAAACCCTAAGCACTAAACCCTAACCCCTAAACCATAAAGCCTAACCCCTAAACCCTAAATCCTTGACCATGAGCCTTAAACCCTAAACCTTGAACCTTGATCCTTAAACCTTGAGCCCTAAACCATGAACCTTGATCCTTAAACCTTCAACCCTAATCCCTAAACCCTAAACCCTCAATCCTTAACCCTAAGCCTTAAACCCTGAGCCCTAAACCCTAAACCCTTGACCCTCAACCCTCAAACCTAAACCATGATCCCTAAACCCTAAACCCTACACTTTGAGCCCTAAACCCTAAACCCTAAGCCTTGAACCATAAGCCCTAATCCCTAAGCCCAAAACCTAAACCTTAAACCCTTAAACATGGACCCTCAACCCTAACCCCTAAACACTAAACCCTAAAGCTTGAGCCCTAAACCCTAAACCCTAAAACCTAAACCATGAACCATGATCCCTAAACTCTGAACTCTTAGCCCAAAAATATAAACCCTAAACACTAAATCCTAAACCTTAAACCCTAAACCCTAAACCCTGTGCCTTGAGCCTTGAGCCTTAAGGAGGAGGCACATTACAATCACCTCATTTTTTCCATAGGACAGGAATCCCATTCAGGGAGAAATCCTTTATCTACAAAGTGAGGATCTCATTTTAGTAAGAAGTAGACAAACATCATAGAGCTGATTTGTGGTCACTAAAGTGAATTATGGAGAAAATTTCAAAATTAGTACCAATTCAAGATGTGGTAGGGCCACAAGGTCAAAAAACCTACAAAAAGACTATATGTTTTTTCAAAACAAAGACCGACTACAATATATATGGCTTGAAAGTTTTAGGTCATTGCTAAAATTCTGAAAATGAGTAAGTACTGACCAAATTAGATTTTGAAAAACTATCTTCTAGATTATAATTTTTAGAGCTATATGACCACTTCCATTGGGTGCAGAGTGACCCTAACTTCTTATATTTACTAAAATAAATTTAAAGTATAAGATTTATTTTAATATTTCTTTATAGTAAACTATAAAGAAATAAGAAAATAAATCTTATACTTAATTTTTATTTTAGTAAATATGGCTCCTTTAGGCCCTCTTAAGCTTCATACAGCCCAAAACGCATACGCATTTCATAGCACTGAAAATACATATGCATTTTAGGTTCATGAATTCCCGAGCCTAAGAAAACATAATGCGGTCGCATTATTACAAAACGTGGTCACGTTTTGTTCATTTTTGACTTTATGTCCACTTTTTAGCCCCCCAACTTGGTGCACTTACCCTAATATCTCATTTCTATCATGTGGTTTTCATTGTATTTGGATACACTTGCTACATCATACATCACTTGCTAGTCGTTTGTGTCCATTCCTATTTTCTACTATAATTATAGTCTAAGGTACTTGATTATATTTTGATATCATGGGTGTACCATGTTTAAGGCATCATGCCTTGTGCGTGTTTTTGTTTATCTTTTTTGTAGGCTCAAGGACCTTGATTATCCTCTGAAACTATGGATGCCCCATGTTTACAGGTATCTCACCTTTTGTGTGACATTGTTTTACATGTTTTCACTTGTTTTCTACTAACACGTGGTTTTTTATAATTGTTATTGTTGATTTTTTGTATTAAGAATATTATTATTATAATTCTTCATGTTATCATTGATCTTGTTTTACGTCATGGTTTTTACCATGTATATCCCCCTTGTAGATAAAGTTTCTTCCTGGTGACCACCACATCAATTTTCTCAAATGTTATATACAAGTTCTCATATTTTCAGACATGTGTATACATATTTTATTTTGAGTTTTGCTCTCAAATTATTCATCACACATGCCTCAAAAGAGGGGGAAAACATTTGGGGTTTATATAACTACATCTCTAGTAGACACGATAACTTTTTTAGGCATAGAAATATGAAAATCCAGATAGAAATACCTAAGAATAGGACACAAACATATGAAATTAACAACTTCTTCATAGGTTCAAAAATGTATAGCCTAGTCAGGATCATATAGACAATTCTAATCCTATTATATGATTTCTCCCAGGGGAATTTTCTACAGATCTTTCAAAAATATCAAGTTTTTCATCATTGGTAAAACATGTTCATGTATGGTGTCATAGTCATATTTATTCAGTTTGGCACTGATTTAAGGGGCAGGAATTGTTTCATTCTCACTTTCTCCTTAGTACTCAATTTTAGTTCTAGTTTTGGGAATATTAGGGGCATGTGTCAACTTTTTCCATTCAGATTTGAGCATGAAATCAATTCCACTAAGTTTCTACTTGTTGTGTGGAACAAGGGAAGAATATGGGGGAACTTATTTATCTTTTCTATGGTGTGTCCTAATTTACAAAATTTAGCTTAGATTTGTTTTTTTTAGTATGGTCCATGGGGTTATGGAAGGTATTAAAGCATCTAAGTTCTTCATAGGAAGTCTTTCGTATCCTCTTGTACTTAAGGGGAATATATTAGAGTTGTTAAACAACTTTTATACATGGTATTTTTCATTGGTGAGGTGCTTTACTCCTCATATTTTTGGTTTTTATTTTTGAAATTCATGTTTTGGGTTGGTAAAGCTAATGCATCAACCTTTCCTCAGTACAAATTGGGGACTTATCACCCCTAATACTTCACCAAAGTTCAAAAAAATTCAAAATCTTCAAAGTGCAAGAACTAGAGTACATTCCCTCCATAAAACAAATGGGTGCATTCCTTACATGTTTTTTTAATCTATTTTTTCATTTCTTATTGTACATTTATTTACATTACTTTAATTACATTTTGAGATAAAGTTCAGTTTCCTATCTTGGGAATTTACTATAATCTATGTTGTAGGTTTCATTTTGGAGCATGCCAACACCAACACAACAAGATATTACAAAACAAAGTTATTGGAAATGAAGACAAAGTGTGTCTACACACTCATGTATAGTTTATTTTAATAATGTAATTTCATATCATACTTAAAGAGGGGGAAATGTAGACACTCAAATTTTGAAATCTATCCTTTGAAAAGATTTATCTCGACACTGTGCATTTTTACTGACAAATGCACTCTCCTCACTCTCGATTAGGACACATTGATAGAACTCTATAAACTTGGTTATCTTTACACACATCTCTTTCATCATTCTTTGAAGTTTAATTACATAGAATGCATCTATAAATATCCATTTTTAGGCCCATGAAGTATCATAGAAAAGAGGTAAGAAAATGATTTTTTTCCTAAATAATAAGTTCATAGAACATGTTGGGATGTGTTAAGGTATTTTATGAAGAATAATGAGTGTTGAGAGACCCAAAAAATGCTTGAAATATTATGTTTCAAAAAATATTTCCAAACTACACCCTCGTTTCCCTGTTGATTTCACATTTTTAGGAAAGTGAATCTCACCCTTTTTAATTTAAGAATAATTTGATTAACATACATTAAAAAGGATGAATAATGTTCTAGGTGGATATTATGATTTAATTAACTTCCAACATTAATTACACAAATTAGAATAACACTTTTCAATGTGATGATTGATCTAACAACTATAAAAACAAAAGGGAAAGGTTGCAATTAGTTGATTTTGTGTGGATCTGGCATAGTTTGGGTGGTATAACTATAGGAATATGCTGATATGGAATTCAAAATGCTTTGTTTCTAAAATTGTAACCTGAAACGTATCTTGGTCAAAACCATACAACTTAGTGTAAAGCATCTGCATGGTCTTGACCCTTCTATATAATCTTGGATATTCTTGGAATCTTGGTCTACAACCTTTTGAGTGCTTTGAATTCCTATAAATATGTGTTGTTGTGTGTCATTATTATTTTCTCACATTTAGAATGGATTTATAAACTCTATTCAATACCCTAAAACCCTTGTAGTGCAATTAATTCATGTAAAACAAAGTTAGGTGGGTTGTGGGCACCCATGTGCACCACCGATGTTGCCAATAATTCAAAAAGGGCCCAAACCACACGTCATTCTCCTAGCATGTGATTTCAAGGGTAGTGCAATCAATATTTACAATCGTTCTCTGAAAATACTTTGTTTGAGCTTTAAAATTGTTCAAATACTTAGAAAGGGTCACTTTGCTTTCTCGTAAAATGAAGATAGAGACTCCTAGACCTAGAAGGAGACTTCAGACTAGTATAGGGTTCCAAACTAATGGATGTGCATAAGTTAGTTTATAGTCTAGCTGAGTTCCTTTAGTGCTTACTTTTACATGAGGATTTCCTAAAGTGTGAGGTTCCTAAATGAGATATGATTTACTTATTTACGTATGCTTCTAAATGTTTTTATGTAATGAAAGGATGAAAAATGTAGGACATGTGTTCATAATAATTTTATATAATTGAAAGAATTATTTCAAAACATGTTTGTATAAAATCGTAAAATAGGGTTAGTATTGATATTTTATAAAATTGATCATAGTTGACATTTTTGGACGAGAGGGAGAAAAGTTTGTTTTGACTTGAGTGTAAAAATTTGACATACATCAAAAATAGTCTCTTTATGGTTCCCAGTCCTCGTAAATCATCTATTGAACCAACCAACATAATATACACCTCCTATAACATCTATTATATCCTTCCCCCTATAATAACAATAAAAAATAACAAAGAGAACAAGCACAATAATAATAATAGAATGAAAAATTTCACTCACTTACAATCATATACAATAATATTATGAGAAAATGATCATAGAAGTATGAGACTAAACCCTAAAATTTGATCTCTATTACATTAAAAAAATCATTTACGATATGATTTTACCTTCTTAAATTCCCCTCTTTCTCCTCCTCCTCCTTTTCACAATGATCTGATTTTCTTAGTTTTATCATTTTTACAACCCTAACTAACACAAACCACCCAAATGCCTTAACTAAAGACGTCAAATGTTTTTTAGCATATGTGGGAGATATTTTTTCATATTAATAAATTATATGACATCACTTATAATCCCCCATGAGGTTTCATGATCAACTCGTGTTGCTATAAGGTTTGAAAACACTTAGAACTCATTATAAATTTGAATTTTCAAATCCTAGTTTTTGGAGGGAAGAAGAAAATAGAGGGATATAAAGGATAAGGAAGGGTGATAATGACCCTAAACCATATTTATTAATATCTTAAACTTATCTAATAACTACTATAACAAAATTAACTATTTATACTTGATGCTCTTACATTAGATTCCCCAAGTGGGAAATTTTGAGCTCAAACTCATATGAAGTTCTAATTTATTTTCATTTTTTTCCAATTTATTTTACATTCTCTCTATCCTCTACTCTTTTTTCTTCTTTACAATTTCTCTTTTATTCTCTTATTATATCTCTCTCTTGTCTTTATTGACTTCCTTCTTCCATCCTTTATTGTGCTCTTTCTCATAATGAAAAATTAAGATATTTTGTATCTTTACCAAGATGTGTAAGTTTCCTAAATAGGAATATAAATCCTTTGAATTTTCTTCTATATTTTTATATTCATTATTATTTTATTTATCAAGTTCCCAATGTAACATATCCTCACTTTTCTCTAAGACTCTAGTAGATTTCAGGATGAAACCCCATCACAACCATATATTCCTATTGATATCTGATAATGGCCTTATGGATAAGAAGGTCTTTAAATCTGGTTCACTCTTAATCAACCTCAGCCATTATTCCTCATCTTCATATTTTCTAATGGACTCTTCTCCATCATTTATCCTCTCTAAGTATTATCCATTCCTGTTTGCATCATCTTCATGGTTCACGAGATCTAATAGCTTACCTTATTCCTTCTTAATGTCTTCCTCGTCTCCAATGAGATAAAATGATTTTGGTCCTTTCATTATTGAATCCCATATCAGCTATTCCTTAGTCTTCTCATCTATTTCATTTTTAATCCCTTCTTCCTTCAGCTACGTGATCTAACATTGAGTTCATAAGATTCCTCTTCATTTTTTTCTATACATTTCAATTATTGCAAGTTATCTAAAGCACTCATCTTCTTGAAATATCCCTTCTCCTTCTTCATTTGACACTATAACCTAATCTTTAAATTTCTCTTCATCATGTGGCAAGTTATGAACTTCTTCATGTTGTATCTCTATTTGATTCTTGCCTTCTAACACCATATTAGTTTCTCTTCTTGTTCTATCTCCAAGTGCTACACCTTGCACTATGTATTATCCTTCTTTTTCCTCTTTTATTAGATTCTTGGTCAATTTGATTTTTTTTTGTTCGGTTGTTGATCATCTAGATCGAGGATGCTTAAATCCTCCTTGTCATGATAATTCTCCATCTACTTTAGCTTCATAAACACTCCATTAGGTACTTCATGTATTTTATCAATGACCCTGCACAATAAAACAAATGCTTCTTTATAAAAGGAACTCTCTAATGCCTTCATATCATCAAATTGTAAACCTACATAAAAATAATCAAAATAAATATTAGAAATAATATTTTTATGACATATTGCCCCTTGAGATGTTGCTTTCAGTCCCATTTCTTCTTGTTGTTGAAATTCTTATGTCATTTCTTCATTTTCTTCCTCTTTAGTATCTTCTTCTTCTCCTAAAAAACACTCCTCGATGAAAAATAATTGTCTCATGATGAACTAAAATAAGGAAAATGGGGTGTGTATATCTAGTTAATCTAAGCTATGAATAGTTGTAAATAAAGTAAATAAATGCAGTAAAGAAGGATGTAAATGAGATAAACAACTATGCAAAAAGAAATGCTAACCCTAATGTGTAATAGAGAAGAGGAAAGAACTCATCTAAATAATAGTAACTCATGGGGTTGTGTCAGAGAGATGACTAGAAAATCAAGAAGAAGGAATGATTGTGCATGAGCCCTAAAAAGGATGTATTTGGCATGATTCCCTGGACCTAAGCTCTTGGGAAGGGACTAGGGTGTCTGTGGGTGCTCTAGTCTGTAAATTAGGTGCACTAGTCTACGCAAAATCTCTGAATTTGAATCTCATAGGGCTAGGAGGAGGTCTGAAACCCTCATTGTCTATCACATCAGATTTGTTTCCCTATATCAGATGTCGCCAATAATCTAAGGTGAATAGAAAGACCTACAAAACCTTAAGCCAACATCGATCCCTAAAAAATAAAGATGCAATTAAATGGGTCGAACTAACCTCAACTGCCACAATAGTGGACTTACTAACTGAGTGATGCACTACATTTCATACCCAAATTTAGTTGTTGTGAGTTTGTGAATAATGTGCCCTAGGTGCTCTTGTGCCAGTCACACTTTGTGAAGTAGCGAGAAATAAATAGATGTAGAAAATGTATTAACATGTGTACATGGAGGATGTGAATCCAGCTACAAGAGGTTAAATACCTCCAAAACACACATAAACAACTTTGTAAAAAAAATTAGGAGTTTCAACATAGCTTCCTTCTCATTCTGGAATCCACACTAATCTTTTACATCATTACAATCCACCTTTTATTTCACGTCTACTCTTAAAACCCTAAAATGCCAAAAATTACCTACTAGCAAAATAACTTGGATGGCCCCCAAAAATTTTGTGCCAAATATAAATTCATAAATTAATGCTCGCATGATATTTTGACTTATTCTAACAAGCACAAAATTTTTTATTAAAGTTCTAAGACCTAGTCAAAAGTAAAAAAAACATTCGGAGCCAATTGTAGGCCACTAGATGAAGGAATCCAAACCCAAAAATGTGCCGAAATGGCCACAAACTATTAGAGTAGGTATTTACCTTAGCTCATGTTCACCTAGGTACATTATTGTATTCATCCTCACCCACTTATGTGTGTGGATATTTCTTTTTATTTATTTAGATATTAGGAGATATTATCTAGTTGTTAGGTATAGTTCTTTCCTTGATCTATGGTATTGACTAGTTCTTTCCATGATTTATGGCTTGATCTACAACCTTGATTGTTTCTTAGATTGTTATTCCTTGCCTATATAAGCAAGGCCCATTTTCATTGTATTTCATTGAGTTCCATAATAATATATGATATTCCTGATCATTTGTTTGTAAAGGTTTATGTAAAGTTATTTTGGTGAATTACTTTCATCTTATTGATCGTGATGTTTGATTAGCATCTGTGTTCTTGGCTTGGTACGATCTGGTTATCGTTCCTTTTATGGTATCATAGTAAGAGATTGCTATTGACATTTTAGGATTTGCTTGTATTTTGTTGCTATGTGCATTTTTATGCAAACCAAAGGCTTCCATTGGTTTTGAAAGGTGGAAAAACCCTAAGATCGACTATAAACTCGACCATTTCGGGAGGGAGTCCGTTTTTTGGTTTTTTTTTGTTGTGCAGAGAACCGTGGTGGGTTACCTCAAGATTCATGTCAGCTGTGAAGGAAAACCAACAAATCATTTTCTGGGTTTTTCACATTTTTTGAGTTCGGATCTGGGTTTTTATGTCTACGGGTGCAGTATTCTCGATTGGTGTGTAGCAGATAGTTTTGGAAAAGACGTTTCTTCCTCTTTTGGTAGGGGTCCACGAACGACGGTGCACTTTTTGCTATTTCAGGAAAATCCATAGACTACTATTTTGGGCAGTGAAGGTCACTTTTAGCACGGTTTAGAAATAGCATTTTTCACCAGAAGAAGCAGTTGGATGTGACTTTCTCGAAAACCAGTGACACTCCCCAAAATAGTAAGCTGCACACACCCATTGAAATTCTTAGCCCCTGGTCATATGAGGGCTTTTAAGGATGGCATCTACTTCTGCATTAGACCATGTTGAGCCATTAACAGCACATAATTACCACACATGGAAACCAAGAATGGAAACAATAATTAAGCGGAAAGGATTATGGGCTTTAACTTCTAAAGAACAACCAGTTTTCACTAGAGAATATGAGACATTTTAGTACCAGTGCCAATTTGATGAGTGTATGGGTTTGATAGGAACTTATGTAAGTGACAGTCTTTTGTTTCATTTGGAAAAGTGTGACTCTCCTTTCAAAATATGGGAGAAATTGGAGGATTTATTTCATAAGGTGGATCATATGAGAGCCATGCAACTTGACATTGAGATCACCTCTCTTAATCCTAAATATTTTCCAACAATTATAGACTATCTTACCAAGTTCAAGAATTTGTTGACACAGTTGAAGGGGAGTGGAAGAGATAAGAAAAATGAAGAGTGTGTTTACTTGATTCTATCCAAGTTGAGAGGACCATTCCAAATTTTTGCTTCTACCTTTTTCTCTAGCATGGATGCCTTAGGTGACACATTCAAAATGTCTAACTTATAAACATTTTGTGAAAGACTTACTAGGGAAGAATCCAAAGTGTCTCACCTTGAGTCTTCTACCTCTCAAAAGTCATTAGTTGCATATAATTCTAAGGGCAAGGGAAAACCAAACAGTAAAACTAAATCCACACCTTCTCCATTTCAAAATGCTCCTAAACCCAAGGAAAACAACTAAAAACCTAAGGAGTCTTCTAAATCCAAGAATAAGTCTAGCCATTCATGCTCTTTTTGTGGGGGTAGTAATCATGACGAACATAGGTGTTATAAGAGAATGCAAGCCTTAGAGGATACAGTCAAGAAACACAAAATTTATATCTCCACTCCACCTCCTTCTAATCAGCATGGAAGCACTTAATGTTGTTGGAAGATCTTAGTCACCACTTGTAAGCAATTGGGTTATAGATTTTGGTGCTTCTCATCACATGACTTCTTCCAAGGAGTCTTTTGTTTCTCTAGGTTTGAGTTCTACTTCCAAAATTGAGGTTGGAAATTCTTCCTTTCTTTCTGTTGAGGGAAAAGGTGATATATAGCTTGATGGTGGAAATATCCAAGATGCACTCTGTGTTCCTAACATCACTACAAATTTGCTTTCTGTATATCAATTTTTTCATTCTGGTCAAGGAAAAATAGTGACTTTTACACCACATGGAGCAGAAGTACGAACTTTGTTGGAGCCTCATTCACTGGTTACTCAGGGTATTGTTGATCATAGTTCTAGACTATATCACTTTGAGGGTTTTGATGACACTTCTTTTATAGGGACAGGATTGGTCTCTCATGTAGATTCAGAGAGTAAGCTTTGGCATGAAATATTTGGACATCTCAATTACAGATATTTGAAGGAGTTGAGCACTCATGGTATGGTAGATGGTCTTCCTAGAGTTTCTTGTCATGAGGGAGTTTGTCATGGTTGTGCATTAGGGAAACAATACCAAGATCTTTTTACTAAGAATCTATCTAAGAGAGATTATTCATTACTTGAACTTGTGCATAGTGACTTGATGGTTTTTCCTACCCCATCTTTCAATGGAGCTAAGTATGCACTTACATTTATTAATAATTTCTCGAGGCGTACTTGGGTTTATTTTCTCAAGTACAAAAGTGATGTTTTTTCACACTTCAAAGTATTCAAAGCTTTGGTCGAGAAACAATCTTCTAGTAGCATAAAGAACCTTCATACTGATAATGGAGGGGAGTACTTCAGTAATGAGTTTTTTGACTTTTTAGCAACTCAAGGCATTATTCACCAGCATTATGTTCCTCATACTCCACAACAGAATGGCTTAGCAGAAAGGAAGAATAGAAATTTGAAGGAAATGGATAACTGTATGATGCATTCTAGAGATATACCTCCTATCTATTAGGAAGAAGTAGTTAATTGTGCTACAGAATCACACACCACACAGAGCACTTAAGCATTTGATTCCGGAGGAAGCTTGGTCAAACACTAAGCCAAATGTCTCTTTTTTTTAGTCTTTGGGAGCCATGCTTGGGACTTTGTGCCAAAGAAGAAAAGGAAAGCTTTGGATAAGAAGAGTAAACCCTTGATCTTTGTAGGGTATTGTGAGGACATGAGAGCTTATCATCTTTTAGATCTTGATACACATGATGTTATTTTTTGAACACATTTTCAGTTTGATGAGCATTTCACTCCTCATGATTCTTCATATTCTTCCATTCCTTCTTCTTCATCATCTCATCTTGAGGTTCCTTTCTTTGAGGATATTGATGAGGAGGTGATAGATGTCGTTGAGGATCCTATTCCCACTAATGTTATCACTATGCCTAAGTGGGCTCATACTACAGTTTCTGAGGCAACACCTTTTATAGAGGATCTTCCACCCACTAGGCATCATCACACACATTCTGTAGGTTATGGACTTTTGTGTCAGGCAGTTTCTGAGGATCCACAGTCTTTTTCAAAGGCTCATGGGATACATGAGTGGGATGATGCGATGACAACTAAGTATTCTTCTTTGATGAAGAATCATGTTTGGGATTTGGTATCTCTTTCTAAAGGAAAAAATATGGTTATGTGTAAGTCGGTATACCGAACCAAATACCCAATTGATGGGTCCATTGAAAAGTATAAGGTTAGTTTTGTTGTAAAGGTTTTTTCAAAAGTTGAAGGTATTGATTACTCTAAGAATCTTGCACCCATTGCCAAGATGGATCCTCTACACCTTGTACTTGTTATTGTTGCATCACAAGGGTGGCCCATATACCAAATGGACATAAAGAGTGCCTTCTTACATGGAGATCTACAAGACGAAATATATATGGAGCAGTTGGCTAGATTTGTTCAGGATTCTTCTCTTGTTTTTCTGCTCCGAAGGTCTCTCTATGGTCTTAAACAAGCCCCTCAGGCTTGGTATGAGAAGATGGATTATTTTCTTCTATCTACTGGTTTTGTTCATTTCCACTCCGATCATATAGTGTATCTCCAGCATGTTGGTGAGGATATTGTAATACTTGTCTTGTATGTTGATGATATGTTACTTACTGGAAGCTCTTCTTTCAACATTTAGAGTACTCAGAGGGCTCTTTCTACAGAGTTTGACATTACAGATCTTGGGCTATTGCATTATTTCCTTGGTTTACAGATTTCACAGATAGATTCAGGGATTCATTTGAGTCAGAAAAAGTACACCCATGATCTTCTTAGGCACTTTGATATGGCTAATTACAATCCAAGTCCATCTCCTTTTCAGTCTGGAGTTACTCTTACATCCACATGTACCACACCACTTTGTGATCCTACATTGTATAGGTAGTTGGTTGGGAGTCTCATGTACTTGACCCATACTCTCCCTGATATTTCATTTGTAGTAGGGCTTGTATCTCAGTTTACACATTCTCCTCATAGTAGTCACTGACAGGATGCTAAAAGGATTTTGCACTATTTTCATGAGACTTCCCACTTTGGCCTACACTACACTAGGGGCTCTACTCAGTTGGTTAGGTATACAAATTTAGATTGGACAGGTTCTATTGATGACAAGCGTTCCACTTCTAGCTATCTTTTCTGTCTTGGTTCTTCTCCAGTTTCTTGGGCATGTAAAAATTAACAGGCTATTGCACTTTCATCTTGAGAGGTAGAGTACAGAGTAGCAGTTACAGCGAGTTAGCAGATTCTTTGGCTTCACCAGTTATTGACAAAGTTTTTATTTCCATAGGATTGACCGTCTTTACTTTGGTATGACAACCAAAGTGAAATTCACATTTCTCAAAACCCAATTGAGCACCAGTAGACCAAACATATTGATATACACATCCACTTCATTAATCAACACATTCAGGGTGGAGTTCTTTGTTTGGAGTACATTCCAACTCAGCAACAGGTTACAGACATCTTTACGAAGCCTTTTGCATCACCTCGCTATCTTGATTTACGTGGAATTCTTAGGGTTTCAGAAGTTGTTCTGTGGGGTGTTTGTTAGAAAATATTCCTTCTTCTTCTTCTTCTTTCTCTTTCCTTCTAGCAGGATTCTTTTCTTCTTTTGGTTCAAGATTTCTTCATGGATATATTGTACAAGAGTACCTCATTAGGCCTAGTTGATGGGACTCATACTGTGGACATGCCACTTCTATTTTGGCCCCTAGCTTCACTTGAGGGGGGGTGTTAGAGTAGGTATTTACCTTAGCTCATGTTCACCTAGGTACATTATTGTATTTATCCTCACCCACTTATGTGTGTGGATAATTCTTTTTATTTATTTAGATATTAGGAGATAGTATCTAGTTGTTAGGTATAGTTCTTTCCTTCATCTATGCTATTGACTAGTTCTTTCCTAGATCTATGGTATTTACTAGATCCTTGATGTCTAGTTCTCTCATAAATCTATGGACTTGACTAGTTCTTTGATGACTAGTTATTTCCATGATTTATGGCTTGATCTATGACCTTGACTAGTTCTTAGATTGTTATTCCTTTCCCATATTAGCAAGGACCATTCTCATTGTATTTCATTGAGATCCATAATAATATATGATATTTCTGCTCATTTGTTTGCAAAGGTTTATGTAAAGTTATTCTGGTAAATTACTTTCATCTTATTGATCGTGATGTTTGATTAGCATCTATGTTCTTGGCTTAGCACGATCTGGTTATCGTTCCTTTTACAAACTTATGGGAAAAGTGTATACTAAGATAGTACTAATGTATATCTACCACCCTATAAAATTTCAAGACGATCCAATCGCCGGATAAAAATTTATGCTCTCCGCAAGTTATTCTCCCACATCATTCTCCTCTGGTTGAAAAGAATTCAGTTCTTGAGAATTCAATTGATGGAATTCATCTAATTTTGCACTGTGAATCTTCTTCAACTCCCACTCAAGAATCCAAGTCATTTTTTCTTACTGCAAACCTTCCCACTATACAAAATATCTGTTGTAGCTCCCATGTCTAAAAGTGATTGTCTTTTGGTCCAAGACACGCATTACTCTTTCCTTTTTCTTCTTCATCATCTACTTCTTCCAGTTTATTTCTTCCTCCTCCACAACATTTTCATCATGAATTGGAAACTTATATAATTCAGAAACATTAAAAATTGGTGAGATAGAAAAGTTTTCAAGTAGCTCCACCTTGTAGGCATTATCAATCATTTTCTTCAGAATACTACACATCCCAATATTCTTATACTTGAGTTTATTATATGTACCTTTTCGAAACCTCTCCTTTCTAAGATGAACCATCACCATATCTCCTTGTTCAAATACACTTACTCTCCTGATATCATTTGTAGTTGCTTTATATTCTGCATTACTCACTTTCATCTTCTCCCTCACTTCATCCTGCAACTGTAGAATGTGTTCTGCAAATGCTTCTGCATCATCACTAGTTTTATCTTCACCAGGTAGCACAATAAGATATAATACCCCCTTGGGATTCTTTCCATATACAATATATAAATCAGACCTCAATGTTGACCTATTTACCAAGCTATAATAGGCAAACTCAGCTTGTGGTAAAGCTAAGTCCCATTGTTTTCACCTTTCTCACACTATGCAACGTAGGATATTCCCCAAGCTTCTATTCACTACTTTCGTCTGCCCATCATTCTGGGGGTGATATGCACTATGGAACTGTAGCTTTTTCCCCAATTTCCTCCATAGAGTCTTCCAAAAATGACTCAAAAACTTTGTGTTACGATTTGAAGTGATCATTCTTAAAACTCCATGCAATATAACCACTTCTGAAAAATAAAATATGCATTTCTAGAAGTATCATTAGTTGTTTTACAAGAAATCGAATGTGTCATCTTAGAGAATCTATCAACTAAAACAAAGATAGAATCATTCCATTGTTGTGTGTTAGGAATACCTAACATGAAATCCATACTCAAATCAACCCATGGCTCTGTAGGGACAGGTAATGGCATATACAACCCAATATACTATGCATGGCCCTTAGACATTTGGCACACTCTACATCTTGCTACAATCCTACTTATGTCCCTCTTTACCTTTAGCCAATAGTAATTTTCTATAACAAGAGAAATTTTCTTACTTATACCAAAGTGTCCAGCCAGCCCCCCATTATACAATTATCTTATAATATTTTCTCTCATTGAACCAACATGGATGCACAATTGTCCCACCCTGAAAAAATAACCATCCTGCATCAAATAATCAGAAAAACCACTACCTACCATAGGGTCCTTCAGTTTTCTCATAACATCACCAAAATTCAGATCACCTTCATACAATTCCTTAACTTCCTCAAACCCTTATACTTCATTTTCCATTGTTTTCAAAGTGCTACATGCCTACTCAAGGCATCAACAACTTGATTCTACTTACCCAACTTATGCTTTAAGACAAAAGTATATTCTTATAAAAAAGAAACCCATTTTCTATGCATACTAGTTAGTTTCTTTTGTGTGTTTGCATACCTCAAGGCTTCATCATGTGTAGCCTTTTTATCATATTTCCAAGGCCTCCCAAGTAATATATGGCATGCATTTATTGGAAAAAAATCACACATACACCTCATCCTTGTAGGTATTCACAATCGAAAAATTTATAAGGCATCTGTTATTTATGCTTACCTCATTCCCTTTCTTGAACCATGATATACAATAGGGATATGGGTGTTTCTCACATTTCAGATTGAGTTTATCAACCATCACAGTTGAAACCATATTTTCACAACTACCACCATCAATAATAATCTTTACATACCTTTCATATCTGAGGTACATCTTGTTTGCATCCATACACTTGTTCACAAGTCCATGATTCTCAACACCAACAACATCTTGTTCTTTCTCCTTCCTTGGGGAAATCATCGTCCTGAATCCTTATCATGAGGATATACATTCACCCAAGTCTGCACCAATGTCATCCATACAATTCTTCCTCTTTAGCTTCAACCAGATTTACTTGTGGTTGTTCTCCTTGTCATATATCTTTTTATGATAGTGCGGACTCAAAATCTAATGTTCCCCTCTTCACCACATCTAGATGACATGTATATTTCCTTTGGGGACTATTCCAGCCCCATCCTCCATTATAACCTCTTCCCCTATGAAGACCCCCCATCTCTTTGGTAGTTACCACTGGATTTGACCTCAGAACCTGTAATGCTTGTGAGAACTTCCTATATTAGAGGATTCACCTTTTGTAGATTCAAATCTACCCCTTCCTCTCATTGGAGATGCCATGATGGCCCTCTCTTCACACTTCTTCTAAAATTATTCAAGCTCATTTTTTCGTTATTATTCCTTGTAATGCCATTTGCTAAAATTCATCAAGGACCTATGGATCTAGAACATACTATGTTCATCTTGTATTGTGTAAATCAACCCATTTATATATTATGTAGCCTTCTTTTCTTCAGACTCTCCCTATTCCACCCTGATTGATAACTTCTAAAATTCATTGGTATACTCCTCAATTTTGAGATCCTTCTGTCTTAGGTTTTGGAACCTTTGAAAGAGTGTATGAGCATAATCTAGAGGAACAAACTTTTCTTTGAGATTCTTTACCATTTTACTTCCAGTTTGGATCTTTCCCTTTCCATACCTTTGTCTTTAATTTTGTAGGTCTTCACTGTACCAAATCAATGCATGTCCGGAATTCTTAGTGCAGGTGCAAACTTAACCTTATTCTCCTCTGACAAGGGTTTTCCACTCAAAGAATTTTTCCATGTGACTCAACCACTCAATCTAGTCATAATACTCCATATAATCAGGAACATTAATCTTGATGTTTCCATTCTTTCCCTCTAAAGCTTGGATCAGTCTCTCCTCAAATGGTCTCTCATTCATGGTTTCTTCATCTCTCTCATTTTCTTCTTCATCTCCTCCATTCATTAATGGAGGTAATTCTTCAGTATCACTATCTTGGTTTGCATCAGGAAAGTTATATGTCTCCTTCTAAGGCAGGTCACTTGTATCTCTTATGACCTCAACAACTTGTCTTTGTAGCTCTTAATCATATGGGAACAAAACTAGGCTACAAGATGCCCTCCCATGAGACTAAGACATGACTTTTATGACACAATCCAGAGGAAGACACTTACTCATACCCAAGACCACACAATAACTCCCAACATAATAGAGAACATGCATATGATCTGAAAAATCACGGCTCTAATGAGACAATTAATGTGTATCCAGCTGTACAGACTTTAGAAGCACTTCCAAAACACCCTTAAAGGACTTTGTCAATAAAAACTAGGAGTTACAAAATGATACTTGAAGAACTCAAGTATGCACATGACACACTCAATCTTTTACATCATTATAATACACCTTTTATTTTGTGTCTACTCTTAAAACCCTAAAATGCCAAAATACACTAAATTGTAAAAAAACCCTAAAATGCCAAAAATTACCTACTATCAAAATAACTCATATGGGACCCAAAAATTTTGATCCAAATATGCATTCATAAATTAAGGGTCACGTAAAATTTTGACTTATTCTAATTACAATTTTTTTTATCAAAGTTCTAAGACCTAATCAAAAGCGAAAAAAAAACGTTCGGACCCAATTTTAGGGTACTAGATGAAGAAATCCATACCCAAAAATGTGCTAAAATGGTCCCAAAAATGTAGGAAAATTTGACCCTAGCATAGTACTAATGTATATATACCACCCTGTAAAATTTCAACATAGTTTTAGGTTGGACCAGGAAGTTATGGTCATACACAAGTAATGCTTCCGCATACATTCTCCTCTGGTTGATACTACAGAATTCAACTCCTGTGAATTTAGTTGAAAGAACTCATCTAATACTTTCACTATGGCATATCTTCATCATAGATCCTAATGATGAACATGAAAGTATTTTTTTCATGCTAGAAAACTTCCCACTGTACCACATATCCTTATACTTATCATACCCATTATGACTAGTAGTATCCTTGTCATGCAATGATGTAAGCACACAGGGAAATTCGACCATTTCAATAGCATGACAATCGAGACCTTAATGTTAATTCTTAAGAAATCAAGTCATACCTTACAACCTTTATCATTCCAAGACACCATAGGTCTATCCAATTAGTCCAAATGACCTCCTAAATAATGTAATCTCATCCCCCTAGGTGATTTAGGTAAGTCTATTCATCACTCCTAGGTGATCTTCTTGAACTTGAGAAAACGATACTCTCTTCTGGTAGCTGTTGGGATTGGCTATCGTTGGCCTTCCCTGGAATGGATCAACCTTTCTGGAGCGACTAAAAAAGGAAAAAATTCTTTATAGACTTCAATATTGTGCATGGTGGAACATAATGAACCAATGATTTCTTAAGCTTCTGGGGATAGCTTCATGCAAGACATCTGGACTAATCCCTGAGGATCTGACATAACAGGGTCTCTCTTGACCATATGATCAGTATATTAGGCCTGAACCTCCTTGTTGGGCTTGACAAGAATTTTGCAATATGGGACCTTCAGATTGAGTTGAAAATTGAAACAAACAAAAATATTCTTGTTCCTTCTAGGTTCAAATACCCTTAGATTCCATCCACATTCTTTAGATTTATGTCCATATTCACAATATGAGTAGCAGTCACCCTTGAAGACAATTTTTCTCACAAGCATTGGAGTAAAAACTCAAAAATCCAATTTTAGGCTCTATGAGCAAAATCGTGACAAATAAAACAATATCCATGAGACCCCAACAATTAGATTCCAAATTCCATTTCAAGTCGGGGTCATATAAAATTTCACCAAGAAATTCCACCAGGAGCTCAAGTTATCATTAAGTTACCCACTTGAAGGCAATTCAGGAGTTAGTCAATTTTTTGGAGGACATGTGTCAGCACGAGGATCCTGGTGGGATTTTATGTCCCTCAAGTCCCCAAAGTTAGGGACACAAACCTTGGAAAAATGTTCCTAGTCCCCATGTGACCTCTGGGACCCTCATGTGACCTTTAAACTTGATAGTTCAACCCCCGGGTGCATTTTTAGAGCTCAAATTCCCTACTATTGGATCGAAGACACGTGTCAACTCTAGGACCACCGTGGAATTTGATGTCCCTCACATCCCTGAGGTGAGGTTAGGGATAGAAGACATGGAAAAATTTACCCAGCCCCTATGGGGAGTTTTTTTTTCATCCATGTGACCGAATTTCAGAGCCTAGTGCTTTAAAACAACTTTTCTTCACATCCATTCCCTATCGTCCAATCACCGCCACATGTCATCCTCTTCACCACCATGGATTTTGATGCCCCTCACATCCCTGAGGTTAGGGAAATCAAGAAACGAAAAATTCTCCCAGCCTTCTTCCTCTATGATTTCAAAAATTTAAAATTCTGACTGTCGTTTCACCTGCTTCGACTGCCATGCACAGATATTTCCCATTCTTCCTTTGTAACTTCTCATCCATCATTCCAAAATTTATGAACCTTAAACCAGACCTACCAAAAGGGCACTTCCCTTCCACGCCATGAAATCACATAGGTCCCAGAAGGAAATTTTAGCAAACATAGAAAGAGAGGCACAAAACAAAGAAAACTCCATGGCCATGAAACTAAAAGTTGAAGAAATCTTTCAAATGGATGTGTGAAACAAAAAGCTATATTTTCATGTTAATTCCTCTACCCAAGGAAATCAAGAATACAGCTTTAAACTCTCGTCTTGTGCAACATAACATCCACATAGAAGAAATCCCACTTCTGGCTCAAAAGAAGGAAATTTTAGCAAACATAGAAAGAGAGGCACAAAACAAAGAAGGAGAAAACAAAGAAAACTCCATGGCCATGAAACTAAAAGTTGAAGAAATCTTTCAAATGGATGTGTGAAACAAAAAGCTATATTTTCATGTTAATTCCTCTACCCAAGGAAATCAAGAATACAGCTTTAAACTCTCGTCTTGTGCAACATAACATCCACATAGAAGAAATCCCACTTCTGGCTCAACGAAGAAAAAATGTAATTTCCTGTCAAACCGTTAGGCGAAACAAACTAGAATTGTAGGTGAAGCATCAAAAGAAAAAACCCACATCAAAAATGTAAGTTTTTTTGCAAATGGAGGAGGAAACCAAACCTACAATTTTGAGGTCCATTAATGGTTGCCGCATGCAAATGCACTGCCAGGCCCAAAATTTGAAACTTTAAAATCCCCTGGACTATTAAGTGCACGGGCCTGGAATTTCATAGGGGTGATATTGGGAAAAAAACCATATAAAAAAAGTTCACATCAATCTAACCTCGAAAATCCCACTTTCCAAAAATAGCATGTCTACTACATAAGGACAGTTATTTCAGGAAATTTGTCAACAGAAGAACCTGTGAAGGATACGGTGACATTGAAGATGCAATGCATGTGAGAACTCACCAAAATGGATTTTTTTTGGAAATTACTAAAAATAGTAAGTGGGCCCTCGAGAACCTGCTAAAAATAGAAATTTGATCCAAAGACCCGAAGAACGCAAAGAGAAAGGGGAATCAAGGTCACAACACTCAGCTAAGGATCAAGGGAGTTACTGTTTTTCACACTTACTAAAAATAGTAAGTTACACTCAAAGAGAAGTTTTGGCACAATGGGATGTACAAGGCTAATCATTTAGGGGGACATCATTTTTCGGGAGCATCCTATCCATTTTTCACAAGGAATTCGAGATCCACCTTAGTTCATTCAACTGGGTGAGTGTTCAGGAGGTAATTTGGAGGAGTTTCATAGTGTGTAAGGAGTTCAAAGATTCAGAGTTTCACTAAATTTGGAGATTTCCATCAACGAGGATCAACGGAATTCATCAGGTGACATCTCCTCTTCTTCTTCTCGCTCTCTCTCTTTCATTCTCCTCTTCCCCCAACTTTCTCTCGCTTTCAAATGTTCTAATTCTTCGTTGGGGTTTGCACTTTTTGATATGCCTTTAAGTCACTTAAAAGTGACTTTAGAAACATAATGTAAATTAAGTCACCTTGCTATTATAAAAGGGACTTAAATATTTAAAGTGGAATATGAATAGTCTTAAGTCATATTATGGCATATGGAGGGTCATGAGGAAGATGATAAGTCACCTCTCATTCTATAAATTGTAACGCCATTCCCATTACAAAGGGTTGGTGATTGATCTTGTAAAATCAAGAGTATATTGTACCTTGAGAGAACAGAGGAGATATCCAAATTCTTCCATTCCCCTCATTCTCAAATTTCCTCTATTTCTCCACTATGTACAACTTTGGTTTGAGCAATCAATACAAGAAGGAGTTTCCATCCTTCTTTGACTAAGGGGTTTCTTGATACTTTGTGATCGATAAATTCTATTTGGTCTTGTTGTTAGTTACAGAGTTGTCTCTTCTCATGAATAAATTTGTTGAAGTTTCTAACTAGTGTGTGTGTAGGAATCTGATTATCTACCTACAACATTAGTTCTCCTACATCTTTTCTCATTCCCTTCCCCTCTTTCAGAAAAATTCTTCTCTAGCAAGAGATTGCTAGCTTTGCTGCAGGGTTAGTGGAGTGCCCCTGTTGGATCCCTGGTCGAAAGGCCACCAAAAAAATCCACATTTTTTCACACATGCACATACGGAAGCTACACCGGTTAAGTAGAGGGACTTGTATTCCCAAAGCGTTGGCAAGAAATCCACAAGTTTTTCGACTCGAAAAATTTTCTCACCAACATAGTGATTGTCTTTTGGTCCAAGACACACATTACCCTTTCCTTTTTCTTCTTCAGCATCTGCCACTCCCAGTTTATTTATTCCTCATCCAAAAAAATTCATCATGACCTACAAACTTATATAAGTTAAAAACATTAAAAACTAGTGTGATATAAAAGTTGTCATGTAGCTCCACCTTGTAAGCATTATAACTCATTTTCTTCATAATCCTACACAGTGCAATCTTCTTATACTTGAGTTTATTATATGTCCCTTTTAGAAACCTATCCTTTCTACGATGAACCATTACCATATCTCCTTCTTCGAATACACTTACTCTCTTGTTGTCATCTACATCTGCTTATATTGTGCATTACTCACTTTCATCTTTTCCCTCACTTCATCCTGCAGCTATAGAATGTGTTCTGCAAATTCTTCTACATCATCACTAGTTTTATCTTCACTAGGTAAAACAATCAAATCTAGGACCCCCTTGGGATTCCTACCATATACAATTTGGAAAGGAGAACTCCCTGTTGACCTATTTACTGAGCTATAATAGGAAAACGCAGCTTGTGGTAAAGCTAAGTCCCATAGTTTTGGCTTTTCTCCAACTATGCAATGTAGGAGATTTCCCAAGATTTTGTTCACTACTTTCATGTACCCATCATTCTAGGGGTGATATGAACTACTGAACTGTAGATTTGTCCCTAATTTCCTCCATAGAGTCTTCCAAAAGTGACTCAAACACTTTTTTTCATGATCTGAAGTGATCATTCTTGGAACTCCATGCAATCTAACCACTTCTGAAAAAACAAATATGTAACTCTGGAAGCATCATTAGTTGTTTTAAAATAAAGGAAATGTGCCATCTTAGAGAATCTATCAACCACAACAAAGATATAATCATTCCATCACTGTGTGTTAGGAAGCCCTAACATGAAATCCATACTCAAATCAACCCATGGCCCTATAGGAACAGATAATGGCATATACAACCCAGTATTTTGTGCATGGCCCTTAGCCATTTGGAACACTCTACATCTTTTTACAATCCTACTTATGTCCCTCTTTACCTTTTACCAATAATACTTTTCTACAACAAGAGCAATTGTCTTACTTATACCAAAGTGTCTAGCCAACCCCCCACTATGCAATTCTCTTATAATATTTTCTCTCATTGAACAAGCAGGGTTGCACAATTGTTTCCCCCTGAACAAATAACCACCTTGCATCAAATAATCAGAAGAACCACTACCTAATGTAGGTTCCTTAAGTTATCTCACAACATCACCTAATCTGGATCACCTTCATATAATTCCTTAATTGCCTCAAACCCTACTACTTCATTTTCCATTGTTGTCAAAAGTGCTACATGCCTAATCAAGACATGAACAACCTTATTCTTCTTACCTAACTTATTCTTTAAGACAACAGTATATTTTTGCAAAAATGAAACCCATTTTTCATGCCTACTATTTGGTTTCTTCTGTTTGTTTACATACCTCAAGGCTTCATGGTGAGTATTGAGTACAAATTCTTTTGCTACCAATTAATGTGATCACGGGGCCTTAATGACTGCACAGTAGCATGTAAGATGACACATCAAAATGTTGACTAATGTCCTGGTGAGATCATTTAACAAGTTCACTGATAAATGTGTGATGATGACCTCCTATCATTGACCTAGTACGACTCCAATCCCGATAGGTGATGCATCACAGTCAAATATCATTATGAAATTGCTTAGAAATATTGGCACATCTTCCAAATTAGGGGCTTCTGACACTCTCTTGGGTCAGAGTAATTCAAGAACTAGTCATTTACATTAAGGTAAATTCATTAATGTGTATAAGTTACCATCCCTTATGTACACTTTGGTAATATGTTTGCAACATTGTTATCTGGTTGGTTCCGTCAGATATACTTGTTATAAGGAAATTTGCCATATCCATGAATAACTATGAACCTAGGTAACATATGGGTTGGAATGAGACCATTCTAAGGTTGCCTATGACTTCTCCCTCATTTATCAAGGAAGAAATTTCCTAGAATGTGATCTTTGTAAAACCCCAAAAAAAATAAGACTCTGTCTAAAGCAATCATCATATTGTGATCCTTTCACAGTCTTGCATACCTGGTGTATTTAAATGTTAACTAGTCTTTGACACCAATTTGCTTATCTAGACCTTAGTAATTCTGTCCATGGTTTCTTGACTATGTTTTGATCAGAGTATCAGGAGGATAGACATTTCAACAAAAAGTTACAATATATATTCCTGTGAATTCACTATGTTCATCACCTCATTCATTTGCATGAAGTTATGTTTATTAGATATCCCATTTGGCATGATAATCCACATGCATACAATCTTTGATTTTGACATGTAAAGTTTATTGTTCCATTCTATGCCCTTCACGGATCCGGATATGGTCAGTACATATTCTGTAGGCCAATCTTCTCCTCATGTATCGTAAGCTCTTCCTTTCACATGCAATCATATCATCCAATTTTGGAATTGGGAATTTGTTACTTAGTTGTGAGTCTAAGTTTTAATAGCCCTTCTGTATGGATACATTCTACAATGTCTCCATCTTTTTTGGAAGTCAATAGTGGTTGGGAGTAAATTATATATCGTCATGTTTTTTCTCACTAACTTCTTTATATAGTCTTTGGATCTATACAGTAAGTCTGTTTCTACTCTGTCATTATCAAAGTGTTGGACTCAAATCCGATATGTTTCAAAATAATGTTGATGGAAGGGCAAGAGTCAAAAAATTATTGACTCAATATGGTGTTGTATTATAAATGAGTTGAGTGTTGTTGTAACTCCACTTTTTTAGCTCATTGTGTGTTATTGAAACCTTTCAATTCATTTAGTACCTGTTTCCACAAGCATTACGTATATTTAAAAATTTGCCTTTATGGACGCATTTTCGATGGACACCCAATTCATCCTACAAGCCAAATTCTTTCATATTGTGGGAGTGAAGAAAAAGAATAAACCCAATTGTGGCCAACCCATGACCCTCACTGTTCACATCTTCATTGAAGGGTAAGCAACAACACCTTTACACTATCTGTACGAAAAAGTAATGGACAATGGAGGGTGATCAACACCTCTCATTATGTCATCAACATTGGGGATTTTGATTGCCAGTGGCACTTTTTTAGTATTATTTCACTTGTTTACTTTGAGTGGGGTGTGTACAACATAATGTATTCATTCACCTGATAAAGTTTGAAATGAGGAGAATGTGCATTGTATATGTTGAGAACATTTGTATAGGAGGTTAGCTAACTGTTGAGATCTATGGTAACTCTCATACTTCTTCATCAGTCAGCAGGTGAAAGATGATATTCACTGGATAGTGAAAGAGGGAGCTATCTCACAGTTCAGATTGATATATACGTGCATTGGTGGACAGTGTGAAACCATATTGGTGATGGATTCAACTATGGTGAAGTGGGTGATCATGTATAGAAAAATTCAGATAGCAAGATCCTCCAGATGGTGCAGTATCCGGACCTAAAATATATTTGCATTCACAGCCAAAACGATTATGCACCTACAACATATTGATATGTACTACCTCCCTATGTAAAAAATCATAAGGGGAATCCTTATGTAGGAGTATTTCACCCAAGTGAGGCAGCATTACATCCATGTGTGTAAGTTACCATATGCTTCATATGGTTCATACTAGATTATATTGTTGGTTGGTCTGGTTGGTCATATATATTGTGTAGTAACAATAATATATCACTCAATAATCTTATAGGTTTGGCCCTGGTGACCATATTTATAGGGATGTGATATCTGCCTTATTTAGAAGGAGGCTATTTCCTAGCCCCATCCTGTATTATGGCCGAATGGTTCCCCTGCAATTAGAATTCCCTACCTGTTTGGTAGTTGCTCAACAAATTTGAACAGACATACTTCATGGAATTCTGCATTACTTAGGATTCACATATTCTTAGCTTGCAATAAACTACATCAACCTGCACTTTCATTGGAGATGACTGATGGAAATCTCATGTCACTTCACAAGAAAAGGGACCAACATCTTCTCCGACTAGCCACAATGGTATGGGAAATTATAGAATTATAGAATTATCTTCATTGATAGGATTCATCTTGTATGGTGTAACTCAACTCATTTATATATTGTGTAGCCTTTTGTTCTTGAGACTCTCCCTATTCCACCCTGATTGATAAATTCTAAAATTCATTAGTATAATCCTCAATTTTGAGATCCTTCTGTCTTAGGTTTTGGAACCTTTGAAAGAGTGTATGAGCATAATCTAGAGGAAGAAACTTTTCTTTGATATTCTTTACCATTTTATTCCAGTTTCGGATCTTTCCCTTTCCATACCTTTGTCATTAATTTTGTAGGTGATCCTACCAGATCAATGCATGTCTAGAAAACTTAGTGCATGCAAACTTAACCTTCTTCTCCTCTGAAAGGGTTTTCCACTCAAATAATTTTTCTATGCGACTGAGCCAATCAATCAACTCCTCTAGTCATAATCCTCCATATAATCAGGGACATTAATCTTAATGTTGCCATTCTTTCCCTCTAAAACCTGGATCAATCTCTCCTCAAATGGTCTCTCATTCATGGTTTCTTCATCTCCTCCCTTCATTAATGGAGGTACTTCTTCAATATCACTATCTTGGTTTGCATCCCCATTCGCATGTCTCCCTCTAAGGTGGGTAACTTCTCCTATGACCTCAGCAACTTGTCTCTGTAGCTCTTACATATGCCTATTCATCTGGGCATAACCTCTCCTCCCGTTTCTAGCCACGATTATATAAAATAGAGGAAAAAATTACATAGAAAAATGAAATATGCTACCTTAACTATTTCCGCAAGATCTAAATCCAGCTTTGATACCAATTGATGTGATTCCAACTACAAGAGGTTGAAATACCTCCAAAACACACATAAAAACTTTGTAAATAAAAACCATGAGTTTCAAAATATATTTCTTATCAATTTTGAATCCACACTAATTTATTACATCATTATAATCTACCTTTTATTGTACGTCTACTCTTAAAACCCTAAAATGCCAAAAATTACCTACTAGTAAAACAACTTGGATTGACCCCAAAAATTTTGTACCAAATATTCCTTCATAAATTAAGGCTCACATAAAATTTTGACTTATTCTAACAAGCACAACAAAAGTTATTAAAGTTTTAATACCTAGTCAAAAGTGAAAAAAACGTTCAGAGCCAATTTTAGGCCACTAGATGAAGGAATCCGGACCCAAAAATGTGTCGATGCTGATGTGTGTAGTGTACCTACATGGTTAGTATAGTATATACTATTGTGAAGTGTTTTTTTGTTGATGTTGTTTCCCCAAATTTGACTACTTGTTTCTCATACGGCCAGACCTGTAAGGAGAACAAGTAGTCAAATATATATGTATGTAAGTTTAAAAACGCTATGTAAAAGATGCATGTGTATGTATGTAAAAATGCATGTAATTGTAAAGTACGCAAAATAAAAATTGTAAATGGAACATTTACACCTGATCCACGTCGAGACAAAAGAGTATAGAAAGGATATCATGTACTGCCGAGGTTTTTTGGATGATCTGATGCCATAGGCCAAAGAAGTATAGGGAGGAATTTTTGTGTGTCCTCCAACCTTTAAATGCTTCCTTGAATTATGTGTGAAGAGATATCTATACCTTCCTAGTTTTTTGGGTGATCCGATGCTGATAGTAGAAGAATTATTGGGAGGAAATCTGTTGTATCCTCCAACCATTAACTTCTCCCCCTGAATGCTAAGGACAACATGTCCTATAAAAGCCACTATGTATGGAGTTAGTAGAGTGGTCTGAACTGACTCATTGTATGTAAACCTGTAGTGTAAAGGGAGAAACGTGCACTGAACTGAACTGGTGTAAATGTGTTGTGTAGACTGTAAAACTCCAAATAATACCCCCTATTTTGGGGCGTATGCAACATCATTGATAGGTGAATGTGGCCCTAAAAGAGGATCAACCACATGCACTCTAAAACTCTGTCCTACAGGGGGAAGGGAATACGCTTGGTAGAAACCAAGGCACGCACAAAAAATATGGATATCCAAAACAAGTGTTAGTATGAAAATGCATGCATGTAGAAAATAGTGTGTAAGCTACCAAGCAAAGTAATGTAAACATGAAAGAAGACAAGTAAGTCACATAAATTGGGTCGTAAACATAGGAAATCCATCACGATTTTGCAAAACATGTAAGGCCATACTAGCCACAATCAATAAACAAGTTTGCACACCAAACATAGGGAAAGACCCGCATACAATAAGTAAACAATGATAGATAAGTACAAAAAAGAAAAAGAAATAGTCATGGAAAAATGTAATCCTACAAAACAAGTGTTGCACATGGAACATCCATTAGCATGTTAGAGAAATAACCAATATGTTGAAAATGAATAACCAATTAATGTGAAGAGTTATGTACAAATGAAACAATAGCATCTGGAAGATACGAATGTAGATGCCCCCAATGACCAATGTAGGAAGGGTAGAAGGCAAGCATCATGTTGTGTGAAAAAGATCTGTATGTGTGATCACAACTATACCAAGAATTTAACACACATGTGTGTATAGTATAGATAATTACATATAAGAAATTAGTCTAGCATGTGTGATAAAGTGATCATGTAAAACACTACTAAACAATAGTAAATACCCCAAGATAATACAATATGTTATGAATGGATGGAATGGAATGATAGGAGCCATGTGCCCCTTGAGTGAATGGAAATGTATGTAATGAGATTTATTTTTTCCCCCCTCAGCAGTCAATAATGAACTGTAAATGAGAGTGCATCATCGGGAAATGGTTGAAGTGTGTGTTGTGTCTAGTGTGTTGTGATGAATGTGTAGTTGTGGTGATTTTATGCGAATGAGTGATGATGTGTGTGTGAACCTTATAGCCAAAGCATATATCAAAACCATATGAATGTATAAGTGATGATTTATCCTAAGCGTATACCACTATGAGATGAATGGATAAGTGATGATTTAGCCCAAGGTGTATATCACTACAATATGAAAAGAGGGAGTGATGATGAAACCTAAGGTGTATAACACTACAAAATGATAGAATAGGTGAAAATTTAGCCTAAAGCATATGTCACTAGGTTGGACATGTCACATGATGAAATTTCAAATAGTAAATGTGTGATGAGTGTAACGTCCATTTGATTTTTAAAATATTGACATTCGAGTATCGACCGAGGAACTAAAGTGTGTCATAGGGTGGTGAGTGCAACGCATAGAAGAAAATGTAGTATATGCAATGATAAAATACGACAATGTGATGAGTATAATGTGTAATGTATGATGTATAAGATGTAATGTATGGTGTAGAATAGAAGTAGTATGTATGAGTAGTAGTATGGAATGCTAGATGCAAGTATGTATATGGAAGACTAGTATGATGTAAAATGTGTAAATACACAAATGTAAAAATGTTGTATATGAAATATAGAATGTATGGTGTATGATGTAGAATATGTGATTAGATGTAGTGTGTAAGTGATATAGTGCAGTGTGTGGGGTTCATGTGTGGTAATCCTTCAAAAATCAAGTGTGAACTGAAGCATAAGAGTGTGTCATCAGGTAATGACGATGCTAAAACGTGTGATGAAAAATGCCTATATGAAAATGCAAAGATGATAGATTCTATGATGAAATGGGGGGAGGTGTATTAAGTGTTATGCCCCCCAAGTGTAGGGTAGAAAAGATGACTATGGGCCACTATCCGATCATCATTTTCATGATCGAAACCTATAAGAGAAACATTTGAAGCTTGATAAGATATAGAATGAGGAGGTTCATATAGGGCTCCATTATGTCACAATGTGTACACATTAATTGTGTATTCTTTATCAGTAAATTCCATTGGTTGAAAATCATGGGCATGCCAACAAGATATATTGGGAATGTAAGCGAGAGAAGAATCATTAGAAATAGAGGTATGGCCAAAAGGCATAGGAAATGTGAATGAAGAGTGGTGAGCATCTATTGTACTGCCAATATAGTCAAGCCAATATTGACCAAGTTTGAGGGGAGAATAATGAGGGGTACGCACAAAAAATATAGTCAAATGAAAGACACATAAGCCATAAGCTGTCGTAATGTGAAAGTAACCATGATATAGATGTGGCGAATGAAGAGGTGGTAAGATGTCGTTAAACGTCATACCAAACCTATCCAAATTGTCACATATGCGAATAGTATCTAAACAAGTAGAATATATAGGGATTTGTTTCCCAAAGGAATTGTTAATGAATAATGTGCATGTAAAATAAGGTAGCAAAGCTACCAACAATGGAAGAAGAGATGAAATAACATCAACACTATGCACAGATCCCCTATATAACACCATAGCATTAGTGGGTAAGTGCAGCAAGTTGGGGGGCCAAAAAGGTGTCATAAGTGGACGTCATATTGCAAATAACAATGAAATCTCAACTTGTAGGGATTATTAGCAATGAGTGCACTCAAAATTAGAAAAAGTTATATAATTATGAATCATAGCATCTAGAATCTAGTTTCTAAACTACTATTTTTTTTTAAAAACGGACATGTTTAGCTATATTAAACACTCCAAATTCAATGACTTGGTATTTAAAAAAAAAAAAACTATAAGATTGTAGTCCATTTGCCCGCAATTTGGATGACCAAAACTTGATATATTTTTTCCTTTCGTGAAAAGTTAGATGTCGATGTCTATCTTGGGATAGATTTTATTTTGTATTTTTTTGAGCAATAGTTTTTTTATGATTTTTTCCATGAAAGTGGTCTAAAAACATAAAGAAAATGGAGCACTTTCCATTTTTCTGCCATAACTTCATCAAAAAATATCAAAATTAAATAATTTTTTTGTGAATGTGTATAGAATTTCTCCATGGTTGGGATGACATAGGTTTTATCACATTCTAATAAGTGAAACAAAAGTTGCAGTCTTAAACATAGACATGCAAATTTACGGTAAAAAGTGTTTTGAAGACCTACTATTAGTAAAAAATTATAAAATGATATTTATCATATTCTATTCACTTTAAAATCAATATTTCTACGAAGCTAACAGTCTCCCCTATGTGATGGTACCATTTTTGTGACATGTTTTCAATTTTTCGGCATGGTTCAAGTCCACAGAAGAGAAAATTTGATGTTTTTGGCCTTTCACACACCATAATGACCTCCCAAAGCTCAAGTTCGGGAAAAAAAGATTTCCCGAGCCTTGAGGGTCAGATTTAATGATACAGTTAAGACTGTGATCACGGTTCTAAATTAACCATATTGGTAAAAGAATCGGCAAAGTGATCGCGGTTTATAAACCATGATCACGCTGGTTCTTAGAATCATATTTACATGAATCCCAACATCCAATTCACCATGTGCTTTTATTCTCTGACCTGACTGTATGAATTTATACAAAATTGTGCCACCTTCTGCACTTTTTTCTTATCATCGGAAGCTATTTTTTCACTATTTTTAAGGTTCCCTGCATCGTTTGGAGTTGTCCTACATCGATTGAAACATCATGGGAGACATAAAATGAAGTTTAAAAAGGAAATCAATAAGTAAAAAAACACCGAAGGAATTAGAGGCAAAAAGATTGTAAGATTCAGAGAAAATGTAGAAAGTTCGTGAATCAAAAAGAGGTTCATCTTCAACCCCTACTATTGTAAGAAATGAGGAACCAATGGAATGTCAATGTTTTTAAATACTGTCAATGTTAAATACTTGTGAAGATGAATTAAATACTCATGATGAAGATGAATTAAATACTCGTGATGTAGTTGATGTTGAAATTAAAGGAGATAATGAAAATGTGAATCAGGAAATTTATTTTGAAACCGTAGGCAACCAAATTTGGCACAAACACCTTCAAGGATTTTACAAACAAGACCTAATTATTTTATTGAAATTGATGAGGACATTTTGAAAGCAATGTCTAATAAAAATTTTGAACGAAAACTCAGAAGAAAAGTCATTGAAATTTGGGATAATCATTTTGAAATTTTAAATGATTCCCAAAGATGTCAGTTTGTTGGTTAGTTTGATGAAATTGAATAAAATGAGACCTACATTAAACACCTTAGGATTGAAAACATCTAATATACGTGGTCAAACCTCTGTAATTGTTGATAACCTACATGATGCATATCACACTGTTGGTGTAAAGAGACACACAAGGGATAGTAATGTCATGTGTCGTGTACTTGCTACTAGTGTTGTAAGTGAATCAACAAAAAAACAATGTTTGATTAGGAAAACAAGCCGAATGTTGAAAGTTAATTGAAAAACTCTAATGAAAGCAATTGAAAGGTGTAATATCCTTCAATCACCCAATAACACTGATTTTTGGGCATTTTCTGCTAGAGCACCGCGTAAAGACAAAGATATATCTGATGCTATAAGAGAATTTTTTGTTCAATTTTGGCATGGTAACAAACACCTAATACAAGAGATGTTGTAAAATAGAGATTTGGTTCTACTAATCATGAACCACATCTAAAGCATTTCTTAGATATGACTCAAACTCAATTTTTTCGTAAGTTTGAATAGGAGCATCCATAAATTAAAATTAGTCAACATTTTTTTGAAATGTTGAAACCATTCTATGTGAAAATCAACCACGCTCGCACCACTTGTTGTTGTAGGCAACATGTTGAATTTGCGATGCATTATGATAATTTTTGACGTATTCATTCTTATTTGAATTCTAAAACTATGTTACCCGGAATGTGGTGTTCAAGTTCCACTAATATCTTCCAGGGATTTCATTCCTACGATATTTTGTGAAAGAGAAGTTGGACAATTTTTTATAGTCAGGATTGTTTAGATGGAAGTTGTGGTACATGCGGTGGATTACCTAAATTGAAAGTTGTATCCATGAGAAAATTGGAGGTGCAATATGACATAATTTAGTTGGGTTTAATAAATATAAATCAGTACCATACCAATTGAAAGATGGAAAGGAGTCTAAACGGTGTGAGCTAGTTACATAACATATACCTGTTTTTCAATTTATGAGAAAATTTAAAGATGAAATTATTTATGAGTATGCTAGGCATACACATAGAGCTCGATGGTTAGATGAAAAATTCAAGATATGCAAGGACACATTTCCTATTGGTACTATTGTTTCAGTGGTCAATTTTGTAGAGAATTACACGTTGTAACCACAAATGGAGGTTCAATCACAATATTACAACTCAGTACAGGTTGCCATTTTTGTGCATATAACATTTATACATTCTCATGATAGTACAAAGAATGATCAATTTTTTTAAGAGAGTACCACTTTTATATCAATGATGATCAAACTCATTCTACTGAATTTGTGCAAGGGTGTTTCTAGTTATTTTATGAAAACTTGTCTGATAGGGACATCCACTTCAATCAACATTATATATGGTCAGATAATTGCATGTCTCAGTTTAAGAATGCATGAATGTTTTATTGGATGAGAAGGATGCACGTCAAGATGGGTGTGCAAAATATTTGGATTTTCACTGAGGATGGACATGGAAAAGGACAACATGACGGTGCATGGGCATGTGTGAAAAAGAGCTCTTGCAAGAGAAGAGTTGAAGTATAAAGATGGTGCTAAATTGAAATATGCAAAGAGCATAGTGGAATGGTGTATTGACAACATGGCCCATGGTTATCAAGAAAATTCCACAGTTCGTAGATATTTTTGGTTGATAGAGGAACAAAAAATTGCTAACTACGAGGATTGTATGACACTCACAGGGTCTAGTGATCTACACTCATTTTGTAGCTCAAACGCTACTTTGTGGGCCACATGGAAAAGAAATTTGGCATGTTTTTGTGCATCTTGTATCAAATTTTCCACTGCTGAGTGTGATTCACAAGAATGGGTGGATGGATGGATTTGTAGTCCTCTAACTCTGCTTCCCAATTATCAACTTCCACATGCATCATGACTTGTTTCTCCAGATGAAGTTGTAACATCCAAGGACTTTGACGACATTTCAATTTTGGTGCGACAAGGTAAATGGTTATTTACAATTTTTGTATTGAGTTATGTCCATTGAAATTAATATGTAATTTAAATTTGAGTTGAAACCTCTATTTTTTATAGGACATGTATTTGCAGTTATTGCAACAAAAGACAATGAAGAAGGAACAAACTATTTCTTATATCGTTGTATCAAGGAAAGAAAGAAGTTTCCTTCTCCTGTTATAGATGGTGAAGATATTGAGTACCATAAAGGGTCAGTGGTAGTTACTGGAACTTGGCTTCGATGGTATCCACTAAAAAATTCCTCTATTTGGGTGTTTGAAGACTTTGAGACAAATAAGAAAATACTCTTATATTTGTATCTAGTTCTAGCGACAAATATTCAGATGTATAGATATCGAAGAAGGCCTGATAACAAGATTCTTTGGAAGGTTCGAGAGTCAAATAATGAAGTAATCTTGTCCTCTATTTAGAGTAGACCCGATACTGATGGTTCATTAGAATGAATTTACATGCTCATCTGATATATATTTATTTGAAGTTTTTAAATTTCTCTACTAGATTCAAGTTCATATATTTTATTAAATTTGTGTATTTTGTATATATCTAGTATGGTTTTGATTCAACTTAAATTACTTTGACTAACACTTTTATGCTGGTTAGTGGTGCCATAAAAACTTTTACCTTCACGTGGTTGACACTGTTAGTAGATCCAATCCTGATGGTTTATTGGAATGAATTTACATGCTCGTCTGGTATATATTTCTTTGAAGTTTTTAATTTTGTATACTAGATTCAAGTTCATATAATTTATTAAATTTGTGTATTTTGTATATATCTAGTATGGTTTTGATTCAACTTAAATTACTTTGGCTAACACTTTTATGTAAGTTAGTGGTGCCATAAAATCTTCTACCTTCACGTGGTTGGAAATGTTAGTAGAGAATTTTATATTCTCGAAGCTAAGAGAAGCTTTCATTGTTTTCCAAGCAAAGAGAATCAACTAACAATGGTTTATGTACTTGTGAAGGGGGTTTTTGGCTCTGAATCCGCTGGTCCAACTCCAAACCAGGCCTACTTTGAGCCTTTCATAGCATCCGAAGATTTATACCCCCAACTGGATGTGTTGGCCGTGGTAGTTTTCTCCCACGACGTCCTGGGGCATGACTTCTCACTATTTGGCTCCATTCATTGCCTAAGATTGCCTAGAAAAGGAAATTTGCAAACAATTATGCCACGAAGGCTCAAGGAATGCCATGACCCTGAATTCTTGGGTCTGATTAGAGGCCTCCTTTTCTCAAGTTTTGGATCAGACGGTTCTTAGTTTGGATGACCAAGCGCCAAGTTGTGACCACCAGAATTTTGCGCTGAAAACATGAATTCAGATCAATAGGGAAGGGTTTCTTAGCTCCAGATCGGGTCATCCGACTCTAAACTAGGCCTACGTAGAGCTCATCATAGAACCAAAAGGCATAGACCCCCCAACTGGATGCGTTGGTGGTGGCAGTTCACTCCCATGACGTCCTGAGGCAGCTTCATTCATTGCCTAGACTGCCTGGAAAAGGCAATTTGCAAACAGTTATGCCACAAAGGCTCAAGGAATAGCCCCTTAATTATTGGGTGCGATTAGAGTCCCTTCACTCATTTTTTCTTGGCTCAGTGATTACCGAGTGCCTCTGTCATAAGTGCAAAACAGTGTTTTGGGAACGTGTTCAGATGGTTCTGACTTGGGCCTTTGGAGCCTGCCATAGACCGAGCACCCCCAATTTGTGGCAGTTCCTTCCACTAGGGCAACTTTGCTCTCGTTAATTGCCTAAAACGTGAATTTGCAAATAATTATGCCAAAGGCTCAAGGAATACCACAAGGGGTTCTTAGAGGCCTCCTGTCGCGATAGGGTGGTTCTGACTCCAAGTTGAACCAGAAATTTGGGTTGACTACCTAGAGAATGATTTCTTGGCTCATAGGCACTTGAAGGTGTATATACCCCCCAATCGGACGCGTTGGCGATGGTCATTTTCACTCCCATGACATCCCGGGGCATGACTTCTCACTACTCAGCTCTGTTCATTGCCTAGGACTACCTAGAAAAGGTAGTTTGCAAAAAATTATGCCATGAAGGCTTAAGGAATGCCACGGAACTGAATTCTTGGGTGTGATTAGAGGCCTCCTTTTCTCAATTTTTGGCTCATATGGTTCTCAGTTTGGATGAACAAGCGCTAAGTTGTGATCGTCAGAAGTTTGCATTGAAAACGTGAATTGGGATCAATAGGGAATGGGTTCTTGGCTCTAGATCGGGTGGTCTGACTCCGAACCAGGCCTCCTTGGAGCCCACCATAGCACTCAAAGGTGTATACCCCCCAACCAGATGTGATGACTGTGATATTTTTCTCCCATGATGTCCCGGGGCATGACTTCTCACTACTCGACTCTGTTCATTGCCTAGGACTGCCTAGAAAAGGTAGTTTGCAAATAATTATGCCATGAAGGCTCAAGGAATGCCACGGACCTAAATTATTGGGTGTGATTAGAGGCCTCCTTTTCTCAAGTTTTGGCTTAGATGGTTCTCAGTTTGGATGACCGAGCACCAAGTTGTGATCGTCAGAAAAAACGTTTGGGATCAATAAGGAAACGTGAATTGGTCTGATCAATAGGGAATGGGTTCTTGGCTTTTTCTGCCAGATTCGGGTGGTTCTGACTCCAAACCGGGCAAAAAATTATGCCATGCAAAGCCTAGAGCCCGCCATAACACTCAAAGGTGTATACCCCCCAGGTGTCTCGATTTGGATGACCCCCCAAGTTGTGTTGGCAATGTGGGGAAGGGGTTCTTAGCTTCTTATTTCTCCCACGATGTCCCGAGGCATTACTTATCACTACTCGGCTTTGTTCATTACCTAGGACTGCCTAAAAAAGGTAGTTTGCAAACAATTATGCCACTAAGGCTCAAGGAACATCAAAACCATGAATTCTTGGGTGTGATTAGAGGCTTCCCTCATGTAATTTTTGCATTAGACAGTTCTTGGTTTGGATGACCGAGTGCTAAGTTGTGACCGCCAGAAGTTTGTGATGAAAATGTGAATTGGGATCAATAGGGAAGGGGCCCGTGGCTCCAAATCGGGTCGTCCAACTCTGAAACGAGCCTCCCTTGAGCCCTCAATAACACTTAAAGGCATATACCCCCCAACCGGATTCGTTGGCGGTGGAAGTTTGCTCCCACGACATCTTGAGGCATGACTTCTCACTACTCAGCTATGTTCATTACCTAGGACTGCCTAGAAAAGGTAGTTTTGCCATGAATCCTCAAGGAATGCCACAGTCCTAAATTCTTGGGTGTGATTAGAGGCATCATGTGCTCAAGTTTTGGCTCAGGTGGTTCTTGATTTGGATGAATGAGTGTTAAGTTGTGACCGCCAAAAGTTTGTGCTGAAAACGTGAATTGGGATCAATATGGAAGGGGTTATTGGCTCTGGATCGGGTGGTCCGACTCCAAACCGAGCCTACCTAGAGTTCTCTCTCACGAAATCTTGGGGCATGAATTCTCACTACTCGGCTCCGTTCTTGGCATCTTAGAATGTGTCCTAATATGGTTGTTTACATTTTCTCATTTCCCTCCAAAAAATAGTTTCAATATTTTCAATCTTACAAGTATGGAAAAATGGATGTAGTCACTAATATTTGTTTTGGAATAAGCCTTCGTGCAGTCCATGACGTAGTTGGAGTCCCCACTAATTATTAGGTGGAATGAACATCTCATGTGTAACTACCTTCAATTGAACAAACACCCAAGTAATTTCACTAATATTGCAAACCAATAAGTACATGGAGATGGATTTCCATGTGGGGGGAGAAATACCAAGTTTTGAAAAATTCGAGGAGACTCTAGGCTCTGTGCTAAATTGTTGAATACAAGAAGGACATAACACCATTCATTGCTAAAGAAATGAAGATTGGAAATCAATAATAAATATTCCCTTTCAAGTTGGTGTTGTAATGAATATCCAAATAAGGTGTCATATATATATGTTTTAATGTAATTACTTGTTAAGTTTGGATTGTATTCCTATTATTGAAGGTGACACATAGTTGTGGTGTTAGAAACTTGAACAAGTATATCATAAATTGTGAATATCTCCCTATTTTGATAAGCTTATGTGAATAATTATTTATATGGCCTGAAAATAATACCTTATCATTTAAATTGAATAAGGTCACATCAAGGAGATTACAACCAGGTAAACACACTACCATTTTGTGTGAATGGTTGAATTTAGACTATCCTATCTTCATCCACCACATGTAAAGAGAAACAAAGACACCGATTACATGAAGCATATATATGTGTGTGTGACAAAGCGAAACAAAGATGATTATGATTACATATCAATAATGTCCATTGTTATGCAATCTTCCAAAGCACAAGATTTATTATTCACCGCACCAATAGTTAACTTCATATATGAAAAGTCTTAAAGGAGATTGAATAAGGTCACAACAAAGACATGATTGTGCATGAAGCATATAAAGAGAAACAAAGACATGATTACATGAAGCATATATATGAAATTACAAAGACATTTCATATGTGTGACAAAGTGAAACAAAGATGATTATGATGTCATATCAAGAATTTGTCCATTATTATGCAATATTCCAAAGCACAGGATGATTATTATGTCATATCAAGAGACAAAGATGATTATGATGTCATATCACTTGAACGGACACATTGTTATGTGCAAACTTCCTATCTTCATCCACCACAAAGAGAAACAAAGATGATTATGAAGAATATGTATATGTGTGGTCTGGAAAGAGTACAACAAAGATGTCAGATCATGTCATTACATCATCACAATACATGTTGGTACATCATCAAAATATATGTCACTTTTAAAAATCACGTTTTCACACATCATCATACTTCATAAAGTCACACGTATATATAAAAATGTCACACATCATCAAATATGATCATAAGTTAAATATTAGTATGGAAAAATATCAACACATGAGATCACAAGAACATCATAAAAATTATATCACAGTGGTCCGGGAACAAAATCCACATATATATAATATATATAGTACACATGGAATACACGCACATGCATTCGAGCCAGTGCCACATCTATGAAAATATAAGAATAATGTATCAAACTAAGTGTGTCATATATATAGGACCACATGGTCGCATAAGACTATATACACTTCTCCATGAAATGTCCAACACAAGATCATATATATCAAGCCATATATAGGCATATAAAAATGTATGTATCACATGTCCAGATGGAATATATATCTATACATCCTATGAAGAATCATGAAACATCCTCCCTCTCTTAGCCCTGTTAGTAGAAGCATGTCCATGATCTATGGATATAGTTGAGGGAGATGGCACTATGGATTTTGTCCATCTGGTCCTAGGCATGTCAAAGCCCTGCATCTTAGTCTGCACATTCATAAACATCAAGTTTTTAACACTCAATTTTTTAAGAAGTGGATATATTAAAAACATATTCATAATTTAGAGACTTAGAAATTTTAATGCATGTGAAATGTTACTACAATCTCATAATCCCTATCAATTTTTCGTTGACGCTCTATAGGGTCAAGGGTAGACTCATGAGGGGGAGTGTCTAGGTTTTGTGAGAGTGCACTCTGACTTGTACCTGGCTATATACAAATAAATAGTTCAAATTAAATATTTCATGTACAATTTGATATTGTAGATTTAGTAAGAAAACATTCATCCAAAATTTAACAAATTTGAAAATTATACCTGTGTGAGTGGATCTGTACACGTTATGACAACATCAACAACAACCTCCACAGTCTTCATAAAGGGAGGAGTCTGTGTGGCAATCATAATCTTTACAAACAACATGTAGATCAACATTAATTGAAAATTGTCCATGAAAATGGTGTAAGGAACTAAGGCTCATGCATATATATTAAATTCTAGAACACGTATAGATATGTATGTTAATAATATTTAAACAATCTTGAACATTAACTAGTAAAATCTATGAAACTAACCTACATAAAAGTAACATGAGGTGTGTCACTAGCCTTAGTGCCCACAACAAATGATGTCTCGTCTGGCTCCTGTTTAAAAAAGATAAACATATTAATATGTATGTACACGTGAAACACATACACTAACATTAATGTGTATTTAATGATAAACGTGCAATCAAATTAACTTTGAAATGTAAGTAACTTGAAAATTATGTCTACACACACTGTAACATGGGTTGTATTAGCTAGAATGTCCACATCGGATGTGTTCTTGACCGAATCTTGCCGTTTAAAATCAAAAAATATTAGTTTTTACACAAGTATAACGTAATCAAGTATATATATATTAAAATCTCAAATGAAATAAACTTTTCTATATATATATATATATTATGTATGTGACATTTACCTGTGAAAGACCAGGGACATTTTCAACACTTCCAAAAACATTTTTCATCATCTCATTTGTAAAAAAGAGATCATGTGACCCAACAAAGGATGTCTCACCCATAGTGGTGTGGTGTGTTAGAATTGGTGCCTCCACCAACATCACTAGATGCAATATGGCTACTATGTTGGGCTAGAGTGTTAGTGAGAGACCTCAACGCATGTAGTGTGTCGATCTCCACAACCTCCTTCACTATAGGAGGGATAACTAAAGGTTGTGGGGGTTTTTGGGCATTGGGCATCCTAGGTTGACCAATTGTAATACATGCACTTGGTCTAGTATGTGCAGAGCCACCTCCTCAGCCGTAAAACCCAGAAAAGGCAAAATAAATGGGGACCTCATTAAGCACAAACTCACAATACAATTTCTTCAAAAAATAAAGAGGAACCTTGTTGTTTTTGCATGGTGGATAATTAAAAACCATCCACCATCAATCCTAAAAATTGTTCTTAATCTGATCGTCATGACACCAATGGATAGGGAACCGGTTGTAATTAGTCACAAAGGGGGCATTGGTTTTGGGGTTCGTAAATAGTGCACAAATGCAATCGTTTCCACAAAAATTATCTCACGACTGCATGTGATGATTTTTCTGCATACCAACACCTATAATTAGCTCTACAAGTATTTCATCTATCTATTTGGTTTGTTGTAGAGTCAACTTCACCAATCAATGTTTGAAGTGTGTTGGCTAAAGTCATGCGACTTGGATTTGTGGAATGATTTTGTCTGATAGTGTGAATAAGGTTCTGAATGGCAATTTTATTTTCTCATATTTTTATAATGATATCACCTTGGTTCCTCGTTGTTCTATGGGGATTGTAAGAGCCACAAGAGGTGGAGGAACGTTCGGAGGAGGGTTTTGAGGAGGTGGAGGAATATTTGGATGGTTTTGAGGAAGTGGAGGAATGTTTGGAGGAATTGGAGGATTAACAGCTTTTCGAGCAACTGACAAAACAAATAAATTTTATACATAAATAAAGGATTGAAAACCCCATTAAAACTGCCAAAAAAAACCTAAAATGCAAGAAAATTGATAAAAAATGAGGGCTTATCTCTTCATCTCAGAGACATCGTGTAAATTATCATGATCCAAAAGAAAAAATTGTAATTTGGAAGGGTAATGCAAAGCGCGAGTGTCAACAATGGAAAAAATGCACGGTTTGGAGAAAATGGTGGGGAAAATTGAGGGTCGCGGCTATTTGTTTTGGTATTAGAGGACCACGATCATGGTTTATAAACCGTGATTACACTTTAAAACCGTGATTATAGTCTTAGGTTCCGGAATTTCCCGAACTTGAAAAAACAAACCGCGATCGCAGTTCGTAAAATTTGGGATCTGATGTCCAATTTTTGGTCCCCCAATTTGTTGCACTTACCGTAGTAGATGGAGGGGTCTTGAACCTATACTTTCCTAGACCATTGGCAATAAAGGTTTCTTCAAAATAGGAATTGTATACACCAAGAGGGGTAAAATTGAGTTACCCTAATGATTCATCAGTAATTTCTATAGAGTCAACCTCATCATCAGAATCATTAGTGTGAGCATCATCATATTGTGGGGTATTATCAAGTATGTTAGTAGGCAATGTTGGAACATAATGGTTAAGTGGGCTTAACACCCCTTAATTAATATGGGTCCAACATTATATTATAGATTAAATATTTCATAACATGAAATATTTATATTTCTATTATTAAATATTCAAACCTTGGAATATGTGTAAACCAACTTGGTTAAAAGGGTGAGTCAGGAGACATACCCAAGTCACCTCATATAAAAAAAGGAATTGTGGATCCTCATTTGTCATATACCATAGGAATATATCAAAGGTGTGCAAATCAATATTAATTTATTTCGTTTTTACCCTTGTGATTAGGGTTAGTAAGGAGGAGGTTTTTACTAGATGTAATTGACGTTTTCTATAATAAAGGTTACTTTTTGCAATGGTTTTTTTACCTACGGGTTTTCCAATATAAATCCAATGTGTCTAAGTGTTATTTACATTCTTGTAAGTATTTATTTAATTACTATGCAATATAGTTTATTACTGTGATGTTTATTTGTTCATTTATTCATTTTAATGTTGCATAATATATTAATGTTTAATATTTAAGTTGATTAAACCCATTTTGTCAATCGAATCCTCAAATTCTAACATGGTAATCAGAGACTTAGGATAGTTAAATAAATTAGATTAAATATTTATTGTATTTACTTTATTTAATTTTTACGGGTATTCTCAATCAATCTCAGAAGGGTATTTAAAAGTATCGGGTCCCCTTATTTTTCTACCCTAATTTATTTTACCACTACATTTATGCAATCTAAAAAAATTTGGGTGCTTTGTGAAGAAGTATAATTTGTAGGAAAAGAAAAGATTGTGATGGACCCCCCTATTCAAAACTCTTGGTAAAAATTTTAGGGTTTTTCAATTTTAAATATCTAATATTTTTCAAGGGGAGATGTAATATGATATGATTCTTACTTTTATTTACATTTGGAAATTATATGGAATATTTCCTTTGTTCTTAACCTTTGAAAACTCAATGTAAATTCTTTGAAAGGATATTTCTTTTTGAAAATTTATTTAATTTTAGCAATAAAAATTTATTTAATTATTTTTCAAAAGTGGTGTGTGTAGGGAATAATCATTCCCAGAAAGTGGAAGTTTATGTCAGGAACTAGATTTCACAAAAACGATCAAGGATTAATTTAATTTCATTATAGTCGTACCAAAGAAAATTAAATTATTTATTTAATTTCACTAAAAGTGATACTTTTCGTTTTGTATTTTTTATATTTGCTAATGCCCTTTGGTTTTCTTCGTGTTTTTGAACTTGCTTCCATGGAAAATGGAAAATAAATCATTGTCTCGGTTTGCACTAACATGTCTTTGATAAATTGGATAAATTGAGGTGAATTCAAATCCATTATTTGATATAAATATAGGTAAAATCACCCAAAAAATTGTGCAAAATTCACATTTTGGAAATACACTAGAAATTTTCACTTTGCTAAATTTGACGGTTGAATGTTTGTCATGGCAAACCAAAATAAGGCAAAATGATGGTCATTTAGATGCCAAATTTGAGTTGGCTAGATCTTTATCTATATTAACACTTTCAGAGATTTGAATTTGTTGTGAATTCTTAGGGGTTTCATCTTCACTTCTATATGGTTGGAAAAAATCTATGATAGGTCTAGGGTATAATGCCAAAGCCCTTTATAATGTGGTTTATTATTTGATTATAGGAAGTTAATTAGTATGCATTTTAATGATACAATTAGTTATGATCAAATAGTTTCTTTACATTTGGTTCTATTAATATTACTATGATTAGATTTAACAAAATTAGTTAGTTAATTTTTTAAAAAATCTATACTTGATTTTTTAATGAAATAGTAAAAGTTTTTTAATCATAAAATATGGGTATTGTCATTTTTTTATCAATATTTTTCTAACTCAGTGGTGCATTCTATATCATAATGGGGTATGTTTTCCAGGTTTAGGAAATTTGAAAGATAATGGCATCTAATTTATTTTTCCTTGATAAGTCCCATATCCTAAATGGATAAAATTACAATATTTGGAAGATCAGGGTCGAATCGGAACTTATGGTGAGGAAACTCTAGATGATTGTTTCAGGGACTGAGCATGCGCCCACCAGTTATCAAGTGAATGCAGAAAATATGAATGCATTCTCATACCATACATAGGAGGCCCTTTTCATGATCCTACACAATGTGAATGATGAATATCTTCTACACATTGGTAATATCGAACATCCTAGTATGGTATGGAAACAATTAGAATCCATGCATGAAGCTACGTGCTTGTCTAAAATTATTAAACTTGTTTTAGAATTTCTTATGACTCCTATGAAAGGAGATGAAAAGGTAGTTAAATTCTTAGCCAAAATTAAAAATATCAAATCACAATTAGATGGATGTAATTATGACTTAATTGGTGAAAAATAATCTACTTCATTGTTCAGTTGAATATACATGAAAGATTTAGGAATTTTATTTCTATCTTAAATTCTAAATATCAAAATGAGGATGAATTACCAAATTTGAGTAATTTGAGTTCTCTTCTAATATAGGAATAGAAACTGATGATGAACTTCGACTATAAGGAGAATGCCTCACAGGCACTTCTTGCTCAAAATTTGAATTTCAAGTCTCACAAGCCCTATTCTTATCAGAAGTTTAGATCTAATACTAAATCTTCATTTGCTGATAAAAAGAGTTTTACTTCTAAATATTTGCATGTAAGATTTAATGGTAAATATCACAAATGTGGAAAATTTGGGCATAAAAAAGGAAGAGTGTAAATCTAAGAAACCTATCCATAATAAATCAGAAACAGACTATCACATCTAAATATAATTTGAAGAAAAAAAATAGTTCTAATGATGCTCCTAAAACTATTACATGAAAGGCTAGGACATTTCAATTATCAAAGCTTGTATGAAATGTCTATATGTAATCTAGTTAAAGTTTTATGTGTGTTGTCTTCAACTCATAATGCTTGTGAAGGGTGTTTACGAAACAAAGTGCTAAACCCTTCCACTTACATCTTGAGGAGAGTTCCTCTTCACCACTAGAACTCATTCATAGTGATGTTAGAGGACCTTTTGAAGTAGATTCATTAAATGGCTCTTTGTATGCTGTGACATTTATTGATGATTTCACCAGGATGATTTAGACATATTTTCTTAAAAATAAATTTGATGTATTTGGAAAATTTAAGGAATTTAAAGCATCTGTTGAAAATTCATCAAATTATAAAATTAAAAGGATTATAACATATAATGGGAGTGAATATGTTAGCAAGGAATTTGAAAATTTTTGCATTGATTGTGGTATTAAAGAGAATTAACTTCTCCCCATTATCCTCAGTTTAATGGTGTTGCAAAATGAAAAAATAGAACTATTTTAGATATGGCTCGCACAATGCTTCATTCTACTGGTATTCCCAAATTTTTGTAGGAAGAAGTAATGAACACATTAGTTTATATCCTAAATAGGGTTCCTACCAAATCTATTCACTATTCGACCCCCTTGGAAAAGTGTTCAAATCAAAAACCTAATGTATCACATTTAAAAATGTTTGGTAGTCTTGCCTCTTTATATATCCCTAAAAAGAAAAGAAGGAAACCTTATATGACTCTTTTTCTTATATTTTCATTGGATATGGTATTAACACTGTAGATTTAAGAATTTGTGACCTTGTAAAAAGGGAAGTAATTGAAAACTGCAATGTTGTTGTTTTTCAAAAATGATTCTATTCATCTACAAATAGTAATGATATTCTCAATCCTATCAATATTTCTAATGATGGTTCTGATATTGATAGCAAAAATATTGTAAATGATCATGATGATGTTTCTTTTTTTGATGCTATGGATGTTTTTGAATCTCCTGTCTCCCTAGCTAAGAAACTAAGATGGGCTCAAACTGTGTTAGAAAGTTCTAATCCTATTGACTTTAGGTAAATGACTAGAATACATCATACATGCCATGCATTAATGACCTTGTATGATCCTAAGCCGTAGATTTTTTAAGAAGCTTCTTGAGATGAGAATTGGATTAATGCAATGCACGCTTAATATAATGCCTTGATTCAAAATCAAACCTGGGAGTTGGCTCCACCTCCAGAGAAAACAAGCATTTTAGGTTCTAGATGGTTGGTAAAATATAATGTTGATGGTAGTATTGATAAACATAAATATATACTTGAGGCTAGAGGTTTCACTTAGAAACCTAGTATTGATTATGTTGAGACCTTTGCTCCTGTAGCAAAGATGAGCACTATTAGGGCCTCATTTGCTATTGCTACTCAATTTGGGTGGAAAATCCACCAAATGGATGTGAAAAATGATGATTTAAAGGAAGAAATTTACATTTCTCAACCTAAAGGATTTGAAGAAAATGGTAAATAAAACTATGTAAGTTTAAAAAATCTTTATATGGTTTAAAGAAATCTCCTAGGGCTTGGTATGTGAAAATTAATGTTTTCTTTAAACAATTAGGTTTTGTTAATTATTCTTCTGACAATGATCTATTCATCAATAAATAAGGTTCCCACATTATCATTTTATGTATATATGTTGATGATTTACTTATGACTGGTGATAGTCCTTTAATTCGTAAGATTAAAGAAAAATTGAAACAATACTTTTAAATGATTGATTTAGGTCTCTTACATCATTTTTTTTGCATGGTTATATTTAAAGATAAGCATTTTATTATTGTTTCTCAAGCACAATATGCAACCAATGCACTGAAAAAGTGTAATATGATTGATTGTAAACCAATTTTTACACCTATGGAAGTTGGAATAAAACTTGATCCTAAACCTGCATGTGAAAAATTTGATCCTACTTTGTATAGGTAGTTAGTTGGTAGTTTGATTTATCTAGCAATAACTAGACCAGATATTTCCTATGCAGTAGGAATTGCTTCCAATTTTATGTAGAAACCTTATAGAGATGATTGAAATCTTGAAAAAATAATTCTTAGATATATTGAGGGAACAATCAATTATGGGTTACATTATAATAAAGATGAAAATGCTAACTTGTATGGATTTTGTGATTCCGATCATGCTTGTGATATATTAGATAGAAAATCTACTTCTGGTCATGTGTTTAAATTCGGTGCTAGTGTCATTACTTGGTACAATAAAAAGTAGCCCACTGTTTCTATCTCTTCAACTAAAGGTGAGTATAAAAGTGCAATGGAAGATGCAAAAGAGGATCTATGCTAAAGAGGTTGTTTGACAAGATAAAGATGAAAGATCAAGGTAGTGTTCCTTTTTTCTGTGGCAACCATAGCACCATATCTCTTTCACATAATCTAGTACATCATCATAGGATAAAGCACATTGAGATCCATATACACTTCATCCATGAGAAGGTGCTAAGTGGTGAGATAGATCTCAATTCTGTGCTGACTAAAGAGTAGATTGCTGACATCCTCATAAAGCCGCTAAGTGATGCAAAAAAATTTCACTTTCGTGAAAAACTTGGATTGACAAAGTTGCCATTGAGGGGGAGTGCGCATGGCAATGTCACCTCCTAATGGAACTTGGTATTTGTAAAATGAAAAATGTATTATAATAAAGACCTTTGGGAAAATGTAAAAGTACCTTCGGGCATGTGTATACCTCCTCGGCTTCATTTTTAGAAAGAAGTGTAGAAAGAACTTAAAGGCAGTCTTCCGTGAACTCTTTAAGTGTTATTGAGTTTACTAATAAAAATCATTGTAAGAATATTTTAAAGGAGGTCATTAGTTATAAAATGCTCCTATATACTTGTTCTTAAGTAACCTTTTACGAGAATTTGTGAGAACATGTAAAACTCAAAAATCATACTTAGCCACTAATCATGCGATGATCTTTAGGATTCCAAATCCTTTTGTACCAAAAGATAACTTGAGTATGATGAAAGTGTTATAATTTCTTCAACCTATATGCTAGCCTAAGACCTTTATGGTTTAAGGATTGTAAATTAAGTAGTGTACCATGGGAAGGTAATCTATTGGAATATGTTACCCCTCTTAACATTAAGGGGGAGTGTTGGAACATAATGGTTAAGTGGGCTAGCCACCCCTTAATTAATATGGGTCCAACATTATATTATAGGTTAAGTGTTTAATAATATGAAATATTTATATTTATAGTATTACATATTCAAACCTTGGAATATGTGTCAACCAACTTGGTTGAAAGGGTGAGTCGGGAGACATACCCAAACACCTCATATCAAAAAGGACTTCAGGTCCTCATTTGATATATCAGAGGAATATATAAAAGGTGTGCAAATCAATATTAATTAATTTGATTTTTACCCTTGTGATTAGGGTTAGTAAGGAGGAGATTTCTACTAGATGTAATTGGGTTCTCTATAATAAAGGTTACTTTTCACAGTGGTTTTCTACCTTCAGGTTTTCCACTATAAATCTAGTGTTCTATGTTATTTATATTATGTAATTATTTATTTAATTACTATGCAATATAGTTTATTAATGTGATGTTTATTTATTTATTCACTTTAATGTTGCATAATATATTAATGTTTAATATTCAAGTTGATTAAACCCATTGTTATTTGAATCCTCAAATTCCAATAGGAGGCACCGCAGTCGGAGGAGTAGAAGGTTCTATAACTGGTGGAGATGGAACACTAGTAGGGACGAATACTGTAGGTGAAATAATAGACGTATTGTGAGTAGAAATATCAGGATCACTAACAATAGTAGTAGGGGTTTGTGAAGTGCTAGATTGACCAATGTCATATGTTTCAAGACAAGCATATGGAATACATTGTGAAGGAAGTATGGGCATAGTAGTAATAGGGTCTATACAACAATATTTGATCTAGATATGATGTGATAGTATGTTCATAGCCATTATGTAAGAACTTGACACATTGGTGGATAGTAGACGAGACTGCTTGTATTGTGTGAATCCAAGGCCTTCCTAACAAGATATTTAACTAAAAGGAGGCATAGATGACATAGAAATTAGTGAGAACATTCTAAGGTCCAACCTGAATATGTAATTAGATAGACTCTAAGCATGTGCGAGTCGTGTAATCGTAACTGCGAATGAGAGTGAAATACTTAGAAATTAGATTATCGCTAATACCCAATTTTCATAAGAGAGAATCAGCACAAAGATTAACAAATGATCCATTATCAATGAGGACTCATGTAATGTAAGTAGTAATGACAATGATAGTAATGAGAAAAGGAGCACATGGATTGCTTTTAGCAAAAGGTGAGATATTACATCAATGAAAGAGATAGTATATGGTAAATTGTGAAGAGATTGTATGAGATGTGTAAAGTCGTCTGTATAGTTATCACTTTCAATATAAATAACACAAAGGGAAACTTCTAGCATATTATGAAAATATTGTCCGTTACACAATAAGTCATAAAGAAATATCTTAGCAAGCATATTTTTAAGTTGTTCAATTATTTCATAGCCCTTAGAAGTGGTAGGAGGAGCTACTGGAGTAATGGGTGGTGGAATAGACATGGGTGGAGTCCTAGATGGATTAAGACGAGTACGATGAGTATTAACTACAATAATAAATGAATCAGCCCCATGCATGAAAAAACGAGGAGGATGTTCGGAACACACGCGCATGAAATCAGAAATGGTAGTAACTATTCCTAAGACCTTAGTGGTTGCATAGGTAGGATAATAAGATTGATCCATAACTTGAAAATGAGATGACATGATAAAAAAGGAAGTAATGAAACATCGGGTTTACCAAAATGATTAACTAAAATAAGGAATATGGGGGTGTGTGTCTCTAGTTAATCTAAGCTATGAACAACTATAAATAAAGTAAATAAATGTAGTAAAGAAGGATGTAAATGATTTAAAAAACTATGAAAAAGGAAATGCTAACCCTAATGTGAAAAATATAAGAGTAAAGAACTCAGCTAAATAATAGACACTCACAGGGTTGTGCCATAGAGATGACTAGAAAATCAGGAAGTAGAAATGACTATGCAGGAGCCCTAAAAAAGATGGATCCAACATGATTTATTGGACTGGAGTTCATAGGAAGGGATTGGGGCAACTATGGGCGCTCTGTTATGTAAATTAGATGCCCTAGTCTACAAAAAATCTCTAAAATTAAATCTCATAGGGCTGGGAGGTGGTCCAAAACCTTCATTTTCTGTTGCATCAGATTCGTTGCCCCGTACCAGATGTCGCCAATAATCCAAGGTTAATAGAAAGACCTGAAAAACCCTAAATAAGCATCAATCCCTAAAAAATAAAGATACAAATGAATGGGTCAGACTAACCTCACCTTCCATAACATTGGACTTACTAACTGAGTGTTGCACTACATTTCAGACCTAAATGTAGTTTTGGTGAGTGTGTGCATAATGCGCTTGTGGTTTTCTTATGTCAGTCACACTTTTTGAAGTAGTGAGTAATAACTAGATGTAGAAAATGTAATAGCATGTGTACATGGAATAGAATTGAATTGTGCCCCTATGAAGTGTGTGATGCAGGTGTCCTAGCCTTATGCCTTGTGATGGAGCTATGTGGATGCAAGTGATCTTCAATACACTAGATGAACGCAACTCTAGATGGATGATATTAGTGAATGATGTTAGGTCCCTCATTATGGTCTCATAACTTTATATTTATAGGGCTCTCTTGATATAATTTAGTAATTAACCTCCAAATGTCTAACCACTAAAAATATAAAAAGGAGAAACAACTAGAAATAGCCCAAAAAGTGGTGGGAAAGTGTGAAAAGGACTAGGGCACCCCTGGTGGGACCAAAGCACCCACGGGCACCCCAATACTAGCCTGGGCACCCTAGTTGAGGCTAAAATAATGGAAAATGACATAAAAAGACTGGGAATGTATGTGTAAAAGTTTAGAAATCATGAAAAAAATATAAAAGAAGAAGGCCAAAAGATGGGGGTTAATTAGTATTTCTTCACTTAAGAACCTTCTAAATAGTAGTATGAGACTGAGACTAAATAATGTCTAAAGTGCATGATTTTGTGTCTACATATCCATGTCCTCCTCTATATAGAATTCATCTTTCTTGAGGTGTTTATCACCTTACACTTGCTTTTTGACCTATAAATCTTTCTTTAGCTCATCATACGAGAGCTTCTCCATCACACTCTTGTATTTCTTACATTGAAAATTCTCTCTCCTCTTCTTATATCTAATGGAAATATGTATTCTCTTCTCCATTAGTAACCTTATAGGCCACTTGATATGCTTTTTGATCTCTATAATAAACCCTTGGATATCTTTCTCTCTCCTTTTTTTTTATCAAGAGTCTCATTTCTGCCAATATATTCTTTATCTCAACTATCTCTTCTTCACTAGCCACCTCTTTCTTCATTTTTTCCTAATTTTTCATGTAGCACTCTCTCTCAGAAAATCCCTTCATTCGGTTGGTATTCATTCTGAGCCCTTATTTGGAACCAGGTTGAGTTTTCCAAAATATCCCCTTACCCTCAAAGAACTCTAATTTACATATATGGTAACACCAAATATGTTTCTTACTATCCATAATCACTCCTTCCCAAATTTTGAACAAATTAAAATATAGGCATGACTATTCAGTTCTAAGGAGGTTGTGGTGTACTAAGTTGTTAATCCATGGAATGAAGAACTTAATGTTCTGCTGGTTGCTCTTATCTATGGAAGGATAAGAATCAAATCATGACCAAGGTGGAATTATAACATGGTTGGCTATCATTCAAATTGAATTAGTGTTACGAGATCAAGCACAAAAGGATATTGTGGGGTGACAATCTGCAAGGAATGGAGGAATTTGGCTATATAGAAAATTTGTGGCACACTAGTTTAGTGTTCAACGAGTATGTCAAAAGCTTAGAACTTCGTGGATTTAAAAATCTGTGGGACACATAGGAATCCACCAAATGTCATGGAACATGTAAAACACCTAAGAATCCAGCGATAAAAATAGGAATGTAAGGGAAAGTTGTAGAACAAGTAGAAAGAAAAAATTTCACCAATATTTATCATTGTGGGTACCCAGGTCATACAATATTGATCAAAATATAATCACTCTACTATTTAAAGGTATGTTTGTTCACAAAAATTAGAAAAAGAGTTAACATAAAAGATGAAAAGAGCATATGTATAGGGAGCCCAACCCTTGAAATTCACTTGACTTTTTAGTGTACATATGCAAAATGGACGTTTTTATAGCTAAATACATGATCAATTTATGGTTATTAAATCCTCCAAAAATGTGGGGATCTAATTTAATATATTTTTCATCCTGAAATAAAACTCTTTGCGGTCTTGAGCCCCATAAACATATTGGATGTCCCCTACTAAATCATGGGACATGTCGTTATCTATAAGTTCCTTGATGCTAGATTTTGGGCCTTCTAATATCTTGATTAAATAAATTTTTTTCCTATAAGAGGAGACCCATTCAAGGAGATTAGACCCACCTTTGAGGTAAGCCTTCGTGCCCCGCCTAATAGGATTTTTTAGGTTGAAGATGCGTCGGGTACATCAGTTGACACAAAACAAAACCCAATTTGATCAACATGATTTGGCTTAGATGAATTGGTTGGGTTAACAAAACCCTTTCTTGTTTCTTTTTAATAGAGGCATTGACACTTTAGGAGCCCTCTCAGAAGAATATTTCACCAGGAATTTTTCAATATTGGTAAGCCTTTTATCTATTGAGGCTACTCTGTGTAAAATGGATGATAAATCCTCTACAGGATCATCATCAGACACTACGTGGAAATCAACTAGAATCTCTTTTTCTACCTATTCTTCAATAAATAATATAGGGTATGTACGAATGGTATTCTTGTTCATAACTGGCCTATAGTTGAGCCAACACTACTTCAATTTCTCAATAGTTGTGTGGTCTCCTAGAAGGAACAAATGATGAAACAAAATATGGAACACAGAGAAGAAGGGAGTCATCCTAATGAGATTCCACATCAATGTCATTCAAACTGTGTGGGAAGTTAATGGTCCTATGGGATTCTTCTGGTCTTGAATCGTGAATAGCATCCTAACAAAAGCTTCATTTGGGCTATAATGGTTTAAAATTGAACGTAAGGTTACTGGAGAAATCTCCTTCAGACTATCTCCCAATCCCACATCCACCATTTCTGAAGAAAGAGTAACACAAGTTCTTCCACAAGAAAATTTCCTCAAAATAATCAAAGGAGGATGCAAACTTATGAGAAATCAATAAGGATTTATAGAAGAATGGATCTTGGGAAGGATTGTGTCAATTATCATATCAGGATTGAATGCAAGATCAATTTTGGATATTCACACAGATTTGAAAAGGGGAAAGTGGATTGATATCTATCAAAAAGTGTTCTTTTGGATTAAATCGACATTTTGTGCAAGGAAAGTATCAAGTTTAAGATAATATCAATGATTATATGTTTCCCAAAACATATCCTCTAAAATTTGGTGTCAAATCAGTTATAATAATGACATGAGGGAACAAATAGTTTATGAATGGGTGCATGAGTGATAGTGACAGAGTAAATAGAACAAAAATATATTAAGAAACAAAAGTAAAAAATCTTACACACATCCATGTCAGCAACACAAAAATGAATCAATTTAAGGAATAAAAAAACAATCTTTACAATTACAAGATATTTTCCAAGAATAGAGTTCATTTTTTATTCCTTCTAGGATTGTTCACTGATGTTTTTGGGGGGGAATCAAGGAAAATTCATAGCCAATTTTGAATAAAAATGAAGGTGTGTCCTCATAAAAGAGAGAAGAGGAAAAAATGAGGAGTGATTTTTCTACTTGAAAAAGTTGAAAGAGAAGTACTGTAAATCTGCTATGTTTCCAATTTCTTCTTTGGAAAACATATAAATTTTGATTTTTCAAACTTTTGTGTCAAGGTGGTTGCATTGTACAACCATTGGAAAAATTTGAGGGCATTTGATTCATTTCCTCTTGTTAAAGAAATTTTAAATTTTAAATGATATATGCCTACTTATAATACTATCATTTGGTTTTAGATCTTGTATGTTGAAATATTATTAATGAGTTATTATTTCTAATGCAATTTTTCTGTTCATTGGTTCTATACGTAGCACACTAGATCATTCTTTGGTTGTTACACTTTGGTTACTATATCAATATTATTTTGTGAGCATTTACTATGCAATATTTGAGATAATTATAAAATCCTCATTGCAAACATCTTGTGGAGTGGTCTCTGTCAGCCTTTGAGTGTATATTTGGCATGTGAAAGTAGGAGCAATGAATACTTCATTTAGATACTTGCATGATTTTTTATGTTAAGTATTTTAGAGATTGTGTTGAGAATATTTGCAGTTATTTAGTATCAATGAATGCAAATAGTCTATAGGAATTTATCACTACTTAATCATACTTTCTCTACTTTCCAGAAATAACATGATTTTAGGGTAATTGTCCTTACTTAGTTACAAGAATTCAATCATCATTTACTTCTTGTCCTTTCCAAATCAAATCAACTATATTGAAAAAACCATTATACTACCCAATTTTTCTATTTCCAGGAATCATTAAAGGTACTTCTTCCTACCCAAATTTTCACCAGAATATGATGCAAGAACAACTAGCTTTGTTGTCTTTAGTAAATTGTGTTTGATACACCAAGTATATGTGATACTCTTGTTATAGCTCTTGCAAGTGAGTATTACATTCATGGCCATATTTAACTTAGATTGACCCACCATTTAAAAGGATTCAAGTACAAATCATCTCCCTTTTATTCAAGTTACCCCATGAGTTATCTCACCTTGGTCTAGGAACAACCAAAAGTAGTAGGATCATGCACTCCCCTTTGTACGTCCCTCTCAATCATCCCAAAGCGTGGTTCTAAAAGAGGGTGTTAGACATCTCCCCAAATGCAAATGACATAAAACTCATTCTGACATCTCGTTAAGCTATCCTACCCTCTACAAGTGTTGTTAGGCTCAAGGAGTTGTAGAATTGAGAGCCAACATGCTTTTGACACTGTTTTTGGGGACTGCTTTTATTCAGGAAAGGTTAAGAATAATTACCTTTACACGCCTTTTTCTAAAATTATGCAAATAGTAACTAGATTGCCAATATTATCTGTGACTTCCCAATTATAAGAAATATTTATATGAAACTTGTGCTTTTGTTAAAAAAATAGAAATTGGATATCAAGATTATTGTGAATACCATAAAAGTATAAAAATCCTTCGCCCTACCAGGTTTTGAAGGGTTATTTCTAAACATTTTTGAGTTAATCTGGATATCTCTTGGGAACAAGGCCCTAGTGGCGACTCCACCTTTCAAATAAAATATTAGTTAGACTAGTGCAATATATTTTCCCCACTTTTACCCACCTTGTTGATTAACTCTCCTTCTTTGCAAAACTAGAAGGACACATATCCTTCTTTAGATATGATCCTACCAAGAGATTACTCCCAAAATTGGAAAGTGCACATTCAAGAAGGAAGATGCTAGGGAATGGTACAATTCATTACCTAAAAATTCTATTAATTCTTGGGCTCGAATGATAAAAGAATTTAGATTGCAACACAGTGATAGAACTAACCCCAATTTTCTTCTATTATAATTTGAAAACATCAAAAATAATCCTAATGAATGTGTACAATATTTTAACACCATGTTCAATAAAATCTTAACTAGATTACCAACTTTAATATAAGGCCTAGTGATGTGTCTTTTTTGATTAAATACTATGATGATTTTGATAAGAAGGTGCCTTATTACTTAAGAGAAAAAGATCCACAGACTCTAAGACAAGCTTTCTCTATAGCAATCCAGATATATAATTACATCAAGGCCATTGGGAAGCCTCCTAAAAGGGAAGGTGTCAAGTTGGTAAATCCTAAGAATCTGCAAGTAAGTGAATCTACGGATCTAGAAGAAGTGGTAAGAACCTTGGCTGGGGAATTCAAGGAAATATCATACAAAATGGCTAGAGCAGAGAAAGGGTTGGCTCTAAATCCTCATGTTCAACATAAAGCCCCTGGACATAACAGGTTTGGGAATCATCCCAAGGGAGATCATTGGGAAAAATATAGAGGAAACGGGCCTATAATTTCATGAAATAAACAACAAACCTTCAAGGAAAACAAGACAATCTCATACCCATTAACAATAAGAATTTATGAGGTGGAGGAGGAACACACTATTGATTAGTGTGATAAATTATTGTTCCCTCACCGTCCTTGTGATCCACTTGTTGAAAATGATGTGAACAATAATGAAGTTGATTACGGTGATATATGCACCCTGGAATTCTCAAAGGACTCAATGCAAGGGGTCGTTACTAATGACCTCATGTATGTAAAAATTGTGGAAGAATTTTGGGCTTGCACAAAAAATATATTCTCCCTTCCTTCTATAGTTAATGCTGATATTGATATGGCTCAATCATTCAAGCTCCCAAATCATGACTTTGAATATCTGAGAGCATTAATGATTAAAAAATATGATGGGGGAATTCCTTTAGAAGATGATCTAGAAAGTTATTAATGAATCATATAGTGGCCCAAGAAAAGGAGTATAACCTTCACAGTAGATAGGTTAAAGGGCCTATTCATACTCCACAGCCAAAAAATGCCTCTCTTAACTAATATCCCCAAAGATACCCCAAGATAAACATGTCAGTTAAATGCCCTATCAATAATTCAAAGTCAAACACTTCTACCTCAACCCAAACAATCAATGATAATATCCCATCGGAAAAGAAAGACACTCTTACCCCTAATACCCCCTTGCCTAAGTATGTTGCATGTGACATGGCTAAAATTCTAAGTCAAATAAAAATCATAATCCCAATTTTGGAGTTACTTAGGATCCCATAGCACAAAAGCAGAGAATTTTAGTATTTGGGTTGAAGGATGATGTGGTAGTCAAAGAAAGGAATGCTAATAATGTGGTAACTCCCCCCACTATTGTTGAAATATAAGTGAAGGAAGACCAAGAAAACACTGAAGAACCTCTAGAAGTATATTTAGGTACTTCCTTGATAGAGTCACAATTAGATGTAGATCCCTTCTTTACCACTCTCATTTTCAATGGGTGACTTTTCCAAAATTGCATGTTTGGTTCAGGGGATTCTTGCAACATCATGCTACTAAAATTCATGAATGAGTAAGACATCAACATAATGACTGAATTTGAGAAGTGTTTTTCCATGGATTCAAGAGAGGTACCTGTTGTTGGGTATTTCAAAGGTTTAGTGGTATAACTTGTTATTTATCCCAAAAAATATTTAACCATGAACATGGTTATAGTTGATTTCCTTGCTAAACGGGGCATGTTACTGTCTAGAAATTGAGTATTCTAGTGTAGGGAAAATGCATTCAAATGGATATGTCTTTTGCTACCATACCATTTAGAAGGAAAGCTAGTAAAGTTGCATAGAGAAGATAAGATGTTGCACATTATTGAAGACCCCTCAAATGCTTCTTATGAAGTATTATATGTTGATAGAGATTTAGGAAATTTCATAGGTTGTGTTGATTTAGAAGATCAATGTATAGATGCAGATTCACACCTTGAGAATATGAAAATGTCCTATGGACCATGACTTTTTATGGAGCATGTTCTACTATTGGAAATGGAGCCAAGATGGTTTTAACTTCTCCAAGCCATCGTTATTTTAAATTCTGCTTTCAAATTAAAGTTTGAGTGTACTAACAATATAATTGAAATATGAGGCATTGCACCTCAGTTTAAGATTTGCATGGAAGACATGGGATTAAGGATCTCATTGTCAAAGGAGATTCTGGAGTTGGTTATAAAACAAGCCAGAAATATATATGCAACAAAGAACCATGAGAGGTTGAAGCAATATAAAAATGCGGTCTAGGAACCTTGTTGAATTATTTGATTCCTTCAATATCCTTTACCACGAAAGAACTTAGAATGCAGCTGCTGAAAAATTTGTTGTCCTGGCCTCTCAGTATGATAATGAAGTACTGTCTCCTTATTACAACTATGAAGTGGATGTGCTAGTTAGATCTTGTAGTTCCTGAAAACATTTTAACATTTGTAGGTTTTTGAAGATGATACCTCAGATTCAAGAGGTTATTAAACTATAAAGGTGAATTCATAAATCAACTCATTGACCTAGAACCTATGGTGGTTCTATGTGAAGGAAATGAGACACATCTTTAGAAAAGATGTAATTCAATTGAAGACAAATATTATTCTTAGAGGACTTTTCAATCTTGAATCGACTTTTGATAGTGCAGACCGAGTTAAGAGAAAGCCTATCCATGCACCTAAGAGATGTTATCGAGTGCAATATGGGAACCATCTCAAAACCCAATAAATTTTTGGTTAGGAAGAAACATGAATGAAAAAGAAAGGAAAACTTATACCTAGACCACTGAGAAAATATCATGATTTCCTTATATGGTTTTATTCATGAATTGAAAGCCTCCATGAGATAGGATCTTTTTCAACATGAGATACCATTACATCCTTATACCAAGCCCTTTTCAAAAAAATCAGAGGCCCTTTCAACCCCATCATAGTAACTAAGATGCAAGAGGAATTAACCAAAAATTAAGAGATGGTTGGATAATCCAACCCACTAGGTATTCCTCATGGGTAACAAACTTGGTACCAGTCAGAAAGAAGAATGGGGACATTAGAATTTGTGTGGATTTCCAAAATTTAAACAAGGCATCACTCAAAGATAACTACCCAATACCCAATATGGACAATATATTACAAAAGGTAACAAGATCTAAGTTACTATCTACATTAGATGGTTTCTTAGGTTATAACTAGGTTGTAGTGAAACAATCAAAGTGCAATTTAAAATTGATTTCACTACCCCTTAGGGAATATGTGTCTATATCAATATGCCTTTTGGATTAATGAATGTTAGTGCCACCTTTCAAAGAGCCATGGATATGGCCTTCTCTGGTTTCATTAATGATTTCATTAAAGTTTATCAAGATGATATTATTACCTTCTCTAACAAAATGGGTGACCATTTGGGATGCCTATAACAAGATATTAATCAAATGTAGATAATATGGGATTTCATTGAATCCTAAAGAAGCGTCACTTTGGGGTGTAAAAAAAAAATTGTTTGGGACATATAGATGTCACAAGAAGGAGTTATGATAGACCCTAAAAGGGTAGGAGGTAATTTAATAAAGTCCCCATCTCTATGTCTAAGAAAGGGTAAATCTAATCCTTCTTTGGAAAAATCAATTATTGTAAGAAGGTTTATCTCTAACTTTTTCAAGGTCATTCTTCCCATCACAAACATGTTGAATAATGATCAAATCATCAAGTGGGAAGAAAGGATTGTTTAAGCATTTAAAAGAATAAAAGAGGCACTCAAGACTACCCCCATATCTAACTAGCCCTGATGATAAAAATAAGGAATTTCAAATGTTCTCTTTTGTCCTGAGAAAATACAATTACTTCTGTGTTATTGTAGAAAGATGAGGAGGGGCACATGATAAATCCGATTGCATTTTTTAGCAAAGCCTTGCATAGGATTATGAGTTGAAACATTCAATTATGGAGAAACAAGATTTTACCTTGGTGAAAGCCACTAATTTTTCAGTACACCCTATATTGCCTGAGTTCCACAATCCATAGCATATGTACCTCAATACAATGGTGAAAGAGCATCCTATCACAAATTGATATTTCAAGTAATAGATGTATATGTGGATGAACAAGCTTCAAGAGTGTGACAATAGAGATTTATACCACAAAACAGGTTAGAGGTTTGGGCTTAGCAAGGCTGATTGCAGAGAGATCAATTTACAGGTGGTTGAGATACACAGTATTGAGGAGGATGAGACAATATCCCCATGAGAAGGTAATAAGTACCTCAACTTGGTACAAATACATATTCTACTATTTAAGGAGCTTGAATTTCCCTGCTCATCTAGACAAAAATCAAAGGAGAACACTTAAGATGGTTTCCCAAAAGTATATTCTTAATTGATCATGGGACTGGCTTGGAAGAACCAAGAAGGAGTTCTTCTAAGATGTATTATAAAATAAAAGGCCCCTAAAATAATTACTTAGTTCCATAAATGATTGTGTGGTGGCCATTTTGTTCAGAGGGTTACAATACACAAAATATTAAGAGCTAGCTATTGGTGGCCTTCACTTTTTTAAATATGCATCCCTTTTGATTATAAAATGTGAAAGTTACAAGTGTTTCTCAAGAAGGATGAAAGATTTTAGATCTCTTCCCTTGCAACTTGTTTAAGTGGAAGCTCCATTCAAATAGCGGGGATTAGTATTTCATAGGTGAAATATCAGATGCTTCAAGTGATAGCCATAAATAGTATATTGATAGCCACTGATTATTTTACCAAATGGGTTGAAGTTATTCCTACCAAGAAGGCAACTCATCAAGTAATCATGGATTTCATCCTCAATCACATAATTTGATAGGTTTGGGGTTCCTGCATCAGATATAGTTTTTGATAATGCCATGATTTTTAGAGAAAAAATATTGGCAAAAATGTGCCAGGAGTATGTTATACACTTGTCTTATGCATCAAACTATAATCCCTAAGAAAATGGCTGAGAATAATCAAAAAATAAGAACTTGCTTAAAATCCTCATAAGGACCTTAGAGAAAAATAAAAAGAAGTGGGATGAGAAATTCAAGTTTGCACTATGGGTAGATAGAGTTACCACCAAGAGATCTACTAGAAAGATCCCTTTTGAATTATTCTATGGGGCTTAATATATGTTTCCCCTTCACTTGAAAATCTCTTCTTAGAAATTCTTGCAATAATTCAAAGAAGGGGAAGGGTAAGCCCTTATAAATCTAGGATCAACCAGATCATAGAATTAGATGAAGCAAGAAGAGAATCCCATCAAATACATTTCAATTTCAGGGAAAGGCTCAAGAAAATATTTGAAAGAAGGTTACTCAAAGAAATTTCCAAGTGGGAGATCTATATCCGTTATGGAATAGCATACATGAAGACAAGTGAAAGCATGGGAAATTTGATGTCCTATGGATGTGCCCTTACTCCATCGACATTAGGATCGGGGAGAACACATTTTTCCTAATGGAATTGGAGGGACACTTGCTCAAGACGAATTTCAATTCTAGGAATCTCAAAAACTTCCTAGAATAATTTAAAAATTCATATATGTTCCTTATATAGTGTACAATTTTATTCTTGTTATTTCCTTTTGTGCTCTGATCTAGAATGATCAGGTTTTGTTCATTGCAATCATGCCAGTAACATGTTGTGTATGTGTTCAAGAGACCATGTGTTTTTTTTCCTCATAAATCCTTAGCCAAATGGACTAGACACTTGGTCTATACCTTGTGAAATTTTATTTTTGGTCCTTCCGGAACCCACAGGGGGTGTCCATCCTTGAGATGGAGATGATTTTGGTACTCATTCTGAGCCCCAGTTTGGAACTAAGTTTAGTTTTCCAAAATATCCCATTACTGTCAAATAGCTCTGATTTACATATATGGTAACACCAAATATATTTCTAGCTATCCATAATCACTCCTTCCCATAATTTTGAACAAATTAAAATATGTTCATGACCATTCAAGACTAGGGAAGTCGTGGTGCACTAAGTTGGTAATCCGCGGAATGAAGAACTTAATGTTTTGTGTGTTTCTCTAAACTATGGAAGGATAAAAATAAAATCATGAACGAGGCTGAATTCTAGCATGGTTGGTTATCATTCAAATTGAATTATTCTTACCAGCTCAAGCACAAAAGGATAGTGTGGGGTGACCATCTGCAAGGAATGGAGGAATGTGGCTATATAGAAAATTTGTGGTACACCAGTTCAGTGTTCCGCGAGTATGTCAGAAGGTTGGCACTCCATGGATTTCAAAATCCATGGGACACTTAGGAATCCACCAAATTTTGTGGAATGTGTAAGACAACTAATAAGCTCACAAGAAAAAGAGGAATGCAAGGGAAAATCGCAGAATGAGTAAAAAGAGCATTTTCACTAGTATTTCCCATTGTGGGTACCCAATTCATACAAGATATATCAAAAGATAATCACTCTACTATCCAAAGGTATGTTCATTCATAAAAATAGTAATTGATTTTTAAAAAATATGAAAATAAAATATGTATATAATAGGAACAAAATGGGGATTCTATATGGGCCCCATCCCTTGAAATTCACATGACTTTTGGTGTACATATGCAAAAAGGGATGTTTTTCTATCTAAATACATTGTTAATTTATGGTTATAAAATCCTCTGCAAAGGTGGGGATTTGATCTAACAGATTTTTCATCCTAAAATCAAACTCTTTGTGGTCTTCATCCTCATAATCATATTGGATATCCCTTGCTAAATCATGGGACATGCCCTTGTCCATAAGTTCCTTGATGTCAGCTTTTGGGCCTTCCAATATTTGATTAAATCCATTTTTTCCTTATAAAAGGATACCCATTCAAGGATATTAGACCCACATTTTAGGTAAGCCTTGGTGCCCCACCTAATAGAATTCTTTAAGGTTGAATATTTCCCAGGTACATTAGTTGACACAATGAGAACAGGTATAGGTACTCCAATTAGATCACCATAATTTGGCTTGGATGAACTGGTTAGATTAAATGAACCCATTCTATGTCTTTTCATTGGAGGTATCAATTATTTAGGATCCCTCTCAGAGGTATAATTCACCGGGGGGTTTTCAAGATTAGTAAGCCTTTTCTATATTGTGGATATTCCGTGGGAAATTGAGGATATATCCTCTGCAGGCTCATCATCGGACACTAAGTGGAAATCAAATAGAATCTATTTTTCCACCAATTCTTCAATAAAAAATACAAGAGATGTACAAATGGTGTTCTTGTTAATAGCTTTCCTATAGTGGAGCTAGAACTGCTTCAAGTGTTTAGGAGCTATTTGGTCACCTAAAAGGAAAAAAACGATGAAACAAAATTTGGAACATGGAGAAGAAGGGAGTCATCATAATGAGCTTACGTATCAATTCCATTTGAATAGCGTGAGAAGTTAATGGTCCCATGGGATCTGTGTGGTCTTCAATCACGAATAACATCCTAACAAAAGCTTCATTTGGTCTACAACGATAGAAAATTGAACGTAAGGTTTCTGAATAAAGCTCCTTCAAACTATCTCCAAATCCCACATCCGCCATTGCTAAAGAAAGAGTAACACGAGTTCTTCCACAAGAAAATTCACTTGGAATACTAACATGGGGATGGAAACTTATGATAAATAAATAAGGATTTATAGAAGAATGGATCTTGGGAAGGATTGTGTGAATTTTCATATCAGGGTTGAATACAAGATCAATTTTAGATATTCACATGGATTTGAAAAGGGGAAAGCGGATTGATATATGTCAAAAAGTTATCTTTTGGATTAATTTGACATTTTTCACAAGGAAAGTATCAAGTTTAAGAGAATATCAATGATCATTCATTTCTGAAAAACATATCCTCCAAAAGGTAGGTGTCAAATCAATTAGAATAACGACATGAGGGAACAAATGGTTTATGACTAGGCACATGAGTGATTGTGACAAAGTAAACAAAAAATAGATTAAGAAACAAAATTAAAACATCTTACATGCATCCACATCAGAAAGAAAAAAAGGAATCAAACAATAACAAAAGAATCTTGGTAGTTAGAAGATATTTTCCAAGAATAGAGTTCATTTTCCGCACCTTCTGGGATTGTTCACTGATGTTTTTTGGGGGGGAAATAATGGAAAATTCATATCCAAATTTGTATAATATGAGGGTGTGTCTTCATAAAAGGGAGAAGAGGAAAAAATGAGTGAGTTTTCTACTTGAAAAAATTGAAAGAGAAGTACTGTAACTCTTATATGTTTCCAATTTCTTCTTTGGAAATCATATAAATTGAGTTTTCAAAATTTTGTGTCAAGGTGGTTGCATTGTACAACCATTGGAAAATTTTTAGGGAATTTGATTCATGTCCCCTTGTTAAATAAATTTTAAATTTTAAATGATATATGCCTACTTATTTACTAGCATTTGGTTTTAGATCCTGTATGTTGAAATATGATTAATGAGTTATTATTTCTACTGTAATTTTTGTGTTCATTGTTTCTATACGTAACACACTAGATCATTCCTTGGTTGTTGCAATTTGGTTACTAGATCAATATTTTTTGTGAGTATTTACTCTGCAATATTTGAGATAATTCTAAAATCCTCATTGCAACCATCTTGTTAAGTGGTCTCTGTCAACCTATAAGTGTATCTTTGGCAAGTGAAAGTAGGAACAATGAATATTTCATTAAAATACGTGCACGAGCCTTTGTGTTAAGTATTTTAAAGATTGTGTTGAGATTATTTTCAGCTATTGAGTATCAATGAATGCAAATATTTTATAGGAATTTATCACTACTTAATCATACTTTCTCTACTTTTTAGAAATAACATGTTGTTAGTGTATATATTCTTGCTTAGTTATAGTAAATCAATCATCATTTACTCCCTCTCCTTCACAAATCAAATCAACTATACCAAAAAAAACCATTATACTACCTAGTTGTTTTATTTCCAAGAATCGTTAAAGGAACTTATTCCTACCCAAATTTACACCAGAAAATGATGCAAGAACAACTAGCTTTGTTGTCTTTAATAACTTGTGTCTGATACACCAATATACTCATGTGACAACTCTTGCAAGTGAGTATTACATTCATGGACATTAATCTCATATTGACCCACCATTTAGAATGAGTTGAGTGCAAATCATCTCCCTTTTATTCAAGTAACCCCATGGTTTCTCTCACCTTGGTCTAGGGAGGACCAAAAGTAGTAGGGTCATTCCATCCCCATTGTACGTGCCTCTCAATCATCCCAAATATTGTTTCTAAAAGAGGGTATTAGACATATCCCGGGCTGAAAATGACATAAAACTCAGTCTAACATCTTTGTAACCCATCCTACTCTATCCAAGTGCTTCTAAGCCTGAGGGGGTGTAGAATTGGGAGCCAACACATTCTATTATATTTTATTTTCTCACTTTCTCTCTTTTCACTTCTATACCTCAATATTCCTCTAAGAAATTATATTCTGCCTTTATTATGTCACTCCCTAGGTTTCCTTCTTCTTACTTTGTCTATTGATGCCTCCAAATATGTTCCGCCTTGGATTATTTTTTTCTTGATATTCAATGATCTCTTCTAGGTTCTCACACCACTTCTTCTCTTCAATAATATTATATATTTCTCTATGGGCTTATTCTCTTCTGAAAGGCTACCACTAACTATCTCCAAGCTACAAAGAGTTCCCTTTTTGACTTGAAGAGTCTTCACTACCTCAATAATTTTTATTTTCATTTATACCTTTCTTTCTCTCACCGAAGGAATTTATAGGTCTAATACCAATTGATGGAGGCCTATGGATGGGTGATGCTTCTTGAGTAACCTTATCCTTCTTCAATCCACATTGTTGCTAGAAAAGTACAGTCTGTTAATCTTAATCAACCACAATGTTTCTCTTGGGATTTTTTTATCAAACTTTTAACTAATGATATTGGGGTTCTCGCAAACCTATCTAACCTTCCCAAAAATTTAAATGAGATGTAAAAGTTCCTATGTTTATGAAATTTCCTACAACCCTAAAATTTCCCCTAGGAAGACAAATTTACTACAATTTATCTTGCACTTTTGAAGGAATTCTACAAGGATTCTCCTTAAAAGAAACTAGTATTGATCTACATCTAATTTAGATCATTCTAAAAAAACTAAGCATCTCATTTGGAGGTCCCAAACTAAATTTGTGCATGGAAGGTCTCAAGGGGATCAAAAATTATTCCAAGAATGTAAACTTGCACTAACTTAACTTTTGAGGATGAAGGCCAAGTATAATATATTTCTATTGACCAAACTTTCAACTACTGATATATGGAAATTTCAAGTCCTTATCTAGTAAATATAACCCTTAAAGATGGATTCTAACTCAGTCTCAATCAAAAAAATTTGCAAGGGGTCAAAATTGTACTTGTTACAGGGCTGCAAGGGTATATTTTGCAATTTTTTATTAGATAAGGTAAGAAATTGATTTTGAGGGACCCCAAAAAACCTACAAAATACAAAGGAGAAAAAAGATAATAAATGTGGAATAAAAAGAGACGGCCTCTACCAGCAGCCATAAAATACAACCAAAGCCCTGAAACACAAAAACCCTCCGCCTACAATAGCGAAGGATAGATAAAAAAGACTTGACCCTAAAAAAATCAAGAAGTCACCCGTTAACAACTATGAGTAACTCGGTGATCATGATTCTTAGGATGGATCGTAGTCCACCTGACCCCATCCCTCGCAGAGTTTGTATTCCCGCTCATCATTTCTCCATACCCCGCAACATCCTTCCCAAGATCTACAATTAAACATCCAACAACCTCATCCGTCAAATTATCTGTCAATCCTTCCCCCTTTTCTAGCTATCCCCTAAGTCCATCAACTGTGGCCCAGCGAGGTTCAAAATTTGAATCTCCCTCCTACCCAGGTAACCTGATCAAACTTTCGTCTTGACCAAAATTGCATTCTCCCTCCCCCACCAATTGAATGGTCACTCCAGCCCCGTCATTCACCAAATCTATAGACACAGCGGGCAGGGAAGCTTCCTTTGTTCCTACAGCTATCTCATTCTCCCCTTCCATGAAAACACCATCAGTGAATGCATCCTCCTCCGAATCATCCTCCATATGGTGAATCACATGCATCAACAAGGGCTCCTCATTAGCACAACACATCTTGATCTCATATTTGACTCTTCTCTATTTACTAAAAAAAATGTGAACTCTCCACTTCGATCAATTCTTCCCATTTTTCTTCGGGGAGTTCAAAAATATATTTTGGGTATTTTGGAACCCACAAGGACATTAATGCATAAGCGAGAAAAGAAAAATATGGATCATGCCCTAGTGGTTGGATCAATAGCAATCAACACTCTCGTAGATCTAGCAATCGCCAGAAAAACTTCGGTCTCCCAGAACTCCAAGAGAGAGCAGTGAGGCAAGTCCAGATGGGAAGGGACTGAAATATAATATCGTGTGGCATACCTGGTTCCCTTCTATGGAGGGTAAGATATGTATTTCCGTAAAACCATGAAGCCCTCCTGGTACACCCTTTGGATTTCCAGATCATCTTGGAAACAAAAAATAAAACCTTCCCCTGTAAAATCCTTGACATCTACCCTACAGGCCCATTTCCTTCTGCACTAGTCTCTCATGAAGTCTATGTTCGGTCTAAGTCCAAAAAATCTCCCCACAAGTGTGAATCTAAATCTGGCCTTAGATTTATCAATGATAGATCCTAGAATTTCCAGCTATGGGTCAACAAAATTCCAAGAAGGAGAGAGCTTAACAGGCTCTCTATGAGCATCACCGAACATTTTTGTAAACCAAGTCATTTTGCAGCTCTAATTAGAAATAAGAAACACAATATTTCAATCCTTTTTTTAGTCCCTAAAGACTCATTATTCTTCACAAAATGTATTATCGCATCCCAACAATTTCTATAGACTTCTTATTTAGGAAAGAAAGCATTTTGTTCTCTCCTTTCTATGACAGAGTTGATTGTAACAGTCTAATAGACTTGGACAATTATCTATTTATGGTTTTCAGTCCCTTTAAATCCTCTATTAACCCAACCAACATAATATAAACCTCCTATAACCTCTGTTATCTCCTTCCCCTATAATAAAATTGTAAAATAACGAAGAGAACAAACACATGAGTAATGCCGAATTGTCAAATTTTATTAACTTACAATCATGCACAACCATATTTTGAGAAAATGATCATATAAGTATTAGACAAAACCCTAAAAAATTTATATCGATTGAACTAAATTCCTCATTTATAATATCATTTTACCTTCCTACATGCCACTCTTAGTCCTCCTACTCCTTTTTACAAAGATCTCATTTGCTTAGTTTTATCATTTTTTCAACCCTAACTAATACTAACCACCCAAATACCTTAACTCAAGTCCTAAATCAATCTATTTAACATGTGTGGGAGAGGGTTTTTTTACCTCAAGACATTACATGACATCACTTATAACTCCCTATGAGGTTCCATGATCAACTCGTGTGACTAGAAGGCTTGAAAATGACTAGAACTACTTATTATAATTTTGAATTTTCAAATCCTAGTTTTTGGAGGGAAAATGAAAATAGAGTGATATAAAGTCTATGGAAAGGTGTTAATGACCCTAAACCATCTTTATTCATCTCCTAAACCTATCTAATCCCTACCACATAAAATTGACTATTTATAGTTGATGCTCCTGCATCGCCCCACATATTTTGGAACAATAGAATTCCTTCCCAATGTGCAATCTGACCACTAATTCTAAAAATAGTTAGGTTGTTGTCATATTCTATGAGGAAGTTAAAACCGTTACCTCTTTCTATCTTTATTTTTCCTACTACCTTTGTATTTTTACTTGTTTTATTCCTTTAATGGGATAAACATAACTTGAAGTGGAGGGAGTGAGTAAGGTTTTGTCATAACATTAAAGTCACACCATGCGATTATTTTTTATGTTATGAAAGGTTTAGATAAGAATAAGAAGAAGATAACATTGGTTCAGTGCTCAAAATATAGATGTGAGGGAACTTTCATAGATGAATGTCATAAGATAAGAATATTTAGGCCCCCTATGGAAAAAAATGGACCCTTGATATTTAAGGAAATATTATTGCATTATTCTCAATTAACTAGGTCATGCAATTATGAGATGTCATTTAGTAATGAAATAGACAATGTGGGTGTAAGTTTTATATTGTACGTTTTACAAATCCAATATGCATCAAACCAACGATTACAAAGCTTTTTAATAAATCAAGGATTCAATATCAATGGTAACATATTCACTGTCCAATATTAGTTCATCCCTGAGATGGATGGATATGGATTTCGGTGGGGCGGGAATATCTCATACTCTATATATGGGGGAGAGCCTAGATGAGAACACGATAGTTCTATCTGGCCCAGGTGAATACGATTGGCTGATCGTGCAATCAACAATCTCCTCTTGTAAATCAAATACCTCTAATCATAATGATGTAATTTTATATTCATCTCTAGATGTCATAGATTGATTGAAACCAACCTCAAGGTGCCCATGTAATAAAAAAGTACAAAAGAGAAAAGGTAGGGATTAGGACTTCCTTTGGTATGCAATATGTGTGAACAACCTAACCATTCAGTATAAAAGTTCTTAATGAATTCTTAAAACATAACATGTTTTTGTATATAGAGAGTACCTAAACAACAAAATATTGAACATAATCTTATTCAGGTTTAGTAGAGAGAATATTAGGTACCAAAGAGAGGAAATATGATTATAATCAAGATAAAATATGCAACTCAACTCTCTAGTATGAGAGTGCAATATGACATGTATTTGTGAATATACTTTTATAACTAGGCTACAAATAAGTGAGGTTTTATAATACCATAATTCCCCTTGCAGTAGAAGATAAGAAAGATAAAGACGAGAGTAAAATAATGAGAGAATTTTTTGAATTACGTAGGTCTAATAAGGAGAATGAATTGCGCTAGTAGTTTTTAACTCGATGCCTTGAATATTCAAGCATATATTTATGGATAAATCATGCAAAAATATAAGGAAGGAGTATTGCAAACATTACCAAGTCCCATACACTTGATTTTACATAGTAATCCAAGACATTTTCATTGTAATAAAGAAATATGTCATCCATGCACAATGAAAAATACTAAATATACTGCACCATAGAGCTTGTTTAGTGAGTTAAAAAAGACTCTTCATAATTTTATTATTACAAAAAATTGTTTTCCTTTCAGAAAAATACTACATATTTCCCACAAGATTGGATATGACTTATTTTTTTAAAAATCCACCTCACCAAAAATAATGCAAACTACAATGTAACAACACACACAAATATTATATTGTGCAAAAAGAAAAGGGTTGGACAATATGGAGAATGTTATGCACTTCAACATTCGATATTTCAAAATATTTTTCTCCTTCTACACACTCTATAGGTGTGTCTTCTAAATAAGGTATGTCAAATTCATCCATTCGAATTTTAACTATTTACATGGGGTCATGAGTCATCATTTGTTCCATCATGTTCACAGTCTTCTTTTGCATAACTAATCTTAATATCATGGAAAAAAACATATAAAAATTACACATCCTTGTTTAGTTTCTTCAAGAATCCAAGTGGAATATCCCTTCTCCCTTTCATTTTAACAACTATTTTGCAGATCCCTTTCACATAAATGCCTCCTTTGCCACTCAAGTACCTACAAAAAAAATTGTCTATGAATGCAATATAAGATGCACAATGTACATCAACCTCATCAAGTAAGAGTCTACTTTGATGAGAAATGATGATGTTTTGTGTATTATATAGGATGTTATTGATTTCGTTAACTCTTTTCAATATTATCTCGTAACTAGTAGACATTTTTTACTATATATAATAATTTTGTTAGATATAAGCATTACAAAAATATCAAATATGTGATTTTTATCAGGTGTAGAGAATTATAAACAATGATTAAGAGTTTCAATATAAATAATAAAAATTTCTAATTCAAATTAATTCACATGTACATTTGTATCGGAGGTTTCACTTATCAAACAAAAAAAAGTGCATCCATATATTTGTTTCAAAGTTACTCTATTTATAATTAAATATGTTGGTTACCTATGGATTTTATAGACAAAACAAGGGATTTCGCAAAGTAAGGAATTGGAGAAAAACCAAAAAAAAATTATAGACACAAAATAGGTGAAGGACGAGGAAGTTTTAAGAGTTTGCACAATTTAGTTAGCATGCAGAGAATCACCAAAGTTCCCCAGAGTTCAACAAAGATCAAAATCATGTAAATATTAATGGAATAGTGAAGTTTAAAATTAGTTTTGACTGGAAAAGATACCTTATTAATTTTATTTTTGGAATTTAGCCATTCTGGAAACTTTAAGTTTACATTTTATTTGCTTTTGTCTAGCGTTCATTTGACTCCCATTTATGTGGAAGAATTGATCAGGACAAACTGAAATTTCGTTGCAAATAATTTGTGGATGTCAACATTACGTTGAAAATCCCTATTACGTCATCAATAATTTGTTTGCTGGTTAATGTAGCTTTTACTATATTGGGAAAAACTCCGTCTTCTATTCACAAGAGCCCAATAAAACTTCTGCACTTGTCACATGTGTTTCAGAATGTTTGAAAAGGGTTGTGGTCCAGGCTTGGATTTTGCAAGGCATTTAGATGATTTTTAGTCATTTTAGATGTCAAAATACAGTCACTTTTAAAATATGACTGTTATGCTTGACAGGCAAAATTATAATTTAAATGTCAAAATGACATGTACATTACAAATTTAACCATATCAATAATATATATATATATAGAGAGAGAGAGAGAGAGAATTACTTATTATATTATATATTTTTTGAAATTCATTACAAATCTAATATAAATAAAAATAAAAATTTAAAAATATTTAGAAAAAAAAAAAAAAAAAAAATCTTGCAGTTGCTATCTTTTTCACGAGTATGAAATAGAAACTATGAAATAGAATTAGAAATTGCAGATTATTAAATATTAACTTAGTATCTATCCAAATAATCCATCCATGAATATGATCTAGATTCCATGGTTAGTGTTACATACTACATTGCTTTTAAGTTTTTTTCACCGCAACCTGCAACCACCTATTGTGTGCGACATTCAATCGGATGAGGGTGTCATTTAATTTGTTGTACTTTATATTAGGGAATTAGGGATGAGTTGATGACCAATACCGTTGACACATATCAGTTTTAAACAACAGAAGCTTCATCATTGATCTACGCGGCTAGGGATGCTGAAATGACACAAAATAAAAGCGGAATTTGTGGACAACTTCCACCGTAAGCTAGTTCATGTCAATGGTTGGTGACTCGGTCGTGTGGTAGGCTGTAGGTCCACAAATACAAAAATCCAAGCGGTAATTTCAGACAAAAAAATTAGACTCTGTTTTTTAAAATTTAGTTTTCCCTCATCTCCAGCCTCCTTGATTCCTTTGAAGTTCTGAAATTGGAAAACAGGAATGGGATAAAACCTTAACCGATTGTTGCAATTGCAAAGCTTGGCGGAGTTGTAGTGAAACACACAAATGGATAAAAGGGCATAGCGTGTTGCATAACGTTCAATTTCAACAGAAAGAAATAGTTGGCAACGGAAAATTGGCATAACGTACTCCAAAAATTGTTGTTACTATGGTAAGATCTTCCCGAGTATGAGTCTCTATTAACTGCAGAATTAATCTTTGTAGTTTTATAATTTGTGGTGCATTATTATAAAGAAATTAACATTTAAATTAATATTACAGGTTTTGTAAAATGTCAGAAAGAAAGAAGAAACAAAGGACAATCAACCAAATATTTAAATGGTCAATTCCATCTCAAGATCTTCAATGTGAAGGTATTTCTGAATTTCGACCTAATATTGATTTAAATGAAGATATAGAAAATATGGGAGGTGAGGTTGAAACAAACAATACTGCTAGTAAAGAGGTAAAACATAAATTGAAGAGATTTTATAGAGTAGAGTGGGAAAATAAGTATACATGGTTAAAATAAGTAGAGTGGTAAAACATAAATTGTAGATGTAAAATTTTACTCAAATTTTTTTTTCGTAATAGTTATTATAAAAATAAATTTCATATGCATATTATATTTTGAATGACAAATGACATCCATATAATTTTTTTGACTGTCAAATAAGATTATTGTGACATGTAACATTGAACGTCAAAATCCAGCACTGGTTGTGGGAGTGGAATTTCTTAATGTCTAATAAATATTTCATGGAAATGCAGGTTTGCAATAGGTGAAAGTATGTTGTTCCAAGTTTTTCCTATTTAGGGATTGTTATCTGCAAATTTGGAATGAAAGGTATGTAAAATTTGAGCATTTACAAGTTAATTGATTCGAGATTAAATTTTAATGGAAAAATGGTATGTTTATGTCAAGCAAGTCTAAACCTCTATTTGAGAGTGTTCATCATAAGTCAAAAAATTGTAAGTGCCTTGTCAAACACCTTGGTTTAATGTTTTGGCATGGGCTTACATTTACAAGTTAGTTGACTAGAGATTTGTTGCTCACTAGTTGAGCAGTTTAGCTTATGATTTTTTTTAAAAAAAATCTATTTAATACAACAAAGGTTCCAAGTTTACATAATATTTTTGAACAAACTTCATACAAGCAGCAACTTTTGTACATGAATGACATGCCCATGTATTTTAAAGGTTTGAAGTGGAAATGCACAAGTGATTACAATTACAATTTTTGACATCGAATATTAGTTGGCATAAGGGGAAACAATTCTAGAGTTTGTAGCGTATCATTTACATTTTCACATTGCAGTGGACTCGTCATTGCCCATCCTCTATTTCTTATATTTCCATAAATACCATCATTAGCATTTTTGGGCTTTGTTACATTATATAATCTTTCTTCTTCTTGGATGTTCCATTGTTGCTCCTTTGTTGCCTGTTGCACCACTATCGTCACGAAATAAAAGAAGCTTTGTTTAACATACAAATGATAAATCAATAATATATATAAATTCACCTGGCCTAAGTTGTTGGAAGCCACCATCAATTCAGTTGCCTCCATCTCTTTCCAAGGCCAGTGTCGAATTACACACTCACCTGTACTAATAAAAAAATATTAGAAATAATGGCATTTTACAACTCAAAACTAAATTGTGTTTATGTTTACAAATGATAAAAATAGGTTTATGACATTGGGAAAATATCCTTTAAAATTAGTAAAATTGGAATGATTTCATATATCACCTTCTCAACTGTTATATTTACTATCTATGTTGTGGATACATACATATATGAAAAATGAGTTATCACAATATTAAATAGACTTACCAAGAAATATGAACATATTGATTACTTAAGACTTGTCAATCGACAGTAAATAACATGTACACTTTTATTATATTGTTGCATGTATTTATCTTAAATTACTGACATCAAAATTGAAACGTATTGATAACTTAAGAATCATCAATCCGCACAAAATAAAAGGGACATGTTATCACACAAAAATTGTAATTGACACTTGAACAAAAATGGTGAAAGTCAAATATATTACCTCACCTTCTTAATTTATATGGCTTAACCACTTTATTATCAATTTGCACATGTAAGATAAATGTGCTTTGACAATGTTGAATCAAATGACATCAAAAAATGAATGTACCAAAGAAAATTAGGTTCCTTGAAAGTTTTGTTAATTCTAAAAACCAACTTTTATGAGTCTTTTATGTTTTTGGGGGTACATTCAATTTCGACGTCAATCAATCTAAACTTATCACTATTTTTTTTTTATCATACACACACACACCAACAACGAAGTTAGTCATATCAATTGAGGTGGTGAGGTCATATGCCCAACTTTTATCAATTTTACAAAGTAACATATAAACTTAATTTAGAGTCAATCACATAATTTTAAGAGTACATATGATGGTTATAATAGAGAGACTAAATTTCTTGTTAAAATTCATATACATGCGCATCGAATCTTACAATAACATTAAAAGTGTGGTAGCTAATAGAGAGACTAAATTTCCCGTTAAAATTCACATACGTGCGTACGGGCGCACACATCTAATCTTACAATAACACTAAAAATGTGGTAGCTAATTGTTAATCAAATTTTTATTATGATAATGTTAATGATAAATTTAGAAACACACTATCATTATTCAAACTTAACTCATGTTTCCCAATTGAATACAACCATTGTTAGGAGACATGAATTTACCAGTTTTGGTGTTCTTAGGATTGGACCAAACTGAAGCCATGGCCTCCCCCACTCTTCTGCGTTTATTTAGCCTCTCACTGCCTTTCCTATTTTGAAACCAGTAAAACACATTCTTTGCTTGTATTTCTCCATATCTTGCAAGAAAAACAGCAATCTGATGTATCTGCTCTGAGTCGGGACTGTGACCGCCATTCTTGTACAGCCTTTCCAAGATTTCCAGTTGCTCTGTTGTGGGTTTCCACCTTCGAGTCGAACATCTTTCTGAGCTTCCAGCCATTTGTTTGACTTAAACACAAAAACATTAAACACTAGCCTCAAAAATATATATGGTGCGATATTCCTTTTGCTTACAAGATCCTTGGCCTTTTGTTATGAAAACAAGCATACCAAAACAAATACTAATATCTCTAAATGGCGTGATTGTTAATGGGGTGCCATTTGTATTATGTATAAGCCAGTGGGAATTAGAATAAATAATTGATTGAAAGTAAACGCAGCAGCCATTTTGGTTTATTGATGAGTGCTACGTAGAAAATAAAGAATGGGAATTATCGGCCATATCTTTGCTTTTCACGCATAATTTCTTAAATAAAATGTGTTTATTAGTTTTTAGTGAGATGAAGATTTAAATTTAAATTTAAAAATTAATGTCCGGAAGTAACCAAAAAGGTTAACAAAGACCTAATTAAAACTTAGACCTGCAATCGCAATTTATCAGTGTTTTTCAATTCAAACTTAATTTTGTGGGAAGTTCATCTGAAAGTTTTCTTTCTTATAAGAAGATACATATGAACCACATGTCATTTATGTCAATCGTTCGAAGGAGAAAGGTGGGGTGTTGTACATAGATCATCGAAGCAATACTCATAAAAGAAAGCCCTTGTCTATCAATACTCATAATGTAAATAGTTTTTTGTTGTTGTTGTTGTGGTAATGTTAGCCCTCATGGTTTCTGAATAGCTAGACATGCAGCAATTTTAGGGGAATTTGCTTGCATGTGCCATGGGATATGTCTGAGAAAGGAACGTGTCGAGAGGACTTCACATCTTATGTCGAGCCAATGTAGTAATCGAATTTGATAACCAAAAAATATGGAAGGTTGGGTAGATTTGTATTTGAATAACATTCTTCACACTTGCTGAGGCAACAAAAAATATAAACTACAATAGTTTTCCTTGTAAGTTTATATTTGGCACCGCCTCCTCAACATTCAAGGTTCTTAACACTCATCAAATTTTAAGAATTTTCATTTTTATAATATTATGCCTATTATTGTAAATTTATGGCATTATGGGGATTTGCACTACGAGGGAGTGGTGAAAGAAGATGAGAGAGGACAAAGCATATGAGTACTCTCATAAATATTACAAGGAATTTCTTGTTTCTTTGTTTAGCATCTCCTTCCATACGATCCTCTTTATTCTACTCTAAGTTGTTTACCCTCATAAGATCTCCTTAAAAACAAAATATACTTGTCTATTTTCATGTTGTGAGGGTTTATCCAATGTATCCACCTCCAACATACTCCTATTCTTTTCATTTATGTTAGTACGAGTAGGGATTGTTGTTATGTTGGGTTGTTCACTTTCCTTACAAGATTTGATGAGTACTCTAGTGGGGCCTTTCCCTTTATCATTTCTAAGAGACATCATTTTCTTTTTCTATGAAAGTTTTCCTTAATAAACATACCAAATGTAAATTTCCTAGCTTTGACTCTAAGTATAGTAGCATAATTAGACCTTGGTGGATGGGACAATCCAATTTTTCCATCTGGTAACCTTTAACTAATCCTTCCATAGAAGAGGGGAGGTAGAATGGAATGTTGATCCTCCTAACATGGTAGAAGTGGTTCAAGAGATCGAAATAGTAAAAAAATACATTTATGAAACTTCATTCTAATGTAATATAATGCATGGTTTAGAGGCTAACATCATCCCATGGGCTAGGGAGTGACTCTTTGGCATACCCCCACTTAGTAAATTTTTCAATTTGTATTTTTCATAGAGAAACAAATTGATATCATATTCCGTACTTATCTTTTTATTTTAAAGAGTTTAAACCTTGAGTTTTCATACCTATGATATTCGTGATGATATCTTCAAAAAAAAATCAAACTCTATCCTTCTAGGAGGAAATGAATTCACCAAAGAGGGAAATTTCTTGATCCACTAGGTGATCCATGAAGGTCGCAATGCCCACTATGGTAAAATGTTCCAAACCTTTTTTTTTCATTAGCTCGCCAAAAGATATAGGTTCGAATCCAAATATGTCACCATTTTTCTTAATATGAATTTGGACAGTTAGACTCTACTTTTCCAATGTGCCTTTCTGTTTGTTCACATGAGGAGTTCTACACTTGCTTTGGATTGGACTGGTAGATTTTATGTTCCCACGTATATCCTTATTCGACGTTCTCTTTCACTCAGCATACTTAAACTAAGTACGATTATTATCAGGGTTATTTAATACAAACCTATTATGTGTTTTCATTAAGGTTTGAAGGAGGAATAACCTTTTTAATCCCATAATTGTCAATGAGGGAGGTGAGTCTGTGTGGCCTTCCTCTTAATAAAATTCATTGATAATAATTAGGAAAGGAAACATCAAAGTTTGCAAGCCAATCTGCCAACAAGTATCCTTCTCTATAAATGTGGATTTGAAAATTCTGAATGGATTTGAAGATATCTCTATATTCTTAGAGGTGGTTTCCAATATTCCAAGTTGATGTTCTCTTGAGCTTGAGGGCTTCAATAATGTTTATCCCATTACCTTCAATGATAATTCTCCTACATATAATATTAGACACCAATTTGATCCTTCAATAGGCCGTCTTTTCCTCAATAATTTTTTTGGTTTGAATGCCAAGATCTCCAACATAACAAGTAATGAATCTCCCATTACAATCTCTACTTATACCCCCTATCCCTGAAGATCTTAGCTTTCCTTTAGAGGCACCATCAAGGTTAAGTTTCAAGCACCCATATGGGGGGTTTGTCCACTTCACCAAGCTATGATAAATCTTTTTCCTATAATTTGGGACAAGTTTAGTTTCCTTGATCCCCCAATTCCACAACAGGAAAATGTTTTATTTGGAGGGATAATCCTCTTTTTTAGATACAATATATGAAAGTTTTTATTAATTGCTAAAATAATGCCCTGACCAAACCTAGTTTTAGATTGCTTCTTGTTCCTAAAAATTATTGTGTTATTCTCTTTAGAAAGGCACCCAAAAAAAGTGGGGAAGATTTAGCTTCCAAATTATTTTGAGGGGAGTCTATTGTAAAGGGGAGTCCCATTGATTAACCAAGACCAAGATGGAACTTATTCTAGCCCAACTAACCTAAAAGGAGTTGAGAGTATATGTGATTTAATATAAATTGTATTAAATCTTAGTGCAGAGTAACTACTGCAATAAATGATGTGCAAATAATGAAATATATGAAATGGACAAGCAATAAGCATGAAATAATATTGAAACCCTAAGAGAGAGAGAGAGAGAGAGAGAGAGTTATAGATTTCACACAATATGGAAGTGATCCAAGAAGATGAATAACTAAAACAGACTGGCAAAAGTGTCGTCGGTTGGAGGTTCTAAGGAACAAAAATGTGCAGGGAAGAAGCGCCCACAGGAATACATGAGTGTTTGGGTGCTAGTGACTGTGTCTAGGCACTAACGTCTGTGTGAATAATCTAAATATGGTCTCTTCTTTGTGGGAGGAGTTTTTTTGTTGGTTGCTGATTCTCACTTTAGTTTTGTTCCTTGATCGCTGAGTGTACTTGTAACCTGCAAGAAAAAAAATTTCCTACACATACCCACAAACCACACCAAAAATAAAAAGGAAAATGAATAATGGGGAGTCATATTGACCCCTATGGTGACTCGAAGAGTGAACTGACAACCAAGTACTGCACTACATCTCAGACACCGTGTAGTTCTTCGTGGTTATGTGTGTGATGATGCCCTAGGATGCCCTTGTGCAAGTTACACAAATGATAGCGGGATAGATCTAGAATGTAGAAAATGTATAGAATGTGTGGGATGGAGTAGAATAAACTTCCCCCTTCCTATGTTGTGTATGTAAACTTATGAATCCCTTATCCCTTGAGTGGATGTGCTAGATGGATGCTTTGTAATGCTCTTGTTCCTTTGAATACAAGATTAGGTGATGATAGGCAATATTAGTGTTTGGGTCCTTATTTTTAAGAAGTAACTAAGTATATATGTGATTCCCTTGTTTGAATTTTGTAATTGACAACTGGAAGGTTGATCTATACGTGAAAAATATGCCCAAAATATAAAATAGACCCAAAAAGAGTGAGTAACAGTGAGAAAGGGTCAAGAGCACCCATTATGGATAGAAGCATCAGGGCGTTGGTGTTTTAACTGTGCGTCAGTGTCTGATGCCATAAAATATTAATATGTCAAGTTATGTCAGGGCTGTAGGGTATGTAATACCAAAGAGAAAGTAAGAGACAAATAAAAGTGGCCAATGATAGTTGTCAACCACTAGTTTTCTTATTTAGGAATCATGTATACATTAGTATGCTTTAGGACCTATAATTGTACCCAAGTGTGTGATTTTGTGTCTGCATTTTCCCCCACTTTATGTTGTTTAGTAAATACTCGATAACAAAAAGTAAATAGAGGATGTGTAGTTCATGATCTTGTAGAGAAGAGTGTTTCTGATAGCATGCCAAGTGCACAAGTGAAGCGTGGAGTGATTGCAAAGTGAAGCATGGAGACTAGGAAGGGGAAGTGGACCCTAGGGGTGAAACATATGAGTTGTAGGGTGTTTTTGTAGCTTGTGTGAGCTACTTCTTGTAAGGACATACCTACAAAAGAAGAGAAAGGAAGTATTCAAATTTATATCTATGATAGATCGGAGAAACATGTGTATAAGTATGTAGAAAGTGTAAGAGTGTGTAAAAGGAAAGTGTGCACTTGATATGTAACAAATTAAAAGATATAAAAGTGTCTTGTTGCTTGGAGTTGTTGATTTGAATGCTGAAGGTGAGATTTTTTGGCGATCTCACCCTAAGATGGGGTTTTTGGGCGATCTCATGCTAAGTTCAAGTTTTTTAGGTGATCTCATGCCAAGAGCAATTGTTGGGGAGAGAGGTCTAGTTTTAATCTCCTTCCATGAAATTTCCTAATAAGCACTACTACAAATTGTACATCCTAATTTGTTCCAATTAGTTTCAAATTGTTTTGATTATACTGGTTGTAGGAGATAGAATGCAATCTATGACTAGAGGCCATTTTATGTTACTATAAAACTATACCGAAGACTATGTTGTATTAAAAAAATTCATCTTTATGCCCCCAAGACATTATTTCCAAGAGAGGAAACAAGCGCCTAGGTGCTACTGTCTAATATTGGGTGCTGGTGTCTCCTTTGTATGTGAGGTCCGAGTATGTTTCTGGACCATTCTGTGACTATGTTCTTGTGTTGATCATGTACTGTGCTGATCTAAACTGTAACTCTGAGTTGTTGTAGGGGTGATTTATTCACCCAATATATTCCCCATCATTTAGGGTGCATGTGATAATAGTAGGATAATACAACCCAAAAGTGAGGACCTGATGTTGATCTGAAGTGGATACATGTAGGGGGTAAGGGATGTGCATGGTAGAAACCAAGGCACATGAAAAAAGAGAGCTAGTAACATGTGTTAGTAGGAAAAGTAGCTAACATTCAAAAGAAGACAATGTAACAAGAATATGTGTAGACAAGATAGACCGCAAAAAGTGGGTTTCAAACATGGGACATCGCTCATAATGTCATAAGACAATTAGGGCTGAAGTGGCCAAAAACATACAATGATCACACAAGACATAGGGCATATCCTAAAAACAATAGCAAGCAATAGAAAGTAATGAAAATAAAGTAATGACAGATAGCCATGTTTGTAAATATACCTGCAAGGAAAATGCTACACATGAAGTACCTGTTAGCATGTTAGAAAGATAAATAATATGTCAAAGCATGTATAAATCAGTGGAAAGATAAAGTGATTGTAAGGAAAAGTAGTAAATTATGGCACAAGATAACTTGTAAAGTGTGTGAGTAGGAAAGGTATATGCCCCCAGGATCCTTTTTGGAACTAGTAAAGGATACAGTGTCGAGCATTATGCATCATGCAAGGAGCTATGAGAGATTTGCATTCACATCTAGAGACCAAGTGAAAGAGAATATGTATATGATGAAAATAATGACATACTAAGTATATGGCTAACATAGTAATCAAAGTGCAACATGTAAGTAAAAAATGGTAGCAAGAATAGATGTAACCAATAAATGCAAATACAATGTATGAGTGTGATGGTATGATATGAAAAATGTGGTGATGGTAGGAGCAGCGTGCCCCCCAGCAAATGTGTATGAAATGAGTTTCATTTAGAGGAACCCTCAATGGTCAAGAATGAACCATAGAACAAGAGTGTGTCATTAGGTAATGAGTTTTTTGTGCGAGAGAAGATGGTAGAAAGGATGTATCATGAAGCACAAAGCATGAAGTGTGAGTGAGGTGAGGTTCATTTCAGAATTATACCCTCAGCAGTCGAGTATGAATCATGGAACTAGAGTACGTCATAGAGTAATGATGGTGCAATGTGTGCACCAACATGTGATAATGCTTAGAAAAATTAGATATGAAACATAGAGCGTATATGTTAATAGTAGAGACTAGAGACAACTGATAGTACTAGAAGGGTACGAAGTGTGATTCCCCCAAGTGTACCAATGATGGATATCTATGTGGTGATGTGAGAGATCCCATGCCATTATGGGAGAACATTAGTTGTGTCATGAGAAGAGAGATATTCATCATAATGGTAGGAAGAAGTAACAATAGGACTAGGGTTTGATTTTGGGTGGACTGGAGGAAGCTCAAAGTGGTCAATTATCATAGGGTGAATTGCTAATATTGTAGAGGACTGGATAGAAGGAAGTGGTGGGGTATGGATTTTGAGAGGTGGTTATATGATGGAATTGGTAACATTGTAGAAGACTTGATAGAAAGAGGGGATGGAGGAAAAAATTTTATAGGTGGTTGCTTAGTTGGATTTGGTAACGCCATAGAATAATTGATAAGAGGGGACAAAAGATAGATTTTGAGAGGTAGTTTCTTAGTTGGAATGGGTTGGATAGGTGGCTCTTGACTTACTAGAGAAGGAACATTAGTAACTATGGCATAGTGCTCATTAGCCATAGAGGAATTAGATTTGGAAGCCCATTGGGATTTGGCAATTGGAGATAAACATGTAGTAGAATTTTGTGTAGCAAATGAAATAAATCCCTAATTCTCAAGGTTCTTAATTATTCTTTATAAAGCATAGCAATGATTGTCATGATGTCGATTAAGTCTGTGATAATTGTAAAATGGGATACCTATGTATTTGACAAGTCTATTTAAGGAGGGTAGCAATGAGTATTTGGCAATTTTCAGATCAATTTTTTATTAAGGAGCTAAGGAAGAATATCATATTTCTTAACATTTATATCGAAATTGAGAGGTGTTGGTAATGGTAAGACTTGAGGTTTGCTTGTATGATTACATGTAGAAGACATAGGTGTGGGATGAGGTGTAGAGGAAGAACTAGAATGGGACTGAGAAGTATCATTGAGATGTTGGATTTCTGGTGTGAGAGATGTAATCATGGTTTCCATAGATTGAATTTTATCTAGAAATAAAAAATGTAAAGCTTGAATTGATTTGTAAATTGATTGATTGGTTGTGGTATCATGGCCAATAGGGTCATCAAAGAGACGATAGAAAATGGAATTTACTTGTTTAGGTGGTGTATTGCGAGGGAGATACATAGTGTTTAAGGATTTTTGGAGAACATCTTTACAACATGGGTGCATTTGAAATAATTGATGTAAGGAGAATTTTGAATGTTTAGTCCATCCATGAAATAAGATCGAATAAAATACTCCATGAAATGTTTGATCACGAGTGGGGTTCACTAAATGATTTAATATAAATTAATTTAATTCTTATTGCAAATTTACTACTGTAATAAATGATGTGCAAATAAAAAAATATAGTAAATGGAAAAGCAAAAAGCATGTAATTATATTGAAATCCTAAGCAAGAGAGAGAGAGAGAGAGAATGCCTTAGCTGATTTTGCACAATATAGAAGTGATCTAGCATGACGAATAACTGAAACATACTAGAAACAACATCACCAACACTCGCTGGAGGTTCAGAGGCACAAAACTATGTAGAGTAGAAGCACCCACATGAAGACAAGAGCGCTCAAGTGCTAGTGAATATGTCTAGGTGCTAGCGTCTGTGTGAATAATCTGAATCTATTCTCTTTTTTGTGGAAGGAGGTTCATTGTATTTCATTGATTTTCACTCTAGTTTCACTCCTTAATCATAGAGTGTACCTGTAACCTACAAGAAAGAAGTTCACCTACACATACCCACAAACCGCATTAAAGCTAAAAATGAAATGCAAAATGGGGAGTTGGAATGACCCCTATGGTCACCCGAAGAGTGGACATACAACTTATCATTGCACTACATCTCAGAATCTATGTAGTTCTTTGTGCTTGTGTGTGTGATGATGCCCTTGTGAAAGTTGCACAAATGATAACAGGATAGATCTAGAATCTACAAGATGTATATAATGTGTGGGATGGAGTAGAATAAAATTCCCCTTCCTATGTTTTGTATGCAAAAGTATGCATCCCATTTCCCTTGAGTGGATGTACTAGATGGATGCTTTGTAATGTTCTTGTGCCTTTAAATGAAATATTAGGTGATGATAGATAATGCTAGTGCTTGGGTCCTTCTTTTTCATAAGTAACTAATTATATATATATATATATATATATGATTCCCTTGTTTGAATTTCGTAATTGACGACTGGAAGGCCGACCCATAAGTGAAAAAGATTCCCAAAAGATAAAAGAGACCCTAAAAGAGCGAGTAACAATAAGAAAGGGTCATGAGCACTAAGTATGGATAGAAGCACTTGGGATTTGGTGTCCTAACTGAGCACCAGTGTCTGAGGCCATAAAAGATAAATCAGTCAAGTTTCGTTAGGGTTGTACGGTATGTAAGACCAAAGAGAAAGCAAGAGATAAATAAAAGAGGCCAAATATAGTTGTCAACCACTAGTTTTCTTTCTTCGGAATCAAGTATACATTAGTACCATTATTAGTCAGGCGACCCCCATTCACGTGAACTAGTTTCTTTGTCCTATGTGGCAGTTCAGGTGAAGGGGGTTCATGTGAAAGGGGTGTTCACATGAACACCCTCAATTTCCGATCCCGCCCAACTTCTTACTCACATTTTTGGGACATGAAGTGGGACACAACATTGTGCTTTGACCCGTAACTTAATTTTACAAAACTAAATACATACGAGTCTTTAAAAATTGACTACATCTAAATTATTTCAAACCATATGCTTTTATGCTTTCACATTGTTTGACCACATTGTGAACCAACATATGAAGAATAAATCTTCTGCATGGACATTGGAGGAGATCATAATGAACAGCTAGGCATGGATGTCTTGGTTGTAGGGACAACATCAATAGTGGTACTGACAAAAAAACAAAATCTTCATGGCGAAATGATTGAACCTTTGACAATTTGAAAGACTCATTCCAGCTTTGACAGTATGGAAGAATACGTGACTGAAAGATGCACGTTATTAAGACTGTAACGAATGTCTTTCCACAGTTTTTATGTCCAAAACACCACGAATGAGGTATAGATGCAGACTTTAATGGCTCACGTTGGGCGTTGGATATGATTGTTATGAGTTGCGACTAGCATGGAGTTTTAAGGCCGAGTTGGGTATCTCTTACACCAAATGGAAAATAGGTCAGAGATCATCATACCAGGAATAAGGAGTTGAATCAAAATACCATGCAATGAAAATTAGATCCAAGCAAAGGAACGTGCAGCTAGTAAAACACTTTCCTGAGTGTTATCACCAAATAATTTAATGTTATCAAGTGATAATTCACAATGCCAACAACTACACAAGAAATTTAAGGAACAAGAGGGATGAGATATGTAGAAATTGAAATGATCAACGCTAGAATCAATCCACTCATCATATTTCTATTGTCAACAATGGTAATTATATCTAACATTCACTTGTACATAGAACAATCACCCTTTTTCTCGTCATATCGTTATACGACAATGTTGTCTCGACATAGGAAAATACTACACCAAGGAAATATTCTCATAACTAAATGAAGATTGTTAAAAAGCACAAGATGCAGGTAGAAGAATGCAAAAAGTAGAAATCACGATTTTCCATTAAGGCTAGGTTGCAGTGAATCGAGATGTACAAGAGAACATAATCGGGATGAGAAATATGAATAAATACTATGTATTTATTAGCAAAATCACCGAGAGCACACCACGTTCAGTTGGATGGAAAGTCGTCAATAATTTCCCCTCCAATGCAAAGTCACAGTTCTAACCAATAAACCATTTGAATATTAGAATCTGAGTATACAAATCAAACTTAATCGCTTCAAATATTGTTTTTAAAAAATCGTATGAATTACTCCAAAGATTCTCATGGCTAGATCCCCTACCGGTCTGATACCAAATAAAGTGAAACAACCATATTTGGGCAGTAGAATCACCTTGATTTATATTTCAGAACATAATACAAAGGCTAATATATAGCCACAGAAGTAGAGAAAAAAGATCCTATAAAATAGGATGTATTACAAACAATAAACCCGTTAATAACATTACGGGCATAACCACACTCTACTAATAATATATTGTTGAAAAATAATAACAATAATATTTACCACACATGATATTTACCACTAAGTAAATATCCAATCACCCAAATATAAATGGATCACTAAATATTAATTTCATAATAGACCATTATGTGACAATTAATATAGAGGCAAAATAGAAGCAACGAATAATATGATAATGGGAAGATGCTCATTCTCACAAAGTTGATATATAAGGGTAGTGACAATATTCTTAAAATGGACATATTCTCATTCTCATTCTCATATAAATTGTAGCTAGCCTTATAATCTTCCCATTCTCATATAGAGGTAATGAATATGAGAATGAGAAAATTCTCATTCTTATAATATAGAGGTAGACTAGAGGTAACGAATATGAGAATGGGAAGATGCCCATTCTCACATAGTTAATATAGAGACAAAATAAAAGTAATAAATATGAGAATCAGTGGATACCCATTCTCAGATAATTAATATAGAGGCATAATAGAGCCAACAAATAATATGATAATGGGAAAACGTCCATTCTCACAAAGTTGATATTGAGGCAAAATAGAGGTAACGAATATGAGAATGGGAACATGTACATTCTCACACACTAAATATAGAGGAAGAATAGAGGTAATGAATATGAGAATAGGTAGATAACCATTCTCATACAATTAATATAGAGGAAACGAATAATATGATAATGGGAAGATGTCAATTCTCACAAAGTTGATATAGAAGCAGAATAGAGGTAACGAATATGAGAATGGACGCATGTCCATTCTCACACAATAAATATAGAGGTAGAATAGTGGTAATGAATATGAGATGGGTAGATGACCATTCTCAGAAAATTAACATAGAGGCATAACAGAAGCAATGAATAATATGAGAACAAGCATATGCTCATTCTCACAAAGTTGATATATAAGGGTAGTGACAATATTCTTATAATGGAGATATGGCCATTCTCATTCCAATATAAATTGTACTTAGCCTTATAATTTATCCATTTTCATATAGAGGTAATGAATATGATGATGAGCATATGCCCATTCTATTATAATTAATATAGAGGCAAACTAGAGGTAACAAATATGAGAATGGGTAGATGCTTATTCTCACACAGTTAATATAGAGGTGGGATCAAAGTAATGAATATGAGAATGGGAAGATTCCCATTCTTAGATAATTAATATAGAGACATAATAGAGCCAACGAATAATATAAGAATGGGCATATGCCCATTCTCACAAAGTAGATATAGATGTTGAATAGAGGTAAAAAATATGAGAATGGGAACATGTCCATTCTCACATATTAAATATAGAGGAAAAATATAGGTAATGAACATGAGAATGGGCATATGAACATTCTCAGAAAATTAATACAGAGGCAACAAGTAATATAAGAATGGGTAAGTGTCCATTCTAAAAAAATTTATATAGAGAAAAAATAAAGGTAACGAATATGGGAATGGGCACATGTATATTCTCACATGATAAATATAGAGGAAGAATAGATGTAATGAATATGAGAATGGGCAGATGACCATTCTTAGACAATTAATATAGAGACAAAATAGATGCAACGAATAATATGAGAATGGGCATATGCACATTCTCACAAAGTTGATATATAAGGCTAGCGATAATATTTGTAGAATGGACATATGTTCATTCTCATTATCATAAGGTAAACACCCATTCTCATACAGTTAATATAGAGGCATGAGCAAGGGCGTCAACAATATTTCGGATGACATGTCTCTACATCACGATGTTGTATGAGTACCCTACAAACTATGTTAATAATCAATGTTTTTTCATGACTAGGAAAATCCATCCTTAACCTTTGAGAGTACTAAATATTTGTTACACACATATCTCTCATCAGCTTATATAAAGGAAAACACCTAGAGACTACTAAACTCTATTACTATGATTATTTATTCGATCATACATTAGTGCTTAGTGCCCTCTAAGCCATTCCTTCCAATAATAATGGAGCTTAGTGGCTACTAATCATTTTCTTTCTTACGAACCGATGTGAATTATGTGTTATACACAATATATATTATGAGAACTACATAAGGCTTAATCCCTCGTGAGGGTATGTAGTGCAGCACTTTGATCAGTTAGGGATAGTCCAACCAATATGATACAATTATAAACAAGGTAATTATTATATTACTTTAATGAAACATAACAAACATTTGAGATTAGCAGCCGCTAAGCTAGTTATTACATTCCAGGAAAGCCAATTAGTAGTGATTTTCCATATTTCTTTTTTCTTGACTGAAAGTATTTATAGCTCAGTTTCATTATTCCAAATCATTTTAAAATAGCTAACATTTTGTTTAATAATACCCTTATACATGTTAGTGGTCACTAGCCACATCCATAGGATTTTTTCATTCTGAAAAATCTTTGCTTAGCTTATCAGCCACTAGTCTCCAATCATTAGATCCAGTCATTGTCAAAACTAATTGTATAGCTTTTGGATTATAGAAGTAACGAATATGAGAATCGGAATATTCCCTTTATCCTACCTCTATATTAACTGTACGAGAATGGGTGTTTGCATTATGAGAATGAGAATGGTAATGGAAATATGTCCATTCTAAAAATATTGTCGCTAGCCTTATATATCAACTTTGTAAGAATGAGCATCTTCTCATTCTCATATTATTATTTTCCTCTATTCTACCTCTATTGTCCCTTAGTAGTTGGTAAGTTACATAAGGCTAGTGGTCATAGATACCCATTCTAATATAGATAATATTCTTAGAATGGACATATTCCCATTCTCAGACTCATATTCTAAATGGGTAGATTTTCATTCTCAGATAATTAATATAGAGGTAGAAGTGAGGCAACGAATAATATGAGAATGGGCTGGTGACCATTAAAATCACAAATTTTTTATAGAGGAAATCTAATAGGTATTCAAGTAGCAGAATGGGTCCATATGATAAGGGACTATCACATTAGTCTTAAGCAACTGTCATATCTAAGGCTTAATAGAAAATTCCATATTCAAGGCTAATTTTAAGGGACTATCATATCTCTTACTTCCATATCAAATTCCCACATGATTAAACCTTATCCACTACTATCTAAACACTAATATTAACAAAGTCAACCCTGTGTAAATTGTTAAATAAAATTATCCTATTGGCCTCTAATCTCAGGTGTTTATTATGTTGCATCAAAGGGATAAAAGGATAGTATCCCCTAAGTTACATAAGGCTAGTGGCCACAGATACTGATTTTGGTAACTTAATATCTCTCTTTGTCTTTTAGATATATGTGTTTAAGATATATATGCTAGCTCCACTTACATGTTGCTTTCACTAAAAAAATTTGTAACATGAAAAATGGATCTTCTTACCACTACCCCATACAGAGAAATTCCATTTATTAATGGTGCTAATGATTGGGAAATAAGGGATGAAGAATGGTTTGTTGAAGTTCATAATATTGACAATTATTACAATGATTTGTGATTGTTTCATTATTTGTCAGAAAAACACACCAATTGGTATTATTTTTAGCATAAAGTGTATATCATATACTATTGTATCTATTGAAGTGGAACAAATAGAAAAAAAAAGAGAAAATGATCATTAATTCAAATGGAGTTACAAGTTTGTCTATATATAAAAAATGGTATGGAACAATATGAAAAACATCACAAAGATTATTTCTATAGTTATGGTTGGAAAATAGAGCCATATATTGAAGGGGACAAGACTGGTGTAGAAAGAAGTCAAAATATTTGTGTTGGAATTGTAAGTGCATATAAAAAACTTTATCAGTATGCATTTACTTCATTTTGTTGCACATTTCTTGAATATGGATAAGGAATTGGGCACTAAAAAATTACATTGCAAAATGTTTACAATGGTGAGAAGACAAAAATGTTATAAGATGGAAAAATATACTTCAGTATCCCACTTTCAAGAGCTCAAGGGATCTATGAAAGAAAAATATTTGATAAAGCTAGCACAAACTGGATTTAAGAAAAGTGAATCTACGGTATCTGAGGAGATTCAACTATTTTTATTTCATGAAAAATATTTCAAAATTGATATTAGTCATTATCCATAAAGCTCCTCCAAATTACCAATACTGATCACTTGATTCAAAAAGTGTAAGTCTCCTTGTCAACTCTATGTTATGCATCCATGTGCCTCTTTAGCGGGATGCAATAGTGCTTCCCTTCAAAAAATAAGGTGATATTTTTAACATCGATTTTGAGCATGAAATATAGGATAATGATACTCAATTTTACATTATTGATGGGAAATATACTATTACAGCTTAGAAAAATATCCTTGCAAATACATAATTTGTATCTTTTCATGATAGAATGAAACAAAGGTTTTCATGTATTCTATCTTCTAGAGAAACATCAGAACAAATAATCAACATTTGCAAACAACAGAATATGGCGAACAAAACATGGGTTCAGAAACTATTTATTGAGCAATTGTATAAAGCTAGGTCAAGGTGGATCCTTGAAAAGAGACCACAACATGTTGGTTCTAGCCATGAAAAGATATAAATTAGAAGGTATTTATATTTTAAACTTAATTTTATTACACATAAAAATTAACTAAATACAAAGTTTAAATTTTCTTGTATAACATGTTAAACTAATAAAACTTATTTTCATGTTCACATACAGACATTCGAAAGGAAAATTTTGTTTATTTTTAAGAATCAAAAGATGGATAGTTTTAAGGATAAGATTCCATTCCTTCTTCTTCTGGATGAAATTTGGTACAAGTGGGTGTTATTATTTTATTTGTATGCCAATTTTTGGCTGGCTTGTTGCCCAAAAAAAAGATACAGACCATGATTTCAAGCCTAATTCATTACACTTGCTTACAAAAGGCATTTTACATAGGTACAAAAGGTATGACACGAAGAATTAGGTTTCCTTAATGATAAATGTATAAGTGGAGAATTCTGGTTCAAAACAAAATCTGGTGATAATTTTACAGATGACTATTACAAAGTAATAAAGGAGAATAGAGACATAAGAGAAAAATTTATATCTTATATGCAAGCAAGAGTTCCAGAACAAGTTTCTCTTATGGGATGCAATGCATCTAATGTGGTTGATAAATTTTACATGCATGAGACTCATTTTGGTCAAATATGTCAAGAGCTTAGAGATGAAAAGATAAAAAAGAAAAGGAAAGTTACTCCATCAAGGCAAGGGAGTCAAGAAAATCCATCGAATTATTCAAAGAATGTTATTGATCTACTCTAACTATATGTATCTTTGGTTAATACAAATTCTCAACCAAGAGAGAAAGATGCATATGAGTTTACATGTCAATGTTATTACCCTTTTTTGTTGAGAAGAAATTTGAAAGGCTTGGAATACCATCTTTCTCCACTCAGTATAGAAGTTGTAATTGCATATTTTTGTAATGTTATGAGTACTATCTCACAAAAAGATATTATAGATATTCTAAAAATCATTGGGTCAAGTACAATGAATTGTGGCTTCATCTTTATACTACCAGAAATTAAGATGACTTATTTCATACTACTGTAAGCATGTACATGAAGAAAGCAAAAAAAATGTAACAATTTTAGAGGGGTGCTACAAAATTTTGGATGCAGATCGTGGGCTTCAAGGGATGTCAATATTGTTTATCATTCACGGTGTTCATGATTCGAATGGTATAGATGATGAAAATGTGGTAGTGGAACTAGATTAGCAACATGTGGATCCCTTGGATATTATAAAACCAAATGAAATTGAATTTGTCTTACCTAAACATCCATTCAAATATGAGAGATCTATGCATTTTTTGGAGCACATGATTGAGAGATGAAATGCTAATTCATACCTTGTTTTAGTTTTATATGGTGGGGAAAATGCAATGAAGGCAACACATAATATAAAGAGGACCTCACTTATCTATGTGATGGAGAGTCCTAAGCAAGATATCATGCTTCAATAATAATATAAATATCTAACTATGCCTTCAAGTGAATAACATATATGATTCATGTGTACTGTATACATTAGCCTCTTTTATGTGATTGATAATAGAAAAATATTTGTTCTTAAGAATTTTTACTTTATGTATAGTTTTAATATTAATATGTAATCTCTTCATATAAGTTTTTCCTGACAATTGTTTTTCAAAATGATATACATGTGCAGATTTCTAGTCTTAGGATGACAAAATATAGACAGAGAATATATATCCCTCACATACACAAATTAGTTTTAAAGATTTATATAAAATTTTGAGTTTGATATTTCTTGAATTCCTCCATTTGAGAAAATATTAAAAAAATTATACAAGCTACAATTTATAAGAAAATAAGAATGGGCATATGTCAATTCTAAGAATATTCTCTGTACCAGAATGGGCATCTTCGACTGCTAGTATGTAACTTAGTGGCCACTAGCCTTATGTCCCTTAGTGGCCACTAGCCTTATATCCCTTAGTGCCCGCTAGCCTTGTGTTATTTAGTGGTTGTTATCCTTCTATTAGTTAGTGGTCGCTAGCTTTGTGTTACATAAGGCTAGCGGCCGCTAAGGAACAAAATGGTAACAGATGCTAAGTTATATAAGGCTAGTGGCCGTAGATGCCCATTTTAGTATATACAATAATCATGGAATGGAGAAATTCCTAATCTGGCAGATATTCATTCTTATGCTATCAACAGATAGACAGAGAATACATTATATCCCTCACATACACAAATTAGTTATAAAGATTTATATAAACATTTGAGGTGAATATTTCTTGAATTCCTCCATTTAAGAAAATATTAAAGAGTATACAAGCTATAATTTATAGGAAAATGAGAATCGGCATATGTCTATTCTATGAAAAATGTCTATACTAGAATGGGAATCTGTGGTTGCTTGCCTTATGTAACTTAGTAGCTACTAGCCTTATGTCCCTTAGTGGTCACTATCCTTGTGTTATTTGGTAGTCACTAGCCTTGTGTTATATAAGGTTGTCATGCACTAAGTCATAAAACGGTAGCAGTCGCTAAGTTACATAAGGCTAACGGCCGCAGATGCCCATTCTGGTATAGATAATATTCTTGGAATGGATGTATGCCCATTCTGGTATATGTCCATTATTATGCTATCAACAAATAGACAGAGAATATATATTATATCCCTCACATATACAAACTATTTTTAAATCTTTATATAAATGTTTAGGTTGAATATTTCTTGAATTCCTCCATTTAAGAAAATATAAAAAAAATTATTCAAGCTACAATTTATAGGAGAATGAGAATGGGCATATGTCCATTCTATGAATATTGTCTATAAAAGAATGGGCATCTTTGGCCACTATCCTTATGTAACTTAGCATCAACTAAGTTTATGTCCCTTAGAGGTCACTAGCCTTATGTTACATAAGGCTAGGACTGCATGGGACATAACAATAGTTTAAGTTACATAAGGATACCGGTTGCATATGCCCATTATGGTATAAATATTCTTGGAATGGACATATGTCCATTCTAGAAGATACCCATTCTTTACAATTTTAAATTACAATATAAGTATCTATGTTCAATGGCAGAAACTATTGAGCCACTCTAAACATATATGAGTGGAGAACAATGTCTAATCCATGAGATTAATCTATTAGAGGCTAGTATTATTCATGACCATAGCATGATGTCATTCAACCAACAATATATTCCCAAACAAAACATGGAACTGATGGTGATTAATACTGAACCTACATAAAACCCTACACCATCAATTTCAACAGTTGGCTCACAAACAGGTATCAAGTACTATTTATGAATTAATAATTTTTTTATTAATTTTCAATTTTGGTTGGAATAAATTTGTTAAACATGTCTTAATTATAATTCTTATGTGCAGATACAGCTATAGAAAACCTACCATTAATAGAAATATGTAAAAATATAGGTAAAAATATATTGTGAAATACTCTTATTGTATTTTAAATCAATATAAGGTAATAATGAAGTCTTGTAATTATTTTTTGCAGTGCCTCAAAAGAAACATTTTTTTTCTATAATTAGAAGGTTGTTAGTACAAAAGCAAACTTCTAAAAATTCACATACATTTCAATGAAACAATGAGCACATTCAACCAAGAGCCTCTATTTCCCATTTTCTAACAACTTGTATCTGGATAGTTTGAAATAGCATTTTGGTCTACATTTGATACAGATGTCAATGTAGAAAATATTGTAATCAACCTACTTACAACAATTAAAGTGGAGGTTTGTCATTCTTTTTGGTGTATGAAGTACTATGAAAAAAGGAATAAATATTTATTTTAAAAATTGGAAACAATTTGGAAAACACGATAAGTTCCTTACAAATGTGAAACTATTGTTGTAGTCAATGTAATCAACAAAGTAGTTCCTAAAGATAATTTTATGGTGGCTCTAAAGGTTTCTTCTGAAAAATATTTTAAAAATTATACATTGCTTATGTTAATGTTATTTACAGGCCTAGCCTTGAGAGGGGATGCAAATGATGTAAGACAAGCATTAAAGCAATGTAGTCTGTTTCAGACAACAGTTGAATAAATCAATATATAAAATTGTATTTATTACAATTTTGTGGTTCTTTTAACCATTTAAAATTTCCATATGATGTGATTACTATATAATTCTTAGAATTTTATTGATAGTTATTAGTTGGTTTTCAGATCTGACAAAAAATTATATCAATAAAATCATACACTATAAACTATTATTTGATTTATTGAAAAATAATTGTGTTATTGGTTGGTTTTTCAGATCTCGTTCCACATGGAAAGACTTATTGGTTTTGGGGTAGAAGAATTTTTATTTGGAATTCCGAGAATCACTGAATTTAGATCACCGACCATACAACCACATTTTACATATTCATGTTATTGATACTTCATTCGTAGATTTAGCCCTACGTTATTAAGGATATCACAACAACATTTTGATATTGGATTGTGGTTTACATATTTGTGGTCAAGATAACAATGTGCCTTCATTCAAAAATTTGACTGTTACAATTTGTATTGAATTCATTTTTTGCCTTGGGGAAAAATGCAATGTGAAATTAGTAACAAATTTTAAGATCAAAGAAGGGGAATATTGTTAGATATTATACTAAAATAAAGACTCAAATAGGTTCTACTATATAAGTACATTCAAATATATGGTTTTAACATGTTTTTGAGGAGAAATACATTATTTGCTTCCATGACAGAAAAGATCTATTTTCTTTGGATTGCCTATAAGCTGAAAAATTGATGGCTCAATGCATTTTGATAGAAACATATTCACACACTTATGTACATGGTTAAATCATGTTGGTCCACACACAAATATCCGTCACTCTTTGGAAACATAAAAAAGAACAATTATTAAGATTGATTGAGTTTACTTGATATTGCTCTTGCATTGACTATCTCTTGCCTATAAGCATAATTTGGTTTATCTATCTCATCTTCAATACATTTTGTTACATTCATTTTATGAAAATAAAATTGTAAAAGTCTATTTTTTTCCATCATTTGAAATCAATAAGGTCAATTTTAATCATCATTTGGAGTATTTTCAAGCCAATCCCAAAGCTTAGTATAATATGATTTGTGGGTCTCCAGGTTAAAAAATAAACATTGGGAAGTTAAAAAATATACTAGCATAGATATCTTAAATACATCTATCTAAATAAAGACATAATAGTGTAGATATAAAATTAGTAAATATATTGTTTATAAATGCCTTTTTTAGTTTTAAATTGTCTTAGCTCGTAGTTGTATGTTACTTGGTTCTGCCTTATGTAGCTTAATTGTGATCTCCTTATCTATCTTAGTCTTCTAGCCTTATGTTACTTAGTTAGATATATTTTGTAGCTTAGCGACCACTAATTATATAGAAATAGTGGCCACTAGTCCTATGTAACTTAGTGTTTGACACAAAAATTCCTTTTTTGAACTTGGCTTTAAATATCAACATTGATTTTTTAAAGGCATATAATCTTGTATAATAGGAAATTTAGATAGAATACACAATGCACATATTTCTTAACGATTTGCATAAAATATAATGTTATACCAATAGTAGTGATCCACTAATATGTTTGGATGTTTATTTCATTGGTTTGATGCAAACCTTTTTGAGTGTTACATTTGAATTTGCTTAGAAGAGAATCTAAATGCTTTTAAGCAATCTCATGGAAATTAAACTCCTGAGTCAATAGTATATTTATCCATATTAATACATAAAACTAAGGATTCACTCGTACATGACAATCCAATATTTATAAATGAGAAGGGACTTTCATCTTGAACAATACATGAAGAGCCAAATGTTACTTAACGCCTATTAAAATTTATGTTCGTGTATCCACTATTTTCTCCATATCTAATGTACGTCAATATTTCATCTTGTTTTAACCGCAAAGATTAATAATTTAGATTTATAATAAAGACATCATAATAGTATTGTTTAAATTATTTACTATTCTAACCAAATATTCATAGTAAGACCCAAAAGATATTTTTTGAAAATTTTTTTCATGAAGGCTTTGAAGTGCTCTTCTTAGATAGGGAAGAATGTTATGATTAATAGCTTTTTGTTAGATTGTTGTTAATGGTATTAACCTTTAAAAACTCTTTAGTGTTATATTAGTTGAGAACAAGCTGATCACTAGCCTATGTTCTTCTTATTTTAAAACAAAGATTAACAATTTAAATTTATAATACCACTTCATTATGGAACATGATACAAAGAGTATGCCACTTATATTTTGGTGTTATTACTTATTAGTTGACCCTAGCTAGTCACTATGCCTATAACTTTTCAAAAATTTGTATCATAATAATTTCCTTAGTCTTCAACAAGCCACATGAAAACAAGCAAACATTGTTTGGACTTGAGTTCATGTACCTCTTTCTGGATGCATGCTTAATGGACCTTATTCAATCTCTTAATATGCATATTTCCTTTGGAAAGTGTGAGGACTGCGTAGATCTAAATAAATAAGCATTCAATCAATTTAATTTAAAAACCTAATAATAATTTAAATCTTTTTTTTGACTAAAAACTCAAAATCCTAAAATTGAGCTCCAACAAAGATCTTTTGGATTGCATGGAAGCACAATTGTGGATTTTTACCTATCTTCTTTTAATTCTTGTTAGATATTATGCTAGAATAAATTTTTGAACTAGTGTGATGCTACTATGTTTGGAATAACTTTGTAGGGCCTCTTGGTTTTGAAATCCTTTTCTTAAATCTTACACTTTTATTTGCTCAAGCTTTGGTCTATCTTTTGGCTTGCATGGAAGCACAATTGTGGTTTTTTGTCCTTTTAGTTTATTGTTAGATATTATACTAGAATAAAGTCCTCAACTAGTGTGATATGCTACTATGTTTGGAACAAGTTTGTTGAGCCTCTTGGTTTTGAAATCCCTTTTTAAGTGACACTATTTTATTTGCTCATGCCTTGGTCTATCTTCTAGCTTGCATTGGAATAAATTTGTAGGGCCTCTTGGTTCTGAAATCCTTTTCTTACATCTTACACTTTTATTTGCTCAAGCCTTGGTCTATCTTCCAGCTTGCATGGAAGCACAATTGTGGCTTTTTATCCTTTCAGTTTATTGTTAGATATTATACTAAAATAAAGTCCTCAACTAGTGTGATATGCTATTATGTTTGGAACAAGTTTGTTGAGCCTCTTGGTTTTGAAATCCCTTTTTAAGTGCCACTATTTTATTTGCTCATGCCTTGGTCTATCTACTAGCTTTCATGGAAGCACAATTATGACTCTTATCTATCTTCTTTCATTGTCTTGCTAGATATTATACTAGAATAAAGACCCAAACTAGTGTTATGCTACTACGTTTCGAATATTGTAGGACCTAATGGAAATCCCTTTTTTGTTTGGAATGGACTTTGGAAGCTAAATTGTGACTAAATTCTTTCAGCTTCTTGTTAGATATCATTGAATAACAAAGACCTCAACTAGTGCGATCTGTTTGCCACCTTGTTTGGACAAGCTCATGATATGCCACTTTATTTGGAACAAGCTTATAGAACCTTTTATTTGTATTTTTTTTCTTCGAGTATTATAGTTGTACTTGCTCATGTTTTTTTCTATCTTTTGGCTTATATGGAAGCATAATTGTGAATCTTATCTATATTCTTTCAGCTTCGTGTTAGAAATAGTGTGATATGCTATTGTGTTTGGTACAAGTTTGTAGGACGTCGTAGTTTTGAAATCCTTTTTTTATTATTTGTGCTTTAGTCTATCTTCTTTCAACTTCTTGATATATTTCATCATAGAATCGAGTCCTCAACTAGTGTGATATCCCCACCACCTTTTTTGGAATGTAAAATCGTGATATGTCACTTTGTTTGGAACAAGCTTTTGATATGTCACTTATTTTGGAACAAGCTTATAGGACCCCTCTTTGTTTTGAAATCCCCTTTTTGAGTGTTACATTTAGCTCATGTGTTGGTCTATCTTTTGGCTTGCGTGGAATCTCTTGGTTTTGAAAAATCTTTTGATATGTCACTTATTTTGGAACAAGCTTATAGGACCCCTATTTGTTTTGAAATCCTCTTTATGAGTGTTATAGTTAGCTCATGTGTTGGTCTATCTTTTGACTTGCATGTAAGCACAATTGTGACTCTTTATTTATCATCTTTCAAATTCTTGTTTGATAGTAAGGTGACTCTTTATTTATCTTCTTTCGGTTTCTTGTTAGATATTATACTACAATAGAGTCCTCAACCAGTGAGTTATGTATGCTACTATGTTTGGAACAAGTTTGTGTGGCTCATGGTGGGTAAGTGCACCAAGTTGGGGTGCCAAAAGAGGGTCTTAAGTGGACGGATTTTTCTATTAAAAAACTTTAACTTGTACGAGTTTTTCAAAATAGTTACACTCAAAATTGGAAGATGTTGTAAAAATATGAATCGTAACATTTTGAGTCTAGTTTCTAAGCTACTGAATTTTATTGAAAACAGATAAGTTTAAGTGGGTCAAACAACTAAAATACCAACAGATGCTCTTGTTTTTGTTAAAAAACATAATAGAGTGACTTTCGTGCCCCCACCATTTTTTGAGCACCATTAAATATTTTTGAAAACCCTTTGGTAGAAAAATAGCTAGGAGCATCTAGTTTGGGCTCTATTTTTTAAAGATTTTTTTAGCGAATATTTTTTTATTTATAATTTTTCTAGTACAAAAATTTTATGTTTTGAAAAATAACGGAGCTCCGACCGTGCCCCCCCTAACTACCTCAAAAAAATCTAAAATTAGATTTTTTTTTGAATATGTATAGAATTATGCCTAGTTTGGGCTAGTATAATTTTTTTAAAATTTCGATCACCCAAAAAAAAAGATACACCATGAAAGATAGACATATTTACACTTCAAAAAATAGCTATAAAAAGGCTTAGTTAGAAAATAAATAATATGAAAACCTTATATGAGTCAGAAAATTTGAAAAATTATATTTTTAGAAAGAAGAAACTCTGCTCTACGTCATGGTATAATTTTTTTAAATGGATCAATTGTTTTATTTTGATTTATCATAGAGGAAGTGGCAGTTTTACATTTTCTTGCAAAAATACGTTATTTGTTGTGTTTGTACAGGTCCATGCCTCAGGCTTAGGGTATCCAAATCAGGATCCCAAGCCTTGAGGCATGTGCATGGAAAAAGTAGAAAATACATAACATGTATGCATTATAACGCGTACATGTTCTTCTTTATATATTATGGCCCCCCAACCTCCCTTTCACCTCTTTCACAGGAATTCTGCAAACATTCTGTTTTATTTGTAATTTTCTATACATTCTTGCACGATTTTTTAGTAGTTCATTTTGTCCCTTACCCCACTAGTTGATTTTTTCTAATCACGGGTGATAAAAGTCGAGCTAAGGACAGGAGGAAAGTCAAAAACAAGACACCAAAGCAATTGGAAGATATGAAAAGAATAAAGAAATTGAAAGAGAATGCAAAAACTTTCAAGCAGGAAAAGGTACATCCTACTATATAAAATGTAGCTAATGTATTAGAAAATTGAGGATGAAATACACAATGAAAATGTAGAATGAATAATGATTTTGCAATGAATAATGATTTTGTAATGAATAATAATATTGAATTGAATGATAATGTTGGTATGGATGAAGAAATTGATATGAATCCAATTGTTGAACCCTTACCTGAGAATCCAAATGTTAACCCCAAAATTTGTATGAAAACACTGAATGAAGAAAGTAACCTTGTAAACGAATCTTCACCTCTAAGAACACCTCCTTCTATTTTGCGAAGAAAACCAATTCACTTAATTGAAATTGATGAAAACATTATAAAACCAATGCCTAACAAAATGTCTGAAAAAAATGCGAGAAGAAAAGCTAGTGGAATTTGGGATAATTACTTTGAGAATTTAAATGACACACAAAGATGTCAATTATTTGTTCCATTGATGAAATTAATTAAGATGAGACCTATAATAAAGACCCTGGGGTTAAGAACATCTAATGTTGTTGATCAAAATGCATCAATTGTTGAAAACATACATAAAGCATACCAAACTGTAGGTGGAAAAAGACACACCAAAGATAGTAATGATACACGACGTGCACTTACAAATTGTATAGTAAGTGATAAAACAGTTAATAAATGCTTGATTAGAAAAATAAGCAATTCTTTGAAGCTAAACAGAAAAACACCAATGAAAGAAATAGAGAGACGTAAACGTCTTGAGTCAGTCAATAACACTGACTATTGAGCTTTCTCTAGCAGAATTCCATGAAAATACAAGAATACATCTGATATTCTAAAAGAATTAATTGTAAAATTTTAGAATGACAACACAAGGGTGTCACCAAATAGAAGAGATACAGTAAAAAGAAGAATAGGTTCTCGTAATCGTGAATCGTGTGTAAAACATTTCTTAGATATGACTCAAACACAATTGTTCTCTAAGTTTAAGAATGAAAATCCACAAATTAACATTATCCAAATATTCTTAGAAATGAGCAAACATTTTTATGTGAAAATCAATCACTCACATACCACTTGTTGTTGTAGGCATCATGTTGAATTTTCAATGCATTATGATTTTTTTTGTCAAATACGTCATGTTTTGCATATTGACATCATGTTGCAGGAGTGTGGATTAAATGTCCTACCAAAATATTCAAGGGAATTTATTTCGAAAATATTTTGTGAAAAATCAACTAGACAATTTTTTTATAACAAAGCATGTTTGGATGGAACGTGTAATGTATGTGGTGGCTTGTCAAATTTAAAAAGTTGTATCCATGAGGAGAGTACAGATTCAATAGGAAAATAATTGTTTGATTTCACCAAATACAAATCGGTGGCATATCAATTACAATATGGAAAAGAATCTAAGAGGTGTAAGCTTGTTACAAAATAATTACCTGTATCAGAATATATGGTCAAATTCAGAGAGAAAATTTTTTATGAGTATGTAAGGCACACACATAGAACTCGATGGTTGGATGAACAATTCAAGTTAAGCAATGACACATTCCCACTTGTTACTATTGTTTCAGTATTTGACTTCCCAGAGAATTACACATTGTAGCCACAAATGGAGGTTCAATCTCAATATTATAACTCAGTTCAAGTTGCTATTTTCGTGCATATAGCATTCATGCACTCTCCAGAAAGCATTGAGCAAGATCAAAAAATATTAAGAGAGTATCATTTCTACATCAGTGATGATCGGACACATTCTGCAAAATATGTACAAGGGTGTTTCCAGGTGTTTTATGCAAACTTGAATGAGAGGAACATTAGTTTCGATCACCATTACATTTGGTCGGAAAACTGCACATCATAATTCAAGAATGCATGGATGTTTTATTGGCTAAGCAGGATGGAAAAAGAAACAAATGTACAAAATATCTAGAGTTTTACTGAGGCAGGGCATGGGAAAGGAGAGCATGATGGTGCATGAGAAGTTGTGAAAAGAGTACTTGCAAGAGAAGAGTTAAAGTTCAAGGATGGTGCTAAATTTACAGATGCAAAAAACATTGTTGATTGGTGTGTCAAGAATATGGGCCATGAATCTCAAGAGAGATCAATGGTTCATATATATTTTTGGTTGATAGAGGAACAACATCTGGAAAACTTTGAATATTGTATGACAGTTGTAGAATCAATTGATATGCACTCATTTTATAGTTCAGATGCAAATGCTTGGACTATTTATACTAGGTGCATGGCATGTTTTTGTATATCATGCATTGATTTTGTGAGGAATGAATGTGTCACAATAGTGGGTGGATGAATGGACTTGTAGACCTCTAATTTCACTCAACACACATCAAGTTCCATGAGCATTACAACTTGTAGGGTCTTCAGATCAAATGACAACATCACCTGACCTTGACCGAGTCTCTAATTTAGTGCAACAAGGTGTATACATATATGTACATGCCATGTTTTAGATTTATAAATTATTAAATGGTCAAATCTTAATGTATTTTATATTTGACTTATAATTTTACTTTGTGATGTAGGGCACATTTTTGCAGTTATTGCGACAAAATTTAACGAAGAGGGAACATAATACTTCTTGTCTCGTTGTGGGTAAGGGCACCAATCTAGGGGGAAAGGGGGGGTCTTAAGTGGACGCATTTTTAAAAAAAAAAATCTTTAACTTGTACGAGTTTTTTGAAATAGTTATACTCAAAATTGGAAGATGTTGTAGAAATATGAATCGTAGCATTTTGAGTCTAGTTTCTAAGCTACTAAATTTTATTGAAAACAGATAAGTTTAAATGGGTCAAACAACTAAAATACCAACATATGCTCCTGTTTTTGTTAAAAAACATAATAGAGTGACTTTCGTGCCCCCCACCATTTTTTGAGCACCATTTAGTATTTTTGAAAACCCTTCAGTTAGAAAGATAGCTAGGAGCATCTAGTTTGGGCTCCATTTTTTTTTATTTTTTTAAGTGAATATTTTTTTATTTATGATTTTTCTAGTACATAAATTTTATGTTTTGAAAAATAATGGAGCTCTGACCATGCCCTCCCTCCCTAACTACCTCAAAAAATATCGAAAATTAGATTTTTTTTTTGAATATGTATAGAATTATGCCTAGTTTGGGCTAGTATAATTTTTTTAAATTTCAATCACCCAAAAAAAAGATACACCATGAAAGATAGACATATTTACACTTCAAAAAATAGCTATAAAAAGGCATAGTTAGAAAATAAATAATATGGAAACCTTATATTAGTCAAAAAAAATGAAAAATTATATTTTTAGAAAGAAGAGACTCTGCTCTACGTCATGGTATAATTTTTTTAAAGGAATTTGTAAAATTATTTTGATTTATCATAGAAGAAGTGTCATTTTTACATTTTCTTGTAAAAAATTTATGTTTGTTGTGTTTGTGCAGTCCATGCCTTAGGCTTGAGGATCCAAACCAGATCCCAAGCCTTGAGGCATGGTTCGGAAAAGAGAAAACAAATAACACGTACACGTTCTGTGTAGTATAAACATAACGCATACGCGTTCTATGTAGTATGAGCATTATGTATGCTTTTAACATGCTTCTATTTACATAAATAAATATTTAAGTAAATATAATGTATGCTTTTGACATACTTTAAATTTATTTATGTAAATATAAGAAGTTAGGGTCACTCTGTACCTTATGGAATTAGTCTCACAACTCCATGAGTCATGGTTTAGTAGATAGTTTTTTAAAGTATAATATGGTCAGTACATAGGTAATTTTTCAAGATTTCAGCATTCAGCTTAAATCTTTAGCATTTAACTTCTACAATCAAAACCCTAAACCATAGGCCATAAACCTAAACACTAAACTATAAACCTTGAGCCCTAAACCCTAAACCCTAAACCTTTAACCATGATCCCTAGACCCTAAACCCTAAACCCTAAACCTTAAACATTCATCCCTTACCCATGAGCCCTAAACCCTGAGCCTTAAGCCCTAAACCCTAATCCATAAGCCCTAAACCCTAAACCCTAAACCATGAACCATGAGCCCTAAATGCTAAAACCTAAACCCTGAACTGTAAAAACTAAATCTTAAACCCTAAACCATGACCCCTAAACCCTAAACCTTAAACACTTAATCTTAAACCATAAACCCTAAGCCTTGAACCCTACACCCTTATCCCTGAGCCCTAAAATATAAACCCTAAACCCTAGACCATATACCCTAAGCCCTAAGCCCTAAACTCTGAACCTTAAACCCTAAACCATAAACCCTAAACATTAATCCCTAAACATTAAATCATAAACCCTAAACCCTAAACCATAAAACCTAAACCGTAAACCATAAACCCTAAACCCTAAACACTTAATCCTTAACATTAAATACCCTAAACCCTTAACCCTTACCCATAAACCATAAACCCTAAAACCTGAACCATAAATCCATAAACCCTAAATAAACCCCAAACCTTAAGCCCTAAATCCTTAACCTCGATCCGTAAACCCTAACCATAAACACTAAACCCTAAACCCTAAACCTAAAACCTAAATCCTAAACCATAACCCTAAACCTTGAACCCTGAACCCTAAACCTTAAACCCTAAACCATGAGCCCTAAACCCTAAACCCTAAACCCCAAACCATATTTCATCAATATTTCCTAGTCTCATGCCTAGAACCATCATTGAGTCTGCTTATAAAACTACCTTGTTTATGAGAGGTGGGACAAGTAACTAAATGGATATGACATCTACCTTGTGCCTTGTAATGCATATATTACACATCTCTTCCAAACTTGTTTCTCCCCACATATACTTGTGCTCTTGAATGTAAATTTATTCACACTCTGAAACAAATTTCACATTTCTCATATTTCCATGTATGGTATTATGCAAGCCAAGATGACCCATTGGAAGATGGAAAAAATAACCATCACAACAAAAAAAAATCTTAAAGGAAACAAAAGAAACATAGATAATATATCAATGCAGAGGTGTAGGATCATAATTGAATTTCCTGTAGTATCCTCTCCTCCGGAGAAAGATAAAGTTTAAGTGTTCTACTGGAATGGATAGTAAATTTGACATAACTTCCTAAAGTGTTCAAAATAAGCATAGAAACAGGGGAATGGATAAGAACACTAAGGGGTTATCAATCGCCTAGTAAATCTTTCTTGTTTAGTTCTAAATGGGAGTTACCTGGCCTACAACTTAGTGACCTTCCATTCATTGATAATTCCTTATATGATAAACCCATGGATGTTTTCAAAATCCCCTTAACAAAAAGATGGGGGTAGTCATCAATCCTAGTGAAGGGTGTGATGTGATTTCCAAGCAACTTGAAATTCATATAGATTTAGTGGTCATAACACGAATTTACAAATATGTTCATCATATAAATGGAAGCCAAGTAATAGTGTCTCCCTGTACATCCAAGGATTAAGGACTACTGGGGTCTTTGGAAGGATTGGACAGTCAGGAATATGACATTTCCCTCCTTCAAAATATCAACAGATGAAAAACATCAAATTTTGATGACTCTCTTTGAATGTTCTACCTACAAATTCGATGAACCTTGAACTCTGTGACCTAAACCCTTAACCCTCAACCATGAGACCTAAACCCTAAAATCTAAAACCAAAATAATAAATCTTAAACCTTTAACACTAAATATTAAAACCTAAAACTTAAACCCTAAACCCATAACCCTAAACCCTAAATCCTAGAGCCCTGAAACTCTAACCCCTAAACCTTAAACCCGTAGCTAATCCCTAAACCTTAAAGCCTCGAGCTAACTAACCCCTAAACCTTAAATCTAGTAACTTTGAACCCCAACCCTGAAGTCGTAAACCTTAAACCATGCAGCCCTCAACCCCTAAACCCTAAATCCCTAATCCCTAAGCCCTAAACCCTAAACTGTAAACCCCAAACCTTAAGGCCTAAATGTTAAATCCATAAAGGTCCCTAAACCCTAAAACCTAAAAACTAAATCATAAACCATAAACCCTGCACCCATAAACCCTAAACCTCTAAACCCCAAGCACCTGAGCCCTAAATCCTAAACCCTAAACCCTAAGCCCTAAACACTAAGCCCTAAAGGTCCCTGAACTCTACGACCTAAACCCTTAACTCTAAAACATAAACCCTAAACCTTGAGCCTTAAACCCTAAAACCTGAACCCTTTTCCCTAAACCCTGAACCCTGACCTTTAAACCTTAAACCCTAAACTCATAAACCCTAAACCATAAAACTTAAATCCTCAACCCTATACACTTAAACTCATGGGACGCTAAACCCTATACCATATACCCTAAGCCCTAAACCCTAAAATCTAACCCCTGATTCCTAAACTCTAAACCCTAAAACCTAAACCCGTGACCCAACCCTAAATCTTTGAGTCCTAAACCCTAAGCCTTGAACCCTCAGGCTCTTCAACCATAAGCCCTCAAGCCAAATACCTTAAACCTTGAACCCTTAAACCCTAAACCATAAAACCTAAACCCTAAAAACTTTAAACCCTGAGCCCTAAATCCTAAACCCTCAACTCTCAATCCTAAACCCTAAACCCTCAACCCTGATCCCTAAACCATGAACCCTAATGCCCTAAATCCTGAACCCTGACGTCCTAAATCCTTAAACCTTAACTCCTAAACCGTAACTGTAAACCCTAAATCCTCAACCCCTAAAACTTAAACCCTAAGCTCCTAAACCCTAAACCCTGTAAACCCTAGGCATCCTCAACCCTATAAGGCCTAAGCCAAAACTAAACACTAAACCCTAAACCCTCAAACCCTCAACTCTCAACCCTAAACCCTAAACCCTCAACCCTGATCCCTAAACCCTAAAACCTCGAACCTTGAGCCATAAACCCTAAACCCTCAACCTTGACCCCTAAACCATAAACCTTGAACCATGAGTCCCTAAACCCTAAACCCTCAACCCTTAACCCTAAACCATAAACCCAAAACTCAAAACCCTAAACCATAAACCATAAACCTTGAACCCTAAGCCATAAGCCCTAAACCCTAAACCCTAAAATATGAACTATGAGCCTTAAACACTAAACCTTAAACCCTAAACTCTAAACCTTGAGTCCTAAACCCTTAGCCCTAAACCCTAAACCCTGAGCTCTAAACCCTAAATCATAAACCCTCACCTAAAGGAAATTCCTAAAAAGATCATTCAGCGTGTTTCAGTGTGTAGAGAATAATGTTAAAGGTGATCGATTGATTCATTTAGTTTTTTATGTTCTTAGACTTTGTGGCACCTAGAGACTCTCGTTAGATCTGAGAGCCTCCATTGAAGGAGCCCTCTATGAAATCATCTCACAGTTTTTTTCCATTCCGATTCAACTCCTGATTCTTTATGTGCTTATTGTTTGCAAACCAATGAAATAGTGCAGTTTGAGTCAATGTAGGGATGCTAGAGGGTGTAAATTTGCAAACGGAAAAGTGGACCAAACCAACTATGCCAACACATCAAGGTTGGCCTAGGTGAAAAGCTAGTGGAGGCTTCATTTTGGTTCCCTATTTGATCCCCGTACTTCGGGGCTACTACATTCTAGGCGTAGTCACTTAAGAGCCCTGAGGCCCAAACTGCATATCTTTTGACGGGAGATGATTTCTCAGACTCCGTGGGCAACCTAGAGATTCTCTCATTCAGGTATCAAAAGCTCCATATTGGGAGCCCTCTAATGAAAATCTTATCTCACGTTTTCTCCCAAGGTCTCCATCTGGTTCTTTCGCTGTGCCTATTGTTTGCAAAACGTGAAATAGTGTAGTTTGAGTCAGTGTAAGGGCTGCTAGAGGATGTAGTTTGTAAACACAAAAGTACTGTTGGGACCAAACCAAACTATGCAAACATCCAAATGGTTTGATTGGTGGTGAATGCTAGTATTGGAAGATTTTTTTTTGGTTCCCTACTCCTCCTTGTGCTTTTTTCTACCTCATCGGGCGTCAGTCTTCTTAAGAGCCCTGAGAGCCTTTCAAACACCTATATCTTTGACAGTGATTTCTGGACTCCGTGGCACCTAGAGATGTCTCATTAGATTCCAAAGCTCCCCATGTTGAAATCCCTCTACAAAAATCCTCTCGTTTTTTCTCTCCATCTCCATCCAATAGTTCTCTTGTTCCTATTGTTTTGCAAATGCACAAAATAATGCAGTTTGAGTCAATGTAGGGCTGCCAAGATGTGTAGTTTGCAAACGGTAGCTCGTGGGACCAAACCAATCTAAGGCCAAAATGTTGGAAAACTTTTGAGTGACTTGCTAGTGGCAAGCTTCATTTTGGTTCCCTACACCCCTGCTTTCGGGCTACCCCGTCTTCGGCGTAGTCCTTAAGAGCCTTGAGGCCCAAAATGCCATATCTTCGACGAGTTTTTCTCTCAAACTCCGTGGCACCTAGAGACCGCATCTCGTTCAGATCCAAATACCTCCATTTGGGGCCCTCTATGAAAACCTCTCTTGCAGTTTTTTTCTTAAGTCAAGTGTATGATGTCAAGATCCGCAATAGCTCTTGCAAACTAAATATCTTGGAGCCAAACCAACTATGCCAACACATTGGGGTGGCTAGGTAAACACTAGGGGATTTTTTTTGGTTCCCTACATTCCCCATGCTTTCAGGCTACCTCGTCCGAGTGTAGTCCCTTAAGAGCCCTGAGACCAAAACACGCTATATCTTTGACGGGTGGTTTCTTGGACTCTGTGGCACCTAGAGACATCTTGTTAGATCCAAAACCTCCATGTCGGGGCCGTCTACAAAATCCTATCACAGTTTTATCCATATCCATTTGGTTCTCTCTTTGTCCTATTGTTTATAAACATGCGAGATAGTGTAGTTTAAGTCAGTGTAAGGATGTCAGACGTTATAGTTTACAAACAGTAGCTCGTGGGACCAAACTGTCTGGGCTAACATGTCTAGATTTCTTGGTGAATGCTAGTGGAGGATTTTTTTGTTCCCTATCCTCCTTGTGCTTTTGGGCTACCTCGTCTGGGCTTAGTCCCTTAAGAGCCCTGAGACCAAAACACGATATATCTTTGACGGGTGATTTCTCAGACTCTGTGGCACCTAGAGACATCTTGTTACATCCAAAACCTCCATGATGAATCCCTCTAAAAAATCCTCTCACGGTTTTTTCCATCTCCATTTGGTTCTCTCGTTGTCCAATTGTTTGCAAATGCATGAAATTGTGTAGTCTTAGTCAGTATAAGGCTACCAAATGCAATACTTCGCAAACAGAAGCTCTTGGCACCAAACCAACTACACCAACATGTCAGGTGGCTAAGTAAATGCTAGGGGAGGCTTTTTTTTGGTTCCCTACACTCCCCATGCTTTCGGGATACCTCATCCAAGTGTAGTCCCTTAAGAGCCCTGAGACAAAAACATGTTATATCTTCGATGGGTGATTTCTTGGACTTCGTGGCACTTAGAGATGTTTCGTCAAATCTGAAACCTCCATGTCGGGGCCCTCTACGAAAGACTATCACAATTTTATCCATATCTATTTAGTTCTCTCAATGTCTTATTGTTTGCAAACGTGCGAAATAGTGTAGTCTAAGTTAATGTAAGGCTATCAGATGCTATATTTTGCAAATGATAGCTCGTGGGACCAAACTGTCTAGGCCAACATGTCTAGATTTCCTAGTGAATGCTAGTGGAGGATTTTTTTTGGTTTCCTACGCTCCACGTGCTTTCAGGCTACCTCGTTCGGGCGTAGTCCCTTAAGAGCCCTAAGACCAAAACACGCTATATCTTTGACAGGTGATTTCTCGAACTCCATGGCACCTAGAGACATCTCATCAAATCCAAAACCTCCATTTCAAATTCCTTTATAAAATCATCTCGTGGTCTTTTCCATCTACATTTGGTTCTCTCGATGTCCTATTGTTTACAAATGCGCATAATAGTGTAGTCTAAGTCAATGTAAGGTTGTCATACGCAATACTTTGCAAACAGAAGCTCTTGGCACCGAAACAACTATGCCAACACATCAGGGTGGCCAAGTAAGCACTAGGGGAGGATTTCTTTTAGTTCCCTACACTTCCCATGCTTTCGGACTACTGTCATCACCAATCCGGCACTATGATAATTCTTCACCGGGAACTCCTCGTGCTATGATTATTTACTAATGCACAGACTTTAGTTTGGTGGATGTAATCTGGAAGCAAAACAACAACCGAACACAAGAATACCATTGACTATGATAAGACAGAATGACGACAAATCTGAAATATCAAAATAAATTATAATATTAACATGAAACTGTTACAATCTCACCCATGAGATACTTCAACAAGACTATGGGAGAAACTTTACAATTACACCTCTCGATGGCTTCTTCAACACACCTTTAACTGATGGCTTCCTTCGCACACTTCCTACAATATTTCTCACTACCTCTTTCTATGCTAAATGAGGGGGGTGGCCTCTCTATTTATAGAACTTCCAGGCTTATCCATCCTATCTCTAAGATAGGATAAGAAATCCACTCTGACGAATCATATTCCATACCTTAACTCTTATCTGTACATGTAAGTTTATCTGTTAAGATAAGATAAACCTTATCATTTTACATGGGTTCCACATTTTTAGACTTTTTACAAATAAAATAACAAAATATTTATGACCTCACTCCTTGTCCTTATTACCAATATAATATTTCTAATTCCTAATCATGTAGACCCTACTTCTCTAATTACCCAAACTTTGACATTTTAACATTACCGGACCACTTACGAGAAATATTTACTTTTTACAACATTCCTATTGTACTTTGACTGTTACCGTACTCCACATTATTGGTGACACCGTACTGACGGCGCCATTATCTTCTATCGGACGCTACTACTAATTACACTTAACAACATCCTATTCCTAATACATACATTAATGAAATAGAAATTTTGGAGGAAAATTTTAGTGTCGACACTACCTCATCCTGGCATAATCCCTTAAGATCCTTGAATGACTAGATTGGCTTAAGAATGATTTTGATAGGGGAATGTCTAAGAACACATGAGAGTTATCAATCACCTAGTAAATATTTCTTGTTTAGTTCTGAATGGGATTCAGCTGGCCTACGGCTTATTGACCTTCCATTCATTGATAATTTATTCTATGATAAACCCATGGATGCTTTCAAAAGCACCTTCAAAAGGATAGGGGTAGTCATCAAGCCTAGTGAAGGGTGTGATGTGATTTCCAAATAACTTTAAATTCCTACAGATTTAATGGTAATAACATGAATTAGATAGGATCAGACAATCAAGAATCATTTAGTTTCTGAATCAAAATGTCATTTCATCTAGAGACATTCTCAAGCATTGGAGTAATGTAAAGAATACTCTCAGGTGTTTTAACAGGGGAGAAAACTAAGAAGCATAGAAGAATGTAGTAAGTGCATGATAAGATAGGAACCAATACAAAGAGACCATGAGCAAGAAGAAGTGCAAGTAAGGTAAATACACATATACACATCGATAAATTGAATGACTAATTACTAAGGTTAGGTAACTCTTTATACGCATACATTATATAATATTGATTTCCAAAGTTTGATGCGTATTATACATTAAAAATTCTAGTACATGTACATCACCAATAAATGAACAAATAATCCATAATGTCTTAAATATTGTTAAGTGCACATCATATTAGTTTCTTGCAAAAATAATCTCAGAAATGTAAGGTCTCATAAAAAAATATCAAGTTCCAAATAGTATTTTAATGTGCATAATAAATATATAAAATGCCCAAATAGGTCATATACCATCAAGTTCAAATTCTATATAGGCATACATACAATGCCATGCACATAGGCATACAAAAAAATGTCATTTAAGACATATATTTCCTAATCATCAAAATCTATCCCTCTCTTGGCCTTGCTCGAAGAAGGCCCTTCCTTAGAAGAAGATGGAGATCTATGAGATGAATTTGGATCGTCCAAGCCCATGCTATGAGTCCTCTTCTGTTGAATACTCTCCTATAGATGAGCCTATAAAGGCAAATAGTGTTTGTTTGTCAAAACTTAATTTATGTATGTTTTCCACATGTATTTAAGACCATGCTAGAATGAAAGTATTTACATAAATACACAAACTTACCGCAAGTTTTCGATCATGCTGAATTTTCATCTCATGCTTAGATGAGTCATTGTGAGCTCCTGGAGTAAAAACGAGGGTACGAAGATGACGAGATGGAGGATTCTATGCCCTCGAAGTCAAAATGAAGGGGGTTGAAGTTCCCTAATACACATAAGATCAAAAAATCTAACATCAAAATTAGCGAAAATAGAACTAAGTACATGTATGTACATAATACCAATATTTTAACTAATTTTATCAATATAGAACTATTGTTTTTACCCCACCACGCCTATGAATCAAATGAACATGGATGCTACATGTAACAGGTAACTCCTGCATATACATAATGAAGGACATTATTAACATAATTTAATAATTCTACAATGAAAGACATTACTAACATGTAATTTAACATAATATGAATTACACGAGAAATTTAACAAAATTTACATGTTGTTTAAATACCTTAGTGAATTGTTGCGCAGATGAAATCGCAGTGGCAACACCTTTCTCTACTTGTCGCAGAGATGGTGGGGTGTCTAGTGAAGTCAACATCTTTATCAAACATGTATCACATGAGTTAGATGGATATATAAGAACATACATATATTTGAATTCAAAACTAATGTGTGTGTGTGTGTGTGTGTGTGAAAATTTTACATAATTAACATTCTAAATTACCTCTGTGAATGTATGTGTACGCATGGTGCTCTCTACCTATGGTCGGGATGAAGATGCACCTCCCGCACGCTGTAATATCAATGCATATACATGTACAAAGAAAATTATTTCAAAAATTTAACATATATAAGTAAATCAAGTACTCCAAACTTTTTATAACACACATAATAAATACCTGTGAGGGTGACATCGATGATTGTAATCCAAATGTCTCACTCAAAAGGACATCTAACATAGTGACATTATCTTGTGCACCCCTAGCACCAACTCCACCAAAATTAGTATGATGAAATTATCATCCTCCTCGGGCCCCAAACATATGCTACCATATGACAAGAAAATATGTGGCCTCATGCTATTACTTCCTGGGGGAATACTTTGTGTACCTCTGCGAGCATCTGGCTCAAAAATATCCCTCGTATGTCAAACAAGGATCGTAAATAGCCCTTGAACTATGTGGAGTGTATCAATCTCTAGTGTCTCCTTCACTGATTGAGGGAAAATCTCAGGGTGAGGGGGCTTCTGTGTGGGGAATCTACCCTATTGAATAGGTCCACGTTGTGCACCTATTCGATCATGTGCAGATCCTTTTCCTTGGCCCTAGAAATCTCAGAAATCAAAATAATTTGGGATCTTTTTTAGGATAAACTCGCAATAGAGTTTCCTTCGAAAGTATAGTGGCACCTCATTGTTATTACAAGGTGAAAATGAAACACCATCCACCATTGGTCCCAAAAAATATTTTTAATCAAATTATTATTGCACCAATGGATGGGAAACTGTTTACATGAAAATAGAACAGGAAAATTAGTGCAGGGGTCCATGACTAAGGTGCATATGAGGTATTTTGTAATTTATTTTTTATTGACATCCACATATGACAATTTGTTGGAATAATAAACCCTATAACCCTACCTTAAGTTGTGCAACGATCAATTTTCCCCATTTTCGCGTCAACTTGAGCAATTAATGCCTCTAATGTGTTTTCAAGAGAGGCACAGTGAGGGTTTGTAGATTGTGAATCCCTCATTCTTTTGATTAAATCCTCAATTTCAATTTTTTTTCAACTATGTGGACTGTTAAATCTTCTTGACTACCCGGGGGATGTTGAGCAATTGTGGGAGTGTTGGGAGGGATGACATGAATAGTAGGGTTTGGTTGTGGTTGATTCCCTCTGCCTCCAACTATAAAAATAAAAAAAATGCATTCAATTCAAATTTTAATCTATAATTATCATATTTCAATGAAATTTCAAGAAAATAATTGTGCCTACCTCTTCTCCATGGCACCATTGTTGATTCAGATCTTCCCTGCAATCCAAAAATGATCCTTTGATCTTGAGATCCAGCTGAATGAAAAAATGCGAGGGCACAGTTAAGCTCTGAAACTCGCATTTGAGGGAGATAAAATGATAGAGGCTCGGGCCTCTTTTTTATTTATAGCAAAGATAATGCGTACGCATTATGCTTTGGTAAATCCAAAACCTAATAATTTAAAATGCGATTGCATTATAATAGAACACGTATGTGTTTTACTTTTTTCAAGTTTTTGTCCACTTTTTGTCCCCCCAACTTTGTGCAATTACCCATTAGTTACATCAAAGGAAATGAAAATCATGTGGCTGATGTGCTGAGTTGCAAGAAGCATATTTCTACAATTGTAACCCTCAAAAAATAGTTTAAGGAAGAAGTTAAAAAATAACTACAAACTGATATATATTACTAACATGTGAAAACTATGTTAACAGCAAATCCAAATGATAGCACATAAAAAGTTTTTAATTTGGATAACGAAGGAGTCTTTCACTATGGAAACAGATTCTATGTACCTTTGGAAAGTGATCTTAGAATGAAATTCATGACGGAATTTCATGATGCACCATATTCTAGGCATCCTAGAGTAACAAAATTGTTGGCTGATGTAAAACAACAATACTTTTGGAAAGGAATGAAGAAGGATAAGACAGATTATGTTGCACATTATTTTGAATGTCAACATGTTGTGGTAGCGCATGTGAGTCTGAATGGTCTATTTTATCCTCATATTATTCCATATTATAAATGGAAGGTAATCAACATGGATTTTTTGCAAGGACTTCAATCATCCAAGAGAAAACATGGCGTGATTTTTGTAGTAGTTGATAAACTGACCAAAGTAGCTCACTTCGTACCAGGTAATATAAAGGATGATTCCCATGTACTTACAAAATAGTTTTTGCATGAAATATTTAGATTACACAAAGATCTATAATTGATCATGTCAGACAAGGATCCTATAATGACCTCTTGATTTTGGAAAACTTTGAACTCGGTATTGGGAATAAAACTAAACTTTAGTTCATCCTACCATCCTGAAACATATGATCAAACAGAAAGATTTAATAAAATTTGGAAAAATACACGAATCCAAAACTTATGGAACTCTTATTACTCAATCATTAAGAAATCCACACAAGAATTTTTTGTATTTATAACACTTACCATGTGTTCACTGAACAACCTTATGCCACCCACTCATTTATGCAAGTTTTATGGGAGAAAGATGTAAAACTTCTATTAGCTGGGATAACATAGAGGAATATCAGGTAGTGAAATCCAAAAATGTTGACTGCCATGGAGAAGCAAATAAATATTTTTCGTGATTATATGGCAGGATTGTTACCCATTTTTCTTGAATATCTACGCTGATCTTAAAAAGCTTTGACATAAAATTTTGTTTGAAAATAGAGTTGCAGTTATTTCAATTGAGTGTAGTTCATGCCAAAGGGAGCTACATATTTCTACGTATTGGCAAAATTATGACAAACTTCTCACCTATATATGTGGGAACTTTTGAAATAATGGAAGTAAATAAGTTCAGTGGCAAACAATAAAAGCATGACCTGTCGAATTGTCTATAATGCATTTTGTTACTTCATATATGTTTCTACTTAAAAAGTATTGTTGCTTGTTTATAACACGTGTTATAAATGTCGGAACTCATTTTTGTATTTAAGACCCATATAATCATTGTGGTTAAAGGTTAATCCGAGTGACTGGAAACTTGCATAGGTTGTATCTCAATACATCATGATATTGTACATTGCAAGTTCATCATTTTGATTTCAATGATGGTGTTTTGGACAGTGCCTACTTTGTTTGTAATGTTGTGTAAGAGATGAAAAATGTAATTTCCTTTTCTGTTGTGATTATGCACATAACAATCACTTGATGGTGGAAATATAAATAGATACATGCCATATCTTATTCATAATAGCTCTATGATATCATAATATTGGTAATTTGTCAGTCAAATAAATTAAGGATGTTTTTTAAATAATTCCTTTATGATATTTTCTTCTCGATTTTATCCACTATTTATGAGGCTCGGTTATTACCAAACATGAGAATTATGAGAGTAATCAAGCAAATTTTACCCAAATACTGATCTTGATGTTGGTGTTTCTAACGTTGATCGTCAAGTATCATTTTCAAATGATATGTTTGACAATGTATAAGTCAAAATCAAAAGGATTATAATTATTTTAAGAGGGTAGAGAAATGTCATACCCCATAATTCATGTGAATCTCTGTCCTAAGGTTGCTGGTTGATTAAGTTTTGATGATGCTCAATAAGAGCAAGGCGATGCAACAAACGGAAAGGGGATATCGATAATTAATCTGGTGATTGAAGGATAATGACTTGATTTAATTATAAATTATGTGAATTTAATACATGTGTGTGTGTACATCCTCATCCTCGGGTATACCATATGCATATGCATATACATATACCTACATCTACCATATTGAGCCGACGCACACTTGTGTAGGAAAACCTACTCCTCTTCAGGTGTACTAATAGAAGAGTTTCTCTTTCAACTTGGCCCTCATTTTCTATGGACATAGGGGAGCTTTCCTTGAGGCCTCCTTATGGTTGGGTGGAAGGACAAACATTTTTCTACCAGGAGAATTCCCTAGATATGTGGCACACCCTTATGGTAGGGTCGGTATCGTGTCCAAGTGTGTAGACAACATACAGTGGAATGTGTTACTGAAGATCCTTTATGGAGAGGAGCTAACATAGATCAAGTCCTACTGTTGTGTACAAGATCAGATGCATAGAATCATAAAGTTGTATGGATGACTCCAAAAGACTGACACATGCCCCTCACCAGCCTGAGCATGGAACTCTTCCAGTTCAGGAAAGCCAAGGAAAACATACATACCTACATCCTATACATATATAAACATGTATATATCGTTTATGTTTGAACGCATTGTTATTGATAACCCACCTTTTGGTTTGCAATTGCAGGTAAAGGCATTTGAATGGTTTGTATGAAATCCTCCATTGTTTGCATTGGTTACATGTCAATGGGCATTATTTAAGGTACATTGTCAATGTTTAATGTCACCACCAGTGAATTGGTAAAACTATTTGATGGACCGCCATTCCTATATGTTTATAATGATTGGCCATAGACCACATTGCATTTGACATGTTTAAAGTTGGGATCCAAATACTATGGTCATATCAACCTCTTGATATTAATAATGTTTGACAATCACACTATTAATTGTATTGGTCTTTCACCACGTATCATTTGACATAGCATATAAAATTTGGTTAGTAAACATTACATATGGTAAATTGACCATGATCGTGATTGTTATGCAAACATAATATCATAATATTGGAGGGAGGTTTTAGGTTTAATATACGACATGACGTAGAAATGATAGTTTAAAATTGACCATTGAATGTATATGTTTATTTAGGTTTATTGTATATCATTCCTGTAAAAAGCAAATCATACAGAGCAAGTTCCCCCCCCCCCCCCCATATCTACAAATATAAATGTTTGTATTGAGTTCCCCTATTTTCTTGAGCTATTCATAAAAATTTTTGTGGATAAATTTATGGAAATATGTCATCCATGGAATATAAAAATTGCATTTAATGACATTTGTATTGTAATTAAAAACATGTGGTATATATTTAAAAGCTTTTTTTGGACATTTTGTAACAGTTTAATAACTATGGGCAGTAATAGTTATAGATTTCAATGTCAATAGATTGGAAGATAACAACATTGAATTAGGCATGTATTATTAAGTATCCTCTAATCGCAAAGTTCTATACTTATTTACTACATATTAAATCTTAGTTTTATTAGTTATATGGTTTTCTGCAAATCAGTTAATAAACCTGGATATATAAGGCATTATTGATGAAATTCATGTTCATTCCTTAGCTAATGATTCTTTCACACATCTGGAACAAGTTATCTCTAAATGTGATTAAAATGCTCGTTGAAATATTTTATCTACATAATTGGTTGGTAGGCCTTGAAAATAAATGGTTGGGTATTTGTTGTTAATTATCTAATGTTTTCTTGTTTTTATATGTAAATTTGGAAAGGAAAAACATGAAATAAGTTGAAAAATGTCATGGGTTCTGTTGTGAATGTGAGATTAGTATTTGTATTTGATTTGGTGTTTTGGGTTTTTTCTTTGTTCAAAATATGGAAATATTGAATACAAATGTATTTATTTTAAAAACACTCTGATGTTATCTTCTTTTCATTTCATTTCTTTGGGGTTTCACTGTGAAATCTAGGAGGAAGGAAGAATTGATTGCGAACTAGGAAAATGATTATTTTTCAAGTTCTCAAATTATATGCATGTGGGTTTGTTTTGTATTTGAGTTCTAGTTTGGTTGGAACAATGGGCATGGGTTAATATTGAAGTTCATTACCGCTCTTATTAAGCTTGTCGATTTTGTGAGTCTAGCTCATCTTGAGCTCATTGTTATCATGGTGTTGAATTTTTATGGGACATGGTCGATATTAACCTCTTTCATTATTTCTCCCTCTTTCTTTTCTTAATGAACTCGATTTGGGTATCTAAATTGAGAACTCAAAGTTATTTTCGTTTTGAGATTTTCTTGAACTGGTTGAAATGGAAGAATAATATCATCCCAATAGAGATTTTCTTGGTTAGATTGTGTCATTTTAGCTCATATTCCTTACTTATTTATAAATGAGTTTGACTGTTTGTGAGTAGTTACAGTTATTATTAAGAATCCTTAAAACATGAATTGTCTCTTTCAAACACCTATTGGTGGAGATAATCATTCAAACATAAATACTACTTGGTTTATTATATTTATGGAATTATTATGCAACCAAGCTCATTTGAATTGGTCTGAATAATTTCTTAATTCTTATTGAGGATGACTATTAAACTGTCTTAATCACGTCTTGTCCTTTTAAGTTCGAGAAATGAAAGTTGGGCAAGTATTGGGTATGGTATTGTATTTTTACGAAGTAATGATGTTGTTCCTCGTCTTCTCTGTATTCAATATAAGATTTCAATTATGTAGTAATAATTGAAAATGTATACACTTGTTAGATTATTGGATTATAATGGTGAATGACCCATTCTAGTTTTAGACATTTGTAAATATAGAAAATGAGTTATGAGTTAGTTTATGATCATTGCTTGAGCATAACAGTTTGATATAGATAAAGGTATTTTCTGATATTCATTGTGGATATTATTCGTTGTGAAATGCATATATTGTATGCAACCAAAATATGAAGGGTAATTAAGGATTCAAATATAAATTCTATTTTTTATTATTATAAATAAAATTGCAATAGTATGTTGCTTTAACATTCTAAAAGTTATGCTATCAGTTTGAATTCTTATACTGTTGTAAACATACCTTACAATATGAAGTATCATTTCATATGATATGGATATCTAATTAACAAACTAGGAAGTTTATTTGTTTAAGCTAAGCTAACATTAATGTATTCTATTATTTCATTTAAATACAACAAAAATATGAGTTGGTAAACTCATGTCAGTTCTTTAAACTGACCCATATATATATATATATATATTCTCTCCTATAGTATATATATATATAAGATAATTCTCTCCTAAATCTTGAAGAAAGAATGACATTATTGAAGTGACTGATTGTTTGCGCATGATTACATCATGTGATATCTGTTTAAAATTTGACAAGGATTGTTGTATTTATTTGTTATTGCGAATGAATCGTCTTCACAAGTTGATTAATGGGCATTTTGCTTAATGTACTATCATGATGAATTGTATATCCTTATTTATGAAAATAAATTATAATGGATTATCCTTATTAAGTTTGAATATAATACTTGGCTATTTTGTAACTTATCTTTTTGATATGAAATAATTTACATGTTGTTATACAACTAATTATAATTAAAGATGATTAATCTTATGTTATGCAATTATTGTTGATTTTTTTGATTCATTTGAGATGAACACATATGTTGAATGACGAACATAGAATGATACAGAAAAATTTATGGCAAAAATAACATAAAGTTATTATTGTACCTTATGGAATTAAACTAACAATTCATATTAATTAATGAACTTATGAGATTGAGGTCTATACCTAATAAATAACGTAATGGAACAACTTAATGTGGAACATGGTTAGTAAACTTATACTTAACAGAAAATACTACATTGTGTTAGTTTAGCAAGGAGGAACTAAAGAAAAATGGTAAATCATAGAGTTACTATTATCCTCTTTCGAGAAACATATCTTGAAATGATACATTATAACATATCGTAAATATGAGCTTATCTGCTTTATCTTTCACAGATAAATAAAAGTGTAAATGAATCATGTGTGGTATTTCCCATCATCCTTTCGATAATATCCTACCCATGCTAGCTTAGGATGGCTATGGGAAGGATAGTAAAGATGTAATGATGAAATTCATTATGTGGTCACTATATTTCCCATATGGATCCTAAGGTGGAATTGATAGGATCCTTTCGATTAGAAGGGCGAGTCATGGTTTCTACTTCTTCAAAACCAAGACTTGATTTCTTAAACAATGAAATAAGATCCAAATAATTATGTAGAGATGGTTTTGGAAAGACAAGTCATGTGTGGTCACAAAGCTAAGCTTGCAAAACAATGCTTGAATCTTTGGCCAAATTAGTGTAACTAGTTGATTGCATTATGTGTTCACCATTCCTGTAACTTACTGTGTTGGATACCAGATGGAATACAACTTGTATGTTTTCCAGGTAAACACTTAGGAGTTGCACATAGTTCTCATAACCTGCTAAAGGTTTAACCAAAAGTATACAAGTTATACACACTTGGGTAGATTGAATTTAAGGGAGATTGGGGAGATATAGTTTACCCTTATAGCTACACATGGTTATCATTTTTTATCAAATGGATTGTAAACATTTAATTATGTTGGATTCAATTATTATAAGATGAAATCATTGAAGGAATTAATTATACTTAAGGGTTTTTTTTAAATCCCTTAATTTGGATGAATCATAACATGGGTGTTATAGACGAGTATAGAGATTCTCAAACAGAAAAACCTATAGTGATCTATATTGAACACTACACTGAAAAATCTGGTGGTGAAGCATATAAATACAATCGCACACGTGTACCTCCCACACTAACTCATGGAAAAATCTTTGTCTAAGAATGGTATTCTATGAATGATGTGTTGGCTAGATTGCAAGAAAACAACATGGGACACAACAAAAGTATCAATTAAAATAATCATGTATTTATCCCTTTGATCAGGAGATGTTACTTACGTACCTTCTACAAAACTTTGATTGCCCTAAGTTTGATAAATATAGGGAAAATGTGATCCTCGTGATCACATGAAATACTTATTCATGGAATTCAAGGAATTTACTTACCACGATAACTATCTTATTCACTTTTTTATATGGAGTCTTGGGGGAAAAACACTTGAATGGTTCCTCCATCTTCCCAAATGGTCTATTTTTACTTTTGCAGACTTAGCTCATAAATTTTTTGTCACTTTTCATTCAATATGGAGTGTGATATTACCATGTTAGACCTATGTAGTGCCAAACAATGAAATAATGAGAACTTCGTTGCTTTCTTACAACGATGGTAGGGGTTGGATAGTTGTTTCCTTTGCTCAATTCTCGGAAAACAACTTGTAATCATATTTGTACCAAATTTTACACCCTGAGATATCCTTCCATTTTCAAATGCATTGCATCATCCCATCTGAAGAATTCATTGAAAAATGAAGTCAAATATAAAATTCTTTATTGGCCAAAGGGGCCTTGAAACCTTTTCAAAGAGATAGTTGTGAATCAAAACCTATAGAAAAATCAAAATTCTTTAACAAAACCAATAATTTTGTAGGTGATAGAATCATAGATTCCAAGCATGTGCAAGTGATCCAAAACATCCCGCATTTAAAACTCACACATGGGCCACTTGAATGAAAAGTTAAATACATGGAATACACTCCACTCATAGAATCCTTGTCATCATTCCTCAAACAAATCGATTCAACTAATATTGTCAAGTTTCCAACCACTACACCTTTCATGGATGATGCACCTAAACCGTCATGGTATAAAGACCGAAAATATTATGAGTATCACCATGTTAAAGATCGCAACGCATATCGGTGCATGAAATTGAAGAACTTAATCCAAGATTTCCTATATTGAGAATATATTGAGCTTGACATGCATGAGCCTCCAAATCGTTCAACGATCAGTTGGGGATCTATAAGGAACCATTCCCAAAGCATGGAAAAATAGAAAAGAAGTCAAATCAAGGTCAATACTCTCAAGGAAAAAGTGTCAACCATATTATTTCTCAAACTTATAATCCATTTGATTCTCTTATTAGCTATGTCCATCCTATCACCGACCATATAAACACCATCAAAATCAAATCCCAAGAGTGTGTGATTAAAACATGACGCACTCATCTTATTATTATAGGACCTCCTATGTCTACTCCTTCAAACAACCATTATGATCTCCTATAACAGCTTGAGAAGACAACCACCAAGATATCTATCTTGGATCTCCTTGTGGTATATATTTTTCATAAGTACATCCACTATAATACCCTTTATGAGTCAAGATTTTTTAGATACATTAATGTTTCGCGAATCCAATCCTTGGTTTCACAAATCACCCCATCTGAGAAAATCATTTTTATCCAAAACAAGATTCATACAGGCAATCAAACACATAGCCTACCCTTGTATATAGAAGTGATCATTACTCATAAAAATATTAAAATATTGCTTGTGGAAAATAGATTTGGCCTTAATATATGTACTATGAAGCTTGTGAAATAGCTGGGAAATATTGATGATGAACTGGAGCCTAATGTGATCATTATTAAGGCTTACGATAATGCAGAATGATAATTGACAGGCACAATTTATTACCCATGGAATTTGGGCCTATCACATATGAATCAAGATTCCATATCATTGACTTGGAAATTCCCTATAAAATTCTCCTCACTCACCCAATATCCCTTTGAAAGGGTCTTGAAACCCTTTCAAAGAGATAGCTATGAATCAAAACCTATAGAAAAATAAAAATTCTTTAACGAAACCAAAAAATTTATAGGTGATGGAATCATATATACCAAGCATGTGCAAGCGGTCCAAAATACCCCGCATTTAAAACTCATACATGGGCCACTTGAATCAAAATTTAAATGTAGGGAATATACTCTGCTTACAGAATCCCTATTATCGTTCCTCAAACAACTCAATTCAGCCAATATGGTCAAGTTTCTAATCACTATATCTTTTGTGGATGATGCACCTAAACCTTCATGGTATAAAGACCACAAATATTGTGAGTATCACCATGTTAAAGGTCACAACACATATCGGTGCATGAAATTGAAGAAATTCATCCAAAATCTCCTAGATTGAGAATATATTGAGCTTGACACACATGGAATGGATGAGTAGGAGGTTACAACTACAGAGAATATATTGAGCTTGAGAATATATGTTACAACTACAGAGACTAACAAGGAGATGATATGGATGAGTAGGTTCATGGAAGAGTTGGGAAAGGATCAAGGTGATTGTAAACTATTCAGTGACAGTCAGAGTGTAATTTATTTGGCAAAGAACTCAGTGTTTCATTCGAAAATGAAACACATTCAGTTGAGGTATCACTTCATACGGAAGGTATTGGAGGATGGACAGTTGAATCTAGAAAAGATTCATACGAGCAAGAACCATGTGGCTATTCTAATGAATCCATTAGCAAAGGAGAATTTGGAGCTACATTCTACTTTTTTTGGTCTTCAATTTTGAGACTTGAAGAGGAGAAACAAAGTTAAGGATCCAAGAATGATGTTATACAGGTATGGTGCAGTAATTAATCTCCAAGTGGTAGATTGTTGAGTTGTGGAGATCAATTACTTCATATTAGCATGCAATGTGAAACTTGCTAGAAAACACAGTAACCATCATCAGTTAGGAGGGACCGGAATCAGTCACCTAGGACTGACATCAATCAGGAAAGGAGGAACAAGCATCGGTTAGGGAGAACCAAAGTCGGTTACCTGTGCGAGGATGTTTTAATTAACTCTCAGGAATTAGATCTATTTTTAGCATTAAAGTATATTTATTGATTATAATTGCATGGATAAGGACCCTAAGTCTATAAACTACTATATAAGCATGAAAGCTAGGATTTAGAAGTAAGTATTAACAAGAATTAAGAAGAACTTGCAAAAGTTGGTGAGAGAGAGAATTCTTGGGGGAGAAGAAAAATCTTGAGAGAAAGAAAGTATTGTACATCTAAGAGGTGTGGAAGATTGTAAATATTTAATTGTATATCTTGTCAAAGCTTTGGATAATAGATTGGTTTGTTTCTTGGTGGACGTATCCCACACTGGGTGAGCCACATTAAATCTGGTGTTGATTTATATCTCTTGTTTTGTATATTTCTTATGGTAGAATATCTACTTTTATTTTCCTGTATTCTTAGATATAATATATTGTCTATACAACCGGTGTGCTAACCCCAACATTATGACAATGTAGAATGGAAATTGATAGGCATAATTACCTTACCCATGGAAGTTGGACCTATCACGCATGAATCAATATTTTTTGTCATTGACTTGGATCTTCCCTATAACATTCTCCTCACTTGCCCATGGATCCATGCCATATAGACCATACCCTCTACCTTCCACCAGTGTACCAAACTATATCATCAAGGACAAGATCTCAAAATTCATGGTGACCCAAAACCCTTTTCTCACTATAGAGTGTTAATCAATTATTACCAAGAATCTTACGAATTTCCTTCTAAAGAATTAGTTGTAGAGCTTAAATCATAGGCCCTCACCTCTTGTGTCAATCTAGATACACTTCAGCCTCAAGAAATGGGTGCCTCTACTTTTGTTTCCCCTTTAGCTACATGGGAATCCAAGCTAAATATCCTTCATATCATTTGTGGAGAATATAACATGCAACAAGCCCTCCTTACATCAAATCTTCCCTTGTCATCCAAAATGCGTGGTTGGCCCAACTTTCATCCACAAAGAACTCGACACCATGGAATTATTAACAAGTTTACCCCTGGTGGTTTTCTGATAAGTGAAAATTTAGGTAGTACTTATATATTCCATCCCCCTGATGAAAATATGGGCTCTTTCTATCAATCCCCAAAGTATATAATCACTAACAATATGATGTATGCTATGGGATACAAAAGATGTGTATGTGGCTTACATGAACAAGGTGTGCAGGAACCTCTTCCAACACATGAAAAATGGATAGATATGACATTGGTATTCATCCCTATTGAGCACAACCTCGAGAATTTGATTCCACCTCTTCTTAATGTGAGGATAGCTCTTTGGATTATGATAGTAAACTAAAGTCCCTTTATAGTCTCTATGAATATATTACCTCCATAAACCTATTTTCTGACACTAGAATTTTAACATTATCCCCCTCTATTCTTGAACCAGACCTCGTATGCCTATCCTTCATTAATTGGGATTAGAAGCAACACATAACATTTTATCTATTTCATAATGATGAAGCAATTGGAGAGTTCATGGGGGCATGGAATGATGTACCTATCCAGGGGCATGGAATGATGTACCTATCCAAGATCATAAGAAAGGATTCTTTATCAACCTCATTACATACATGTATTTTACGAAGAAGGTTGTCGGCAAAAAAATAACGAGGCAAAAACATCAAAAATCCTAATAAAATAAAAATATATATGTCCTTATATAGTGAAAACATATTTGAGGCACTTGCAGAAAAACAAAATGAAAAATAAAACATGGATAATATAAGTGATCATTCTATTGAAAAATAAGAACTCAATATCCCTCCCGATCCTACCATATGGAGGATAGTTCAAAGTTGCTAGTTGAAGAGACTATCGATGTCAACATTAGCATAAAGGACGAGCCTAAAATTGTTAAATTAGGGGCTTCTCTTTCTGTACATGAACAAAAATCCTTTACTATGATCCTCAAAGAGTTCGTGGATGTATTTTCTTGGTCATATCCTGACATGCCAAGATTAGATCCTTATTTTTTGTGCACAACCTAGTTATGCATGAATCAGTAAATCCTATTAAAAAATATTTATGCAAAATGCATCCACACGTAGCTCTTTTGGTCAAAGAAGAGATAGAAAAGTTACCAGAAATATATTTCATCAAACCAACTAATTATTCAGAATGGATCTCCAACATCATTTATGTTTGTTAAAACCCAGTTGGTATCTGGATTTGCACAGACTTCATGGACATCAATAAATTTTATTCCTAAAGATGATTTTCCTCTTCCAAATATTGATGTGATTATCGATTCTACATCTTGCAAAAAAATTTTGTCCCTCGTGGATGGATTCTTTTGCTACGATAAAATTTAAATTGAGAAAGAGGATCAACATAACACCACTTTTAATACGCCTTAGGGAGCATTTTTCTATAATTTCATGCCTTTTTCCTCAAGAATGATGGTGCCCACATATTAATGTGTTATGACTATCATATTTTGTGATATGTTACATGATATTGTAGAAGATTATGTGGACTATATCATTAGATAATCTAGGAACATATCAGAGCACCCAACAATCTTTGTTGTATTTTTTAGAAACTAAGGGATTATTATGCCATATTGAATTCTAAGAAGCATGTGTTTGGTTTCATCTCAGGAATCTATTGAGCTTCATCATCTCATAAGAGGAATTGAAGTGGACCCTACATAATTCACTCCTATTAATGATATGCATCCTCCCAAGAACCTTAAATAGTTGCGTAGCTTACAAGAAAAAATTTAGGATATTCAAATATTCATCTCACATCTCCCATATAAATGTCATTCATTCACCCATCTAGTTAAAAAGGATGTTGATTTCCAATGTGGTCCCAATTTCTAACCAGTTTTTTCCCATTTGAAATGATACTTAGCTAACCCACATGTTCTAGTACCGCCTAACCCAAGCGAACCCCTACTACTGTATATCTATGCCACTTAGTTTTCTATTGGCACAATCTTGGCATAATATGATGACAAACACAAATAAATATCCATTAATTACCTTGTCTATACCTTGATCTACTATGAGCTCAAATATCCAAAACTTTAAAAAACATGTTTGACCATTATTTTCACTTTCTAGAAACACTGTCATTATCTCCTACGTTATAAGCATATTGAATAGGGGGATGAATCAGTCATACAGTAATTTTTACTTCATTTAGAAAACCATACGTTCATCATTCAATTTTTCCATTCAACATACATAACCATGTGAACTTATTAATATTGTTACAACCATTCAAAAGTATACAAAGCAAGAGAGAGAATATAAGTACACAACATATAAAGTGGGAAAGCCTCAAGGGGAATAAAATCCAATGAAACCTCTACTTATATTACACAAAACAAAGGACTTTCATGAGTATTACATCATGCAATATTTCTTTAATAAGGCACCAACCCCGGAAGGAGCAACAACCCCTAGTTTAGTAGAGCACCAACCCTACAAGGAGACTACAACCCCCTAAGGTGATAAAGTAAAAACTCAACCACCTAGAAATGGATGGTCATTGATGATATTCTGCTCCCACAACTGATAATGATCAAAATTCAGCTCCAAACACACCAAACCCTCATCAAAACAAGCTCTCTCCTAACTCACTCAATTCTTATTCTTCATGGGCTAAATAGATCAATTACCCTCACACACCCACTCTTCAATATTTCTTAGTCTGTAATACCTCTCCTTAGCTATATCTTTGACCCTTCTTCACTCTTATTCAACCTCATATAGTTCTCTCATAACCGCATGGACACAACAAGTCATAAATGACCAAATACACTAGCTTATATACATGTCAGTTCAAAACACTCGTAGGTCAGCCATGACCATATAGGTCAGTCATACCAACTAAATTTTTTTTTAAAAACATCATATAAAACAACTCAAAGGACCCAAGTAGGTTGGAATTGGTCAATACATCAAGAACAAGCACCAAAACACCTCTAAGGGCCAAAACAAACACTCTAATCTCCAACAAATGCAATCTTCTTCAAGGGAATATTGAAGATTTTTCAAGACTCCATAAGCTTCACACAAGTTAGGAATAAGTCCTCAACATCACCAAAAATCATAAGAAGAACTAAAACTTCCAACTCCATGATGAAACACTCCAAAAAGTAAGCAAGTACAACTAGGTCATTAAACACCCAAAATTCAGCCTCGTAAACCGAATGAGTTCACATAGAAAAACTCATCATCAAGGATCAAGCCATATATAATTATAAATTTCTTTGAATATACTTTATGGAACAACTCACTTTATCCTCCAACTCATAGTACAAGTCCTTCAAATGAATTAATCTCTAAAATGATAGCATGTTGTGGTTTAGGTGTTGTCATTGATGTAAAACCCCATTAATGACAAAGTGGATGTTGGAACAAGGTCATAGCATGTTTTGGATGATGATGACATGATGATATAGATGATTTCATGGTGATATCAAGTGTTTCAGTGAGGATTGTCTGTTCTTGTAAGCCTATTCAGGTGTCACAGCTAGCTTAGGTAATAGTGCATGGAGGTTGGAGCTTCTTGGTGACTTAATAATCATGTTGGCATGATGGATAGCATGTTTTGGGAGAGCTTAGGAATCTTGCAACATAATGGTTAAGTGGGCTAGCCACCCCTTAATTAAATATGGGTCCAACATTATACTATAGGTTAAATATTTAATAATAAGAAATATTTCTATTTCTATTATTAAATATTCAAACTTAGGAATATACTTTAGGTTAAATATTTAATAATATGAAATAGTTATATTTATATTATTAAATATTTTAAACCTTGGTATATGTGTCAACCGACATGGTTGAAAAGATGAGTTGAGAGACATACCTGATTACCTCATATAAAAAGGACTTTGGGTCCTCATTTGATATTTTCAAAAAAATAATATATCAAAGGTTCTCACCGTTGTGATTAGGGTTTTTAAGGAGGAGGTGATTTACTAGATGTAAAATGTTCTCTACAATGAAGGTTACTTTTCATAGTGATTTTTACCTTCAGGTTTTCCACTATAAATATTGTGTCATGTATTATTTACTTTTGTAAGTATTGCTTTATGATTATGCAATGTGGTGTGATGTTTATTTATTTAATATTGCATAGGTTATTAATGTTGATTAAATCTGTGATTAATAGAATCCTCAAATTCTAACATGGTAACAGAGCAAGGTAAATTAAATAGATTAGATCAAATGTTGTTTTTAATTTATTTAATTTTGTACATTTTTTTTCAACCAACCCGGAAGGGTATTTAAAAATCATCGAGCCCCTTCTCCCCAATTTTTTGCAATCTAAAATTTTGAATGTTTTGTGAGGAATTAATGTGATTGTGCACAGGTGAAAGTTACATGTGTGTGAAAAATCACATATACGTAAGGGTAAATTAATATATGAAATATTTCTATTTCTCTATGGTTTTAATGTGTGCAGAGTAAATTTTTTCAAAGGTAAAATTCAAGAATAAATGGAGGAGACAAGTTTCATGAAAATGGCCAAGTGAAATTACTTTTCCCCTCTGTAAATCTCCAGGTTAATTTGTATTTTCATGTGATTTGAAATCTCCTTACACCTGGTAAAAATTCTCTTACTTTTTTTACCTTATTTTTTTCAAAATAATATGCACGTGTCCTTTAGACCCCCCCTCTAATAGGGTTTAATTTAAAAATATATAAGTTTATAGTTTTTAGAACTATATTCTTTAAATAAAAATTTACTATAGAATAAAGATCATTATAGTTTATACTATATAAACTATTGTCAAAAAATTATAAAGTTGTTTATATTTTATAATTTATAAACAAAATCTATCTAAAATTGTACAAAAGAAGAAATTTTGAAATTTCTTCTTCTGAAACTACACAAGAAATTTTCACATCATGGTAGACCAAAAATAAGGCAGAATGACGCTCATTTAGACATCAAATTTAAGTTAGCCAGATCCAGGAATTTTTTTACTGTGTTAAAATTGATGGTTAAATTATCGTCCTGGAAGACCAAAAATAAGGCAGAATGACGGTCATTTAGACGTCAAATTTAAGTTGGTCAGATATTTATCTACATTAACACTTTTCATAAATTTGAAGTTGTGTTCTTAGGGGTTTCATCTTCTCTTCTATATGGTCAGAAATTTTTTTATAATAGGTATGGGTATGATGCGGTGCCTTTTATAATGTGGGTCATTATTTGATTATGGGAAGTTAATTAGTATGCATTTTTATGAAAGAATTAGCTATGGTCAAATAGTTTCTTTAGATCTATAAATTTAGATATGGTTCTATTAATATTGTTATGATCATATTAGTTATTTCTTTATAATACTTGATTTTTTAATGAAATAATACATGTTTTTTTTATCATAAAATATGGGTATTGTCATTTTTTCGATTAATATGTTTCTAACTTAGTGGTGCATTATATCATAATGGGTTATGCTTTTCAGGTTCAGGAAATTTGAAAGACAATGGCATTCAGTTAATTTTTCCTCGATAAATCCCAGATCCTAAATGGATCCAATTATAATATTCGGAAAATCAAGGTCAAATTAGAACTTATGACGAGGAAACTCTGGACATTTATTTCAGGAACTAAGCTTGCATCCACCGGTTGTCAAGCAACTGCAAAAAATATGAATGTATTCTCAAATCGTACGCAGGAGGCCCTTTACATGATTCTACATAATGTGAATGATGAATATCTTCTACACATTAGTAATATCAAACATCCTCAAGAGGTATGGATATAATTAGAATCCATTCATGAAGGTACACTCTTATCTAATATTATTAAACTTGTTTTAGAATTTCTTATGACTCCTATGAAAGGAGATGAAAAGGTAGTTAATTTCTTAGCCAAGATTAAAAATATCAAAGCATAATTAAATGGATGCAATTGTGACTTAATTGGTGAAAAATTAATCTACTTTATTGTTCAGTTGAATATACATGAAAGATTTAGGAATTTTATTTCTATCTTAAACTCTAAATATCATAATGAGGATGAATTACTAGACTTAAATACTTTGATTTCTCTTCTGATATAGGAAGAGCAAGTCATGATGAACTTCGACTCTAATGAGAATGCCTCTCAGAAACTTCTTCCTCAGAATTCAAAGTTTGAGCCTCATAAGACCTTCTCTGATCATAAGCTTAGATCTAAATCTTCATTTGTTGATAGTAAAAGTGTTACTTATGAACATTTGCATGTAATACTTAATGGTAAATGTCACAAATGTAGAAAATTTGGGCATAAAAAGAAAGAGTGTAAATCTAATAAACATATCCATAAAATTCAGAAATAGATTGTCTCGTCTAAATATAATTTAAGGAAAAAGGATAGTTCTAATGATGTTCCTAAAACTATTGCATTATATGTTGCTTTATACTCTTCCTTTAATTTTGAATGGATTCTAGATCTAGGTGCTTCAAATCATATGACTGGTATTTCCAATTCTTTATTTGATGTTACGAAAATCAATGAATGTGTGTATCTTGGTGATAACTCGTCTTTAGAAGTAATAGAGAAAGGAAAAGTAAAATTTGTAAATGGTATTTTGAATAATGTTGTATTTGTTCCTAAGCTTAAAAAGAATCTTTTTTCATGTTCACAACTAACTCATGATGGTTTGTCCATTAAAATTTTGAAGGATACTTGGTACATCAAGGATAGTAATGATAATATAATTGTTGAAGGAATTAAGATAAATGGTTTGTATATTTCTGATGATTTTTCTTCTACATCTTGTTGTGTATCTCAAAGTTTGAATAATTCAAAACTATGGCATGAAATGTTAAGACATGTGAATTATCGAATCTTGTATGAAATGTCTAGAAATAATCTGGTGAAATTTTTTCATGTGTTGTCTTCATATCACGATGCTTGTGAAGGGTTTTTACACTCAAAAAAAGGTGTGAAACCCTTTCACTTACATCCTGAGGAGAGTTTCTCTTCACCACTAGAACTTGTTCATAGCGATTTTAGAGGACATCTTGAAGTAGCTTCGTTAAATGGTTCTTTATATGTTGTGACTTTTATTGATGATTTCACTAGGATGCTTTGGAAATATTTTCTTAAAAATAAATCTCATGCTTTTGGAAAATTTAAGGAATTTAAAGCATCTATTGAAAATTCATCAAATTATAAAATTAAGAGGCTTAGAACATATTATAAGGGTGAATATGTTAGCAAGGCATTTGAAAAATTCTATATTGATTATGGTATTAAAAGAGAATTAACTTATCCTCATTCTCCCCAATCTAATGGTGTTGTAGAATGGAAAAATAGGACTATTTTAGATATGGCTTGCACTATGCTTCATTTTGTTGGTCTTCCCAAATTTATGTGGGCATAAGTAATGAACATGGTAGTCTACATCCTAAATAGGGTCCCTACCAAAGCTATTCACCTTTTTACCCCCTTAGAGAATTGTTCAAATCAGAAACTTTATGTATCACATTTAAAATTCTTTAGTAGTCCTGCCTCTTTATATATCCCTAAAAATAAAAGAAAGAAAATTAATGGGTAAGTGCACGAAGTTGGGGGGCCAAAAAGTGGACAAAAACCCAAAAAAAGAAAAACGCATATGCATTCTATAATAACGTGATCACATTTTAAATTATTAGGTTTGGGATTTACCAAAACATAATGTGTATGCATTATTTCTATTATTAAAAAAAGGCCTAAGCCTCTATCATTTTATCTCCCTCAAACGTGAGTTTCAGAGCTTAACCGTGCCCTCGCATTTTTTCATTCAGCTGGATCTCAAGCTCAAAGGATCATTTCTGGATCACCGAGAAGATCTGAATCGATGATGGCGCTAGAGAGAAGAGGTACGCATAATTATTTTCTCAAAATTGCATTGAAATATGATAATCATATAGTAGAATTTGAATTTAACATATTTTTTTATTGTTACAGTTTGAGGTCGAGGGAATCAACCATAACCAAACCCTGTTATTCTTGTCATCCCTCCCAACCCTCCCATAATTGCTCAACATCCCCTGGGTAGTCAAGAAGATTTAGTAGCCCACATAGTTGAAAACAAAATTGAAATTGAGGATTTAATAAAAAGAATGAGGGATTCACACTACAAACCCCCACCATGCCTCTCTTGCGAACACATTAGAGGCATTACTTGTTCAAGTTTACATGGAAATGAGGAAAATTGATCGTTGGACAACTTACAAAGAGGGTTGTAAGGTTTATTATTCCAACAAATTATCATATGTGGATGTAAAGAAAAAATAAATTACAAAAGACCTCATATGTTCCTTATTCACAGACCCCCACACTAATTTGTCTATTTCTTTATCATGCAAATGGTTTCCCATCCATTGGTGCAATAATAATTTGATTAAAAATAATTTTTGGTATCAATGGTGAATGGTGTTTGATTTTCCACCTTGCAATAACAATGAGGTGCCACTATACTTTCTAAGGAAACTCTATTGCGAGTTTATCCTTAACGAGATCCCAAATTATTTTGATTTTTGAGATTTCTAGGGCCGAGGAAAAGGATTTGCATAGGATCGACCAGGTGCACAACGTGCACCTATTCAGCAAGGTAGAGTCCCCGCACATAAGCCTCCTCACCCTGAGATTGTCCTTCTAGCAGTGAATGAGACAATAGAGATGGATACACTGCATGTGCTTCAGGGGCTATCTGTGGCCCTTGTTCGACATACGAGGGAGATTTCTGATCTAGATGTTCGCAGAGGTACACAGAGTATTCCCTCATGGAGTACTAGCATGAGGCCACATCTTTGCTCATCATGTGGTAGCATATGTTTGGGCCTAAGGAGGACAATACTTTCATGAGTACTGATTTTGGTGGAGTTAGTGCTAGGGGTGCACACGATAATGTCACTATGTCAGATACCTATTTGAGTGATACATTTGGATTACAGTCATCAACGTCACCTTTATAGGTATTTTTTATGTTTTATTATGTGTGTTGCAAAAAGTTCAGAGTACTTGATTTACTTATATATGTTAAATTTTTGAAATAATTGTATTTGTACATGTACATGCATTGGTATTATAGTGTGCAGGAGGCACATCTTCATCCCGACCATAGGCAGCAAGCACCATACATACACATACATTCACAGAGGTACTTTAGAATGTTAATTGTGTAAAATTTTCACATACATGCAAATCTATATATATATATATATATATATATTAGTTTTGAATTCAAATATATGTATGTTCTTGTATGTTCATCTAACTCACGTGATACATGCTTGATAAAGATTTTGACTTCACTAGACACCTTGCCATCTCTACGACAAGTAGATAAAGGTGTTGTCGCTGTGATTTCATTTGTGCAGCAACTCACTAAGGTATTCTTGAGCAACATGTAAATTTTGTTAAATTTCTCATGTAATTCATATTATGTTAAATTTCTCATGTAATTCATATTATGTTAAATTACATGTTAGTAATGTCTTTCATTGTATAATTATTAAATTATGTTAATAATGTCCTTCATTGTGTATATGTAGGAGTTACCTGTGACATGTAGCAGCCCTATTCATTTGATTCACAAGCATGGCAGGGTAAAAACAATAGTTTTATATTGATAAAATTAGTTAAAATATTGCCACTACACATACATGTACTTAGTTCTATTTTTGCTAATTCTGATGCTATATTTTTTGATCTTGTGTGTATGTAGGGAACTTTAACCCCCTCCATTTTGACTTCGAGGACACAGAATCCTCCATCTCATCATCTTCATACCCCTGTTCGTACTCCAAGAGCTCCCGATGACTCATCTGAGATTGAGATGCAGATTTGGCGTGATCAACATCTTTCGATAAGTTTTTGTATTTATGTAAATACTTTCATTCTAGCATGGTCTTAAATACATGTTGAAAACATATATAAATTAATTTTTGACAAATAAAAACATTGTTTGCATTTACAAGCTCATGTACAGGCAAGTATTCAGCAGAAGAGGACTCATAGCATGGGCTTAGACGATCCAAAGTCATCTCATAGATCTCCATCTTCATCTAAAGGGGGGAATTCTTTGAGCAAGGCCAAGAGAGGGATATATTTTGATGATTAGGAAATATATGTCTTACATGACATTTTTTTGTATTCCTATGTGCATGGCATTGTATGTATGTCTATATGGCATTTGAACTTGATGGTATATGACCTATTTGGGCATTTTTATATTTATTATAAATACTATTTGGAACTTGATATTTTTTTATGAGACCTTACATTTCTGATATTGTTTTTGCATGAAACTAATATGATGTGCACTTGAGAATATTTAAGACATTATGGAGTATTTTTTCATTTATTGGTGATTTACATGCACTAGCATTTTCAATGTATAATATGCATCAAACTTTGGAAATCAATATTTATATAATGTATGTAAATAAAGAATTACCTAATCTGAGTAATTATTCATTCAATTTATCAATGTGTATGTGTATTTACCTTACTTGCACTTCTTCTTGCTCATGATCTCTTTGTATTGGTTCCTATCTTATCATGCACCTACTACATTCTTGAATACTTCTTAGTCTTCTCCCGTGTTAAAGCACCAGAGAGTCGTCACAATTTGATGCCTTTCATCTATTGATATTTTGAGAATGTATCTCCATATGCATTACTCCAATGCTTGAGAATGTCTCCAAATGCAGTGACATTCTGATGAACAGACACTCAATGATTCCTTATTGTCTAATCATGTCCAATTCATGTTATTACCTTTAAATCTGTAGGCATTTCAAGTTATTTGGAAATCACATCACAGCCTTCACTAGGATAGATGACTACCCCTATCCTTTTGAAGGTACTTTTGAAAGCATCCATGGGTTTATCATAGCATAAATCATCAATGAATAGAAGGTCACTAAGTCGTAGGCTAGATGACTCCCATTCAGAACTAAACAAGAAATATTTACTAGGTGATTGATAACTCCCATGTGTTCTTAGGCATTCCCTTATCAAATTCATTCTTAAGCCAATCTATTCATTAAATAATAACTCGTGGATGAGGTTTCGGATCTTACGAGACGTCTCTAGGTGCCACGGAGTCCGAGAAATCACTCGTCAAAGATATAACATGTTTTGGTCTCATGGCTCTTAAAGGACTACGCCCAGACAAGGTAGCCCGAAAGCACGGGGAGTGTAGGGAACTAAAACAAAGCCTCCCCTTGCATATACATATCCAACCTAAAATTTTGGCATAGTCAGTTTGGCGCTAAGAGCTTCCGTATGCAAAATATAGCGTCTAACAACCTTACACTGACTCAGACTACACTATTTCACGCGTTTATAAACAATATGACAGTGAGATCACCAAAAGGATATGGATAAAACTGTGCGATGATTTCATAGAGGGCCCTGACATGGAGGTTTTGGATCTAAAGAGATGTCTCTAGGTGCCACAGAGTCTGAGAAATCACCCGTCGAAGATATAGCATGTTTTGGTCTTAGTGCTCTTAAGGGACTACGCCCGGACGAGGTAACCTGAAAACACGGGGAGTGTAGGGAACCAAAACAAATCCTTCACTAGAATTCAATAGGCCATCCAGACATTTTGGCTTAGACGGTTCGGTCCCATGAGCTACCGTTTGAAAAATATAGCGCCTGAAAGTATTACACTGACTCAGACAACACTATTTTGCACGTTCGCAAACAATAGGACAACGAGAGAACATAATGGAGATGGATAAAACTGCGAGAGCATTTCATAAGGGCCCCCAGCATAGATTTTTTGGATGTAACGAGATGTCTCTAGGTGCCACAGAGTGTGAATAATCACCCGTCAAAGATATAACATATTTTAGTTTTAGGGCTCTTAAGGGACTACGCCCAGACGAGGTAGCCCAAAAGCACAGGGAGTGTACGGAACCAAAAAAATTATGTACTAGCATTCACTAGGCCATACAGACATGTTGGCACAGATGGTTTGGTCCCATGAGCTATCGTTTGCAAAATATAGCATCTGACAGCCTTACACTGACTCAGACTACACTATTTCATGTGTTTGCAAACAATAAGACAGTAAGAGAACATAATGAAGATGGATAGAACTGCGAGAGGCTTTCATAGTGGGCCCTAGCTTGGAGGTTTTGGATCTAACAAGATGTCTCTAGGTGCCATGGAGTCTGAGAAATCACCCGTCGAAGATATAGCGTGTTTTGGTCTCAAGGCTCTTAAGTGACTACGCACGAACGAGGTAGCTTGAAAGCACAGGGAGTGTAGGAAACCAAAACAAAGCCTCCCCTAGAGTTTACCTGGCCACCCCGACATGTTGGCATAGTCATTTTGGTGCCAAGAGATTTCGTTTGCAAATTATTGCATCTGGTAGTCTTACACTGACTTAGACTACACTATTTCGCATGTTTACAAACAATAAGACAGCGAGAGAATAGAATGTAGATGGAAAAAACCACGAGAGGATTTCATAAAGGGCCCTAGCATGGAGGTTTCAGATGTGACGGGTAATTTCTCAAACTCTGTGGTACCTAGATACATCTCGTTAGATCCAATAGAATGGAGATGGAAAAAACCATGAGAGGCTTTCGTAAAGGGCCCCGATGTGGAGGTTTCAGATCTGACAGGTGATTTCTCAGACTTAGTGTCACCTAGATACATCTCATCAGATCCAAAACCTCCATGTTGAGGCCCTCTACAAAATCCTCTCGCGGTTTTTTCCGTATCCATTTGGTTCTCTCATTGTCCTATTGTTTGCAAACGTGTGAAATAGTTTAGTCTGAGTCAATGTAAGGCTAGTTTCTCGTTGTCCTATTGGATACATATATCTTCGACGGGTGATTTCTCAGACTCCATGGCACCTAGAGACATCTCGTCAGATTCAAAACCTCCACGTCAAGGCCCTCTATGAAATCCTCTCGTGGTTTTTTCCATATCCTTTTGGTGATCTCGATGTCATATTGTTTGTAAATGCGTGAAATAGTATAGTCTGAGTTAGTGTAAGGCTACTTTCTCGTTGTCCTATTGGATACACATATATTTGAAGGGTGATTTCTCATACTCCATGGCACTTAGAGACATCTCATCAAATCCAAAACCTCCACGTAATGGCCCTCTACGAAAGCCTCTCGCAGTTTTGTCCATATCCTTTTGTTGATCTCGTTGTCCTATTGTTTGAAAATGCATGAAATAGTATAGTCTAAGTCAGTGTAAGGCTGTCAGACGTTATATTTTACAAACGGTAGCTCATAAGACCAATCCATCTGTTCCAAAATGTTTGGATGGATTGGTGAATGCTAGAGGAGGCTTTGTTTTGGATCTCTACGCTCCCTGTGCTTTTGGGCTACCTCGTCTGGACGTAGTCCCTTAAGAGCCCTGAGACCAAAACACGTTATATCTTTAACGGGTGATTTCTCAGACTGTATGGAACCTAGAGACATCTCATTAGATCTGAAACCTCCAAGTTAGGGCCCTCTACGAAATACTCTTGTGGTTTTATCTATTTCCATTTGGTTTTCTCGTTGTCATATTGTTTACAAACGCGCAAAATAGTGCAATTTGAGTCAGTGTAAGGCTGTCAGATGAAATATTTTGCAAATGGTAGCTTGTGGGACCAAACCATCTATGCCAACACATCTTGATGGTATTTTGAATGCTAATGGAGGATTTTTTTTTGTTCCCTACGCTCCATGTGCTTTCGAGCTACCTCGTCTAGGCGTAGTCCCTTAAGATCCTTGAGACCAAAACACGTTATATCTTCGATGGGTGATTTCTTAGACTTCGTGGCACCTAGAGACATCTCGTTAGATATGAAACCTCCATGTTATGGCCCTCTACAAATTCCTCTCGCAGTTTTATCCATAACCTTTCGGTGATCTCACTGTCCTATTGTTTGCAAACACATGAAATAGTGGAGTTTGAGTCAGTGTAAGGCTTTCACACACAATACTTTGCAAACAGAAGCTCTTGGCACCAAACCGACTACGCCAACACGTCAGCATGGCCAAGTAAATGCTAAGAGAGGCTTTGTTTTGGTTCCCTACACTCCCTGTGCTTTCGGGCTACCTCATTCGGTCATAGTTCATTAAGAGCCTTGTGACCAAAACACGCTATATATTCGATGGGTGATTTCTCAAACTCCGTGGCACCTAGAGACCTATCCTCAGATCCAAAACCTCCACACTAGGGCCTTCTACGAAATCATATCGTGATTTTATCCATCTCTATTTTATTCTATCGGTGTCCTATTGTTTGCAAACACGTAAAATAGTGCAGTCTGAGTCAGTGTAAGGCTACCAGACACAATCACCTAAATAATATAGGTGGTTCATACAATATAGGTGGTGAAATGAGAATTTTGATAAGATATTTTTACAATAGAGGTGGTGAAATGAAAAATTTTGTTTGTTTTTCCATTCTAATATTTAATTTCTCTTATTTTCACTTGGCTTCGACAATAATAAATTCTCTACTAACAGTGCCAACCACGTGAAGGTGGAAGATTTTTTGGCACCACTAACCTACATAAACATGTTAGTAAGCAATTAAATAGAATTTTAAATCATACATAATTTAAACAAAATCATTTAAGTAAATATTCCAATTAAATTAATGAAGAACATACCTTTGCAAATTTAATCCAATGAACCGTAAGGATCAACTCTACTCTTGACAGTAGCAAGAATTGTTTCATGATCTGATTCATGAACCTTTCATAGATTCTTGTTTAATGGCCGACCTTGATATTTGATCAATTTAATATTTGTTGCATGGACCAAATGTGAATAGTGAAGTATCTTTCAATGTACTTTATAGTCTTCAAACAACCAAATGTTTGATTTTTTTGAAAGGATATCGTCGAAGTCAAGTTCCAGTGACTACCACTGACCCAATGGGATACTCAAGTTCTTCTCCATCAATGATTGTGGAAGTCAATTTTTTTCCCCTCTACACAACGAGACAAGAAGTAGTTTGTTCCCTTTTCATTAAATTCCATTGCAATAATTGCAAAAACGTGCCCTAAATCACAAAGTAAAATTGAAATCAAATTCAAAATACATTAAAATTTGACCATTAAATAATTTATAAATTTAAAACATGTCATGTACATGCATGTATGTACCTTGTTGCACTAAATCAAAGACTTAGTCAAAGTTAGGTGGTGTTGTCATTTGATATAAAGACCCTGCAAGTTGTAATGCTCGTGGAACTTGATGTGTGTAAAATAGAATTAGAGGTCTACAAATCTATTCATCCACCCACTGTTGTGACTCACATTCATTCCACGTAAAATCAATGCATGATATACAAAAACATGCCATGTACCTAGTATAAATAGTCCAAGCATTTGCATATGAACTATGGAATGAGTGCATATCACTTGATCCTGTAACTGTCATACAATCTTCAAAGTTTGTCAGATATTGTTCCTCTATCAACCAAAAATATCTACGAACTGTTGATCTCTCTTGAGATTCATGGCCCATATTTTTGACACACCAATCAACAATATTTTTTGCATCAGTAAATTTAGTACCATCCTTGAACTTTAATTCTTCTCTTGTAAGTGCTCTTTTCACACATGCTCCTACACCATCATGCTCTCCTTTTTCGTGCCCTACCTCAGTAAAACTCCATATATGTTGTACATTTATTTCTTTATGCATCTTTCTTAGCCAATAAAACATCCATGGATTCTTGAATTGTGATGTGCATTTGTCTGACCAAATGTAATGTTGATCCAAACTAATGTTCCTCTCATTCAAGTTCGCATAAAACACCTGGAAACAGCCTTGTACATATTCTATAGAATGTGTCTGATCATCACTGATGTAGAAATGATACTCTCTTAATATTTTTCTTTCTGAAGAGTGCATGAATGTTATATGCATGAAAATAGCAACTTGCACTAAGTTATAATATTGAGACTGAACCTCCATTTGTGGCTACAAAGTGTAATTCTCTACTAAGTCAACTACTGAAACAATAGTATCAAGTGGGAATGTGTCCTTACCTAACTTAAATTTTTCATCCAACCGTCGAGCTCTATGTGTGTGCCTTGCATACTCATAAAAAAAATTCTCTCTGAATTTGACCGTACATTCTGGTACAGGTAATTATTTTGTAACAAACTCACACCTCTTAGATTCTTTTCCATCTTTTAATTAATATGCCACTGATTTATATTTTTTGAAACCAACCAATTCTTTTCCTATTGCATCTGTACTCTCCTCATGGATAGAACTTTTCAGATTTGGCAGGCCACCACATACATTGCATGTTCCATCCAAACATGCTTTGTTATAAAAAAAATTGTCTAGTTGATTTTTCACAAAATATTGTTGGAATAAATTCCCTTGAATATTTTGGTGGGAAATTTAATCCACACTCCTGCAACATGATTTTAGTATGCAAAACATGACGTATTCGACAGAAAAAATTACAATGCATTGAAAATTCAACATGATGCTTGCAATAACAAGTGGTACGTGACTGATTGATTTTCACATAAAAGGGTTTACTCATTTCAAAGAATCTTTGGCTAATGTTAATTTGTGGATTTTCATTCTTAAACTTAAAGAACAGTTGTGTTTGAGTCATATCTAAGAAATGTTTTACACATGATCTACGATTACGAGAACCTATTTTTATTTTTATCATTTCTCTTCTATTCGGTGACACTCTTGTGTTCTCATTCCAAAATTTTACAATTAATTATTTTAGAATATCAAATGTATTCTTGTATTTTCATAGAATTCTGCTAGATAAATCCCAATAGTTAGTGTTATTGACTGACTCAAGATATTTACATCTCTTTATTGCTTTCATTAGTGTTTTTCTAATTAACTTTAAAGCACTGCTTGTTTTTCTAATAAATCAGTTATTAATTGTTTTATTTACTAAACAATTATTAAGTGCACACCATGTAGCATTACTATCTTTGGTGTGTATTTTGACACCTACAGTTTGGTATGCTTTATGTATGTTTTCAACAATTAACGTTTTTTGATCAACAACATTAGATGTTCTTAACCCCAAGGTCTTCATTATAGGTCACATCTTAATTAATTTCATTAATGTAACAAATAAGTGACATCTTTGCATGTCATTTCAATTCTCAAAGTAATTATCCTAAATTCCACTAGCTTATCTTCTCGCATTTCTTTCAAACCTTTTGTTAGGCATTAGTTATATAATATTTTCATCAATTTCAATTAAGTGAATCAGATTTCTTCACAAAATCGAAGGAGGTTTTCTTAGAGGTGAAGATTAGTTTACAAGGTTACTTTCTTCATTCATTTTTTTATACAAATTTCGGGGTTAACATTTGGATTCTCGGGTAAGGTTTCAACAATTGGATTCATATCAATTTCTTCATCCATACCAACATTGTCATTCAATTCAATATCATTATTCATTGAAAAATAATTATTCTCTACATTTTCATTATGTATTTCATCCCCATTTTCTAATACATTAGCTACATTTGATATAGCAAATGTACCTTGCCCTACACGAAGTTTTTGAATTCTCTTCAATTTCTTTATTCTCATATCTTCCAATTGCTTCGGTGTCTTGTTCTTAATGTTCCTCTTGTCCTTAGCTCAAATTTTATCACCCATGATTATAAAAAATCAACTAGTGGGGTAGGGGAAAAAATGAACTACTAAAAAATCGTGCAAGAATGTAGAGAAAATCGTAGACCAAATAGAATATATACATAATTCCCGTGAAAGATATGAAAGGAACGTTGGGGGCCACAATATATAAACAAAGCATAACGCGTACGCGTTATGATGCATACATGATATGATTTTTAATTTTTCCAACACATGCCTCAAGGCTTGGGATCTGGTTTGGATCCCCTAAGGCATGGACCTGTACAAACACAACAAACCGCATGTTCTTGCAGAAAAACAAAAGAATCTAACTTCCGCCATGATAGGTCTACGTCAAATGATCGATTCGTTTAAAAAAGATTATATCATGATGTAAAGTAGAGTTTCTTCTTTGTATAAATATTTTTTTTTCAATTTTTCTAACAAATACAAGGTTTCCATATTATTTATTTTCTAACTATGCCTTTTTTATATCTTTTTTTTAAGTTTAAACATGCCTATCTTTTATCTTTTTTTTGACTCATCGAAATTGAATAAAAAAAATTTAGGCACAAACTAGGTGTACTTCTATACATATTTAAAAAAAACTAATTTTTGATATTTTTGAAGTAGTTAGGGTATACGGTCGAAGCTTTGTTATTTTTCAAAACATAAAATTTATGTACTAGAAAAATCATTAAAAAAAAAATACTCACTAAAAAAATCTAAAAAAATTTCTAACACAAACTATATGCTCCTAGCTATCTTTTTTTATTATTAGAGGTAAAAGTTAGGGTTGAGGGGACCCTACCCCCTTACAAAGAGTTACAGCATACTTACATATTGGCCAAAGTATTTACCTTTAAAGGCCTTTCATGTTCCAAAATTTCAAAAACAAAGAAAACAGTATATGATATCCGTTAGATAGAATTTACAATATATAACAGTCCGAAGGATAAAACTAACAGCCTAAAGGTAAACAAACAGTAGATTCCAAACCATTGAATTTCATTAATCTTTACCAGTTCTTCCACCGTCTCCATACAGTCGTTCCATTCTTTGACTAGAGTTGTTATAGTCTCCTTCCAGTACTTGTATTTTGGTTATTTGATCACCACCTTCAGCCATGTACCATCCTTTTCATTTTCTTTTTCCAACTCCATGGACTGGATCATTTCGGCCAGTAGTTTGAGATGGTAAATAGTACTTTTCACATTAAGGATATGTGCATCCCTGATTTGCATAATTATACCTTTCATTTTCAACAACTCATTTTCCATTTCCATGCTTCTGGTATTAGTATTTTTGAGGTTTTCACTAAGGATAAGGGAAGACATTTTATCCACTTTGTCATGCAGCTCCTTAAGGTCCATAGTGATCAAGCTGATTTTGCGCACAGTTAATTCCTAGGCCGAGAAAAACTCCATCTGAGCCATTTTAATATTATGTAGACTATGGATAGCTTCCTCAGTGTTCTTGGAATGCTTGTCCTCGGAAGACTACTATTCTTTTATGCTAGCCACATCCTCACTGTTCTCTGCTTCCCCTTCATCTTTGTCATGAGAGGATACCTTCTGGGAAGGGGTTTGATCAGGGCATTCATCTGAAACATAGGTGATGTTATTCTCCTCAGCCCGAATAGGATAATGCACTTTTTTGTTCTGAATCTTATCTCCCCCTTTACCCATGCTTGACCTGGTACATTTTGCCACCAGATTCCCGTGACCAAAATCATCATAGCTATCATCCATAGGTTCCATACTCCCTGTCCTTTTACCCAGCGAGATGTTTGAAGCCGAAGCCCCAAATTTATCATTTTTTCCCAACAGGGGAGTGCTCAGCTGAAGGATTGTTTTGATCAGACCCTGGTGTAAAGGGAGAATTAAAGTGCCTTTCTTCACCATAGTTATTGATTTAGCCAAAGAAGAGAATAAGTAGAAAGGAAAGTTATATGGTTTGGAATTGTGAATATGGTTTAACATTGAAAAATGGTAGCCATAGATAACGTTATATCTTCCTTCCAATGTAATGTAAGACATTATCAGTTTGGTAATTTCATCAAAAGGGGAAGGTAACTTACTCCGAGCGTATCCATTATATAGAGAGATGGGATCCTCTTTTCCTTGAAAGAAATAATCAATCTCAAGACTATAATCATATTTTAGTTTGAAAATACATCTACCTTCCAAAGCGAGGCCAGTCACTTTAGCGATGAGCTTGGGCAAAATTGTGAGAGAACAATTTCCTACATGTACCTTGCCCTCGTTCCATGTTTTTGTGACCGCTTCGTTCAGAATCTCATCATGGCCCTCGAAAGTTTTGAGAAAAGACAACAATCCGATTGTTTCCAAAAGAGCTTCGGCCTCCTTGGATATCTCCGAACACCTAGATGGTTTAGTGCAAACCAAGTCCCCTCCCATCCTTCTGCACCCAAAAAAATTATTACAAAGAAACCATACCTAGCTATCTTTCTACCAAAGGGTTTTCAAAAATACTAAATTGTGCTCAAAAACTGGTGGGGGCACGAAAGTCACTCTATTATGTTTTTTAACAAAAATAGGAGCACCTGCTGGTATTTTAGTTATTTGACCCACTTAAACTTATCTTTTTTTAATAAAACTTAGTATCTTAGAAACTAGACTCAAAATTCTACGATTCATATTTCTACAATATCTTCCATTTTTGAGTGTAACTATTTCGAAAAACTTGTACAAGTTGAAGTTTTTTACTTCTCAGAAAAATTTGTCCACTTAAGACCCCCTTTTGGACCCCCAACTTGGTGCACTTACCTTGATATGACTTCTTTTTCTTGTATTTTCATTGAATATGGTATTAACACTTTAGGTTTAAGGATTTACAACCCTATAAAAAGGGAAGTAACTAAAAATCGCAACATTGTTGTTTTAGAAAAATACTTTAATGCATCTATAAATAGTTATGAGATTCTTAATCTTGACAATATTTTTAATGATGGTTCTGATTCTAATAATGAAAATATGTTAAATGATCATGATGATGTTTCTTTTGTTGATGCTATGGTTTTTTTTGAATCTCCTATCTCCCTAGCTAAAAAACCAAAATGGGATCAAACTATGTTAGAAACTTCTAATCCTATTTACCTTAGGAAAATGACCAGAAGCCATCATATGTACCATGCAGTAATGATCTTCTATGAACCTCAGCTACAAATTTTTGGAGAATATTCTCATGATGAGAAGTGGATCAATGCAATGCAGGCTGAATATAATACATTGATTCAAAATCAAACCTAGGAGTTGGTTCCACCTCTAGAGAAAAGAAGCGTTATAAGGTCTAGATGGTTGTACAAAATAAAATACAATGCTAATGGTAGTATTGAAAAATATAAAGATATACTTGTTGGTAGAGGTTTCACTCAGAAACCTGGGATAGATTATGTTGAGACCATTTCCCCTGTAGCTAAAATGAGTACAGTTAGGACCTTGTTTACTATTGTTGCTCAGTTTGGGTGGGAAATCAACCAAATGGATGTGAAAAATACTTTTTTGAATGGTGATTTAAAAGAATAACTTTACATGTCTCAACCTAAAGGATTTGAAGAAATTGGTAAAGAAAAATATGTTTGTAAGTTGAAAAAATCTTTGTATGGTTTAAAGCAAGTTCCTAGAGCTTGGTATGCAAAAATTATTACTTTCTTTAAACAATTAGGTTTTGTTAATTGTTCTTCTGAAAATGATATATTCATTAATCAAGAAGGTTCCCACATTATCATTGTATGTCTATATGTGGATGATTTTCTTATGACTGGTGATATTCCTTCTTTAATTCATAGGATTAAAGAAAAATTGAAACAGTACTTTGAAATGACTGATTTAGGTCTCTTACATCATTTTCTTGGCATGGTTGTATTTCAAGACAAGAATTATATTGTTTTTATCAAGCACAATATGCAACCAATGTACTAAAAAAGTTTAATATGATTGATTGTAAACCAATGTCTACACCTATGGAAGTTGGACTAAAACTTGATCCTAAACCTGCATGTGAAAAAGTTGATCCTACTTTGTATAGGAAGGTAGTTGGTAGTTTGATTTATCTAACTATAACTAGACCAAATATTTCCTATGTAGTAGGAATCGCTTCAGTGTTTATGCAGGAACCTTATAGAGATCATTGGAATCTTGTAAAAATAATTCTTAGATATATTAAGGGAACAATCAATTATGGGTTGCATTATACTAAGGATGAAAATCCTAACTGGCATGGATTTTGTGATTCTGATCATGTTGATGATGTATTAGATAGAAAATATACTTCTGGCTATGTGTTTAAATTTGGTTTAGGTGCCATTACTTGGTGTAGTAAAAAGTAGCCAACTATTTATATCTCTTTAACTGAAGCTGAGTATAGAAGTGTAATGGAAGCTGCAAAAGAGGCTATATGGTTGAAGAGGTTGTTCAATGAGATAAAGATGAAGGATCAAGGTAGTGTTCCTTTGTGCAGCGAAAACCAGAGCACCATAACTCTTTTACATAATTCAGTACAACATTAGAGGATGAAGCACATTAAGATACATATACACTTCATCCGTGAGAAGGTGTTAAGTGGTGAGATAGATCTCAAGTTCGTGTCAACTGAAGAACATGTTGTTGATATCTTCACAAAACCCCTGAGTGCTGCTAAGTTTTGTCAATTTTTTTGAAAACTTGGATTGTCAGAGTTGCCATTGAGGGGGGGATTGCATGAAAATTTCACCTCATAATGGAACTTGGTATTTGTAAAATGAAAAATGCATTATAACAAAGACCTTTGGCCATGTGTATACCTCATCGGCTTCTTTTTCATAAAGAAGTGTAGAAAGACCTTAAAGGCAGTCTTCAGTAAACTCTTTAGTTCTATTGAGTTTACTAGTAAACATCCAGTGTAATCATATTGTTAAGGAGTTCATTGGTTATAAAAGGCTCTTACATGTTTGGTTTCAAGTAACCTTTTACGATAACTTGTGAGAACATGTAAAAATCACAAATCATACTTATCCACTGATCATGGGATGATATTTGGGATTCCAAATCCTTTTGTACCAAAAGGTAACTTGAGTATGATGAAGGTTTTATAATTCTTTCAACCTATATGCTAGCATAAAACCTTTATGGTTTAAGGATTGTAAATCTTGTAGTGTACCATAGGCAAGTAATCTATTGGCATATGTTATCCCACTTAACATTAAGGGAGAGTGTTAGAACATAATTTTTAAGTGGGCTGGCCACCCCTTAATTAAATATGGGTCCAACATTATACTATAGGTTAAATATTTAATAATAAGAAATATTTCTATTTCTATTATTAAATATTCAAACCTAGGAATATACTTTAGGTTAAATATTTAATAATAACAAATAGTTATATTTCTATTATTACATATTTTAAACCTTGGTATATGTGTCAACTGACATGGTTGAAAAGGTGAGTTGGAAGACATACCCGATCACCTCATATAAAAAGGACTTCGGGTCCTCATTTGATATTTTCAAAAAAATAATATGTCAAAGGTTTTCACCCTTGTGATTAGGGTTTCTAAGGAGGAGGTGATTTACTAGATGTAAAACATTCTCTACAATAAAGGTTACTTTTCACAATGGTTTTTACCTTTGGGTTTTCCACTATAAATATTGTGTCATGTGTTATTTACTTTTGTAAGTATTACTTTATTATTATGCAATGTGATGTGATGTTTATTTATTTAATATTGCATAGTCTATTAATGTTGATTAAATATGTAATTAATAGAATCTTTAAATTCTAACAAGGAATTCACATGAAGTTGCAGGGTGCAGATACAGGTTGGTGACCAAGTTTCAAGTGCTCATTTGGACCAAGTATCGTTATTAGAATACATGAGAATAAATTTTGGAGTTATATGAGCTCATCAATGTGTGTATTTTGTTCACTCATGATGGACTAGGTATGTTAGGACCATTTGCAAAGTTTTCATGATAAGCTATAATGTTATTTAAGTTGACCCTATCCTAGACAATGCAAAACCCGAAGGGCTAGCTATGCAAGTCTCAGTGTCTTGAGAGATGGAGTGTTTTGTATGACATGATAATGATTAGATATGTTACTAGGATTTTTCATGGTGATTTGAGAAAAAATTCATGATGACATGATGTGAATTTTTTAAGATATGAATTTTTTGGTGAGACATGGTCAAGAACAAGGTCATTTCCAGCTCGAATTGGGTCTTCAGATGCTTGCCTTGAATTGTGTGATTTGCATGGGACATTGTGGCTTTCATGTATGTTTATATATTTAGTTTATAATTTTTCTTTAAAATAATGAGGTCAGTTTATCGTCGTGTTTTTATGAACAAATGTTAAGAAGGTAAACAACTCATTATGTGTTTGAAACCCTAACTTGAAATTGATTTGGGATATTTTCTTCCTAAGTGGCCAGTTTTTTCTTGATAGTGTTTATATGATGATTCGAACATGTATAGGACTCCATCATATTTCCAGAAAGGTATGTTATAGGTTGTGATGATGAGTGGACCCCACTTAAACATGTTCGTTTCTGAAGAAGTTTGTTTTGGAGCAAGGTTGTCCAAAGTAGTTACTAAATAAATGGAAATTTTTTTGAGTATGTGAGTTTTTCTTGATGTCCAAATAGTTTTCAGGTCATGATGATGCATAATAATGGCAAAGTGTTCCCTATTTTTGTTGACTATTCAAAGGGCAACTTTGGAGTAGTTTGGACTAGTTTTCAGTAAAATTAACATTGCAGGAGCTACAGGAAGATTTAGGAGGTGAATCATGTTGTATTGAAAATATATTTCCATTGATATAATTTTTTCTCTTGATGATGGGTTTTGATATGGTTTTCATGTCAGTTTGTGGACAAGAATATTTTTGGTATTCCAAGATAGGAAAGTGTTGGCTGAAAGACTGAGTTGGTTAGAGCATGAAATGGATTGGTTGATGCTTTCAATCATGTGTAATGTTAATAGGGATTAATTTTTCATCAAATTAATCTATTTTTTTAGGTATTGAAAGTGTCTGGAATGGTCCAAACCAGTTGCATTTGTAAAACTACTTTTTGGGTAGCTTGATCTAGCAAGGGGTAAAGTTGTTGTGGTTTGAACTAGTGGTTATTTCATGTGCACTAACATGTTTAGAAGTGATGTATAGGTCCTGAGGATTTTATTTATTGGTCACATACCATGGTTTATTTGATATTGCATGATCTAGATTCCCAAATGTGTTGGTAGGGTCCTAAAATGTGTTGTTTTATGAAGGATAAGTTGCAATGGGCCCATTAAGTGAAATGTTTTGATTGGTTCATGAAAATTGTGACCATGTATGGATGTTAAATGTAATTTTAATCATGTAGGGTTATTTTTTGGTCATTAAAAGGCATGGTTTTAGTGTTAGAGGAATTTTCTCATTCTACCCATGGGGATGTGAGTCTTTTTGGTGCATGAAAAGTTGTTTTTGGCTAGGCCGAGATACTTGGATCACTTGTAGTTGTTATGAAAATTATATGGAATTTTTGTAAGATGAATTGGTTGATCCAAAGGAGTGAAAATGTTTGAGTTTGAATTTGAATCAAGGAGCTTATAACATCATAGTTTTGGGTCCTTTTGTGAGTGAGTTGAGTGTGTGCAACAAATGCGACCTAGGTGTGAGAGTTTTGGAGGTGTGTGAGAATAATTTTAGATCTGATAAAGTTTGTGATGGGTTGAATAATTACATAAAGCTTGTGTGAAATTATTTTATGCATTGAAAAGTGAAGAAATTGCTAGTTTGTGCATGTTTGAAGACCTAGGGTTTGAGCAAGGGTTTGAAGGTGTTTGGAGATGAATCTTGTGATCACCATAAGCTGAGTTGTTATAAAATATCATCAATGATATTATTATAAAAATATTGTGTGATGTGTCATTTTCATGCAAGTCACTTGTTGTGTTTAATATCAAAGGTTTAGGTGTTAGTGCCTCACTAAATAAATATCTTGTGATGTGTAATATGCACTTGAGTCTTTGTTGTGTGTAATATCAGCCAATTTTTCAATGTTTTTTCTTCCTCTTTAGGGTTTCCCACTTACATCTTGTGTCTTGGTGTTGATTCTCTTTCTCATGGTTAATTGTATGAATGTTATATGTTGTTGTGCACACATTAATGGATGGCTAATTGATTCATGGTTTATGTGAGTGATATGAAATTGAAATTAAATTGTATGGAATGATTCACCCCCCTCCTCTCAATCCATTGTGCTTCTAAAAATTGGTATCAGAGCATGTCCTATTGGAATATTTTGACCACTTAAAAGTATATCTTTGAAGTAAAAAAATGGCAAGTAGTTCAGTTATTGGTAAGGAAACATTGTTTGATGGAAAAAACTATGATTTTTGGAGTCTGAGGATGAGGAATTATATTATTTCTCAAGGTTTTGATGTTTGGAAAATTGTGGTATGTAGTTACATTGATATTTCTACTCCACCTACTAGAGATGTAGACAATAAGGCATATGAAAACATTTCTAAGGCTTTTAATGCTATCATACATGGTCTTGGAAAATCTGAGTTGGGAAAGGTAATGCATTGCAAGTCATAAAAAGAGGCATGGGGAAAAATTCAATTCTTGTATGAGGGTGACTCAAAGGTAAGGATTTATAAGCTTCAAACTTTTAGAAATCAGTTTGAGTCTCTTGAGATTAATGATGAAGAGTCCATTGTTGCATATCTACTTAGATTTGTCAAGGTTGTGAATAGCATGAAATGGTTAGGAGAAGATGTAAAAGAAGAAGAAGTTATTCAGAAGGTTTTGAAATCTCTAACTCCTAGATATGATTAAAAAAAATGTCATAGAAGAAGCCAAGGATTTTACTCAGTTGAAGATGGATGAGTTACATGGGACTTTGACTGCTTATGAGATGAGGATTGTTGACTCTAAACTAGCTAAGAAAGAGGTTTTTTTTCAGATCTTAAATGAAAAATAAGAGTAAGATGACCAATGAGGTTGGTGATGCTCCTGAAATTGATGATGAATAACTCTTTACAATGATGGCTAGGAGATTGAAGGTTGGCTCTGGAAAATAAAAAGGTAAGCTTCCTTATAAATGTTTTAAATGTGGTAAGGTAAAACATTTTGTTGTTAATTTTCCTCATAAGCACAAGAAGGAAGATCATGATGAACATGAGTATGATATTGATCATGATAACAAGTACAACAAGTATGATAAGAGAAAGAAAAGCTTTAATAAGTTTGATTATAAGAAGAAGGACAAAAAAAATTATATAAAGGAAGATGATTACTTGTTTGATGCTAGTAGTAGTATTTCATATTCTAATTCTAAATCTAATTATAAAGATATTGGAAATGAAGCATTGTTCATGACTAAAGAAGATATGAGGTCTTCTAGTGATTCCTCTTCTTTTTAAGGAGATTTAATATCAGGTTATTCTATCTATTCTGATGAAAATGATGAGGATGTCAAAGATGATCTTGAGGGCATTCAAAGAGAACTAAAACATGTTGAGAAAGAGAACAAGAAGCCGATTCTACAAGTGAAAGAGTATGAAAACCATATGCACAAGATAGAAGAACAATAAAAGTCTGAATCTACTAAACAAAATGAGTCTATTAGGTTGCTAGAAGAAAATATTAAGTACCTTATTTCAAGCTTGTAGGATAAATATGGTTTGTTCTCAAAATATTAAGAAGATATAGAGTTCCTAATGGTTGATTTGCTAAAGGTTAGGAAGAAGACTATGTGTTTTCAAAATTTTGTAGAAGGTCTTCTAGATATACTCATCCATGGAGGGGAAATATAACTGATTTTTCTAAGAGTGTGGTGTGCTACATCTGCAAAGAACAAGTTCATGTTGTTATATTTTTCTTGTATGATCCTCCTAGTCAAGATGATGGTTACAAGAGGAAGATTTTTGTGGTATGCTACAACTATAATGGTTTTGAACATGTTGCAAGAAATTGTTATCATGTCTTCACAAAACAAAATCAGAGGGATGAAGATGCTAGAGTGCAAGGTAGTGGCTTTCAAATGCCTAAGATGTATAACAACAACCAAGGAAGAGTGTGGGAACCTAGAATAGATTGTGGTGTTTCAACAAGAGTAGATGTTGGTAGAAGCAAGGGGTAATTTAAAGTTCAAATCAAGAGCAAGCTGATGAAGGAGTCTTTCAGGTGTCTAAGAGGGCTTGGGACCTCTTCAAGACCTTCTTTTAGGTCATTATGGTGTTCATATGCCTTTATTATGCTTCTTAGATGTACATTGTTCCATATGAAGTATTGGACTGAGGAGGATTTGTCTTTATCAGTGTATGTGTCTTATCCTTGATGCTTAGGTATGTCATTTCATGTTCTTTTACATGGTCTTATGAGTTCATATGGTTGATTAAGTTGTATTTGTCTAAGTCTCAGTCCTAGTGTCTCAAGTGGTGTATGAATGTGTTAACAAGTCAGTGTTTGTTTTACCATGGTGCATTATCAAGCTTGAGTTTTCTTAGAGTGTGTATGAGTCATGATGTGGTTCTAAACATGGTTCATTATGTCATGTCATTCATATGAAAAGTATTCTTTTGGTCTCTGTCAGTGGTTGAAGTTGTTGGTTAAGTCTGTGGTCTATGGTGTCTCATGGTAACAAATCTGAGTGAAATGAAGTGTCATAAGGTTTTCATGAGTTGTATGGGCTTGAATCAAGTATTTCTTGATTTCTATGCTAAGTGAAGCTATGTAAAGGTCACAATAGGTAAGTTATTGTTTGAATTGTCTTTAAAATCCTCTTAGTTTTCCATTAATGTGTCACTGTCATCTTATATGCATTAAGTCAAATCATTCATGTTTACCTGTGTGTATGAAATACATATCATGATGTCAAGTTTTTCAATGTATTTAGATGAAGTATTGAAGATGAAAGAGTCATCAAATGATGACTTGATCAGACCATCATGTTAGCAAGGTATGTGCTAGTGTTTTTTAAGGTTGTCAATGCTAGCTAAGGTGGATTCAAGTAAGAAAATGCTATTTTTTCCTCCAAATCATGAAATAGGTTACTCAGAATTCTATAACATGTTGCTACAATGGTATTGGTCAAGGTTGAGTTCATAAGAGAAAAAATTGTGCATTTTAGAAACCTCTCTACCCTAATTGGGTTTTGACAGTGCCTATTGAGCGATATAGATGGAATGATGAGTTTAAAGGCTTAAATTGTAGATTCAAAGGCTAAAATTTTGTACAAATCATATAGACAAGGAATTATTTAGGATTCAAGTTATTTTAGACCATAAAAATGTTTAGATTCTTGGGAATCTCTAATAGAGTTCAGCTTGATAGTGTTAGTGCCAGAGAGACCTAATTGCTAAGGGAATAACTTGCAAGTTGGGTAAGTTATCTTCAGAAGTGGGATTCAAGGTTCATGGAAGGGTTATTTCAGCAAAATGGGTATCTTCAATAGGTCATTTTTCATCATAAATGTGTGTGTACCAAAATTTATGAATTATTCTTCATTGTCCTAGGGCTAGTTGGTTATGTGTTAACATGTTGAAGGTGAGAAGGTGATATAAAGAGCTCATAATGATCCTTAGAGTCTCTATGACTTGTATGAACATATGAATCCTATAAATGTATTATAGATGTTGCAACAAGGGGAAAATACTTTTTCCTTGAACTTGTGTGATCTTTAGAATTTGTAAATAGTGCATTGGCATGTTACAATATTCTAGACCATTTTTTATTTTGAATACTTTTTTCTAAATGACTTTGCATGAGTATAATGGGGTTATGACTATGTTTTGAGGAGGAGTATATTGGTATATATGATTTATCCCATTCTAATGTGGAAATCCAAGTAAGAGCACGTATTTGATACTCCATGATTGTGTTGATGTTAAAAATGATGAAAGCTACAGGTAGGAGAGTTGATTTTCATCGTGTTTTTTTGTGTCTAGGCTTCAAGGAGATGTTGTATCAATGGTGAAGATGTCATTGAGAATTAAAATTGTATTTAAAATAAACTCAAGGTTGATAAACTTTTTTTGTTCTCTTGATTGCTTTTTTTGTGAAAAATTGCATACTATAGAAGTGGTGTATGTTTACAAGAGGTAGAGCGTGTGATATCATCAAGTAGGAAGTAGTTTGTGAATTCCTTGATAAAATATAATAGTCCTTGAAAGGATGTTATAAAGGTGACAAATTTTTTAGATGCCAAGGTGCCATGGTTGGTAATATTCAGGTCATAGTGAACTCAGAGGTGACGAATATGCTACTATAGGTGTAGGGTATGAGTAAAAAGCATATTTTGATGCTTCCTCAGGTACATGGTGTGTTAAGATAATTTATGATGATTCAAGATGTTCCCAAAATTTTCCATATGGTATTGATATTGAATTTAACCTCATAAGTGCAATAGGTGTCTCTAGTTGGTTGGGCATGGTCATTCTTGCTTCATAGTGCCTCCTATAGACCTATAAGTATTTGTTTACGTATGATGGTAGTGTTTTGAGGGATATATGGTGTCATGAATTCCTTCTAATCATATGCAAGTTATTGGATAGTGGAGAAGTGATTTATTTATCTTATTAAGTCATGTTTGAGTCAAAATTGATATATTGAAATCTCAGTTGGTTTGTCACAGTGTTACAGTGGTCCATATAGTTTCTTTTACAAGTGGATGAGGTATATAAGCTTACCAAGCCAGGAGGATCTTGAACTTGAAGGTGTTATTGATCAATTCATGTGCTAAAAGGAGATATTCTTGACAAGTTGAAGCTAGGTTTGAAGGTAAGATTGATGTCTTGATAGTTGTTAGTGTAAAATGGTATGAAAAAGTTCTCCTATAAGTAGACATTGTGTGTAAGGTCCTATCATGATAGGGGGAGCATGAATGAATGCTTCTTGAAGGTGGCTTGATCTATCCTAGGTATATGAGGTATGGTGTAGGTGTTTCTTCACAATATTATGCATGTCAAGGACAAATTTGCTTTATATCATCCAAATATGACTCTTAAGGACTAACGAAATGGTTTAGGACCTGGATAAAGTGTTTGAGCCGTACTTTTGGCTTGTGAGGAAGGTAAGTTGCTTGAATTTTTTTTCTACTAGATATGGTGGTCTTAAGTCGAGGGAGAGTTTTGGTTTTCATGATCATTTTGTTCATGGTGTTCTTGAACTCTTCAAAGTTGGTCTAGAATGCACTAAAGTTCTTGTTTAGGGAAATCATGTTGAAACATAATGATTAAGTGGTTTGGCCAACCCTTAATGTATATAGGTCCATCACTAATATATAGTTTAATATTTAATAATATGAAATATTTATATTTCTATTATTAAATATGCTAACCTAGGTATATACTTTAGGTTAAATATTTAATATCATGAAATGATTATATTTCTAATATTAAATATTATAAATCTAGGTGTATGTGTCAACCATTTTAGGTTGAAAAAGTGGGTCAGGAGACATACCCGATCACCTTATATAAAAAGGATTTTAGGTCCTCATTTGATATATTTGAGAAATATATCAAAGGTGTGTAAATCAAGTGATTTGGTTTTACCCTTGGTAAATAGGGTTTTAAAGGAGGAGGTGATCTTACTGGATGTAAAATAATTTCTCTAAAGTAAAAAGTTATTTTCAAAGTGGTTTTTACCCTATTGGGGTTTTCCACTATAAATATTGTGTCACATGTGTAATTTAAATATTTATTATAACATTATATAATATGTAAGTTGATTAAATCCATATTTATTAAAATCCTCAAATTCTAACATGGTTTTTTCAACCAACCCGAAAGGGTATTTACAAGTATCTGGTCCCCTTCTTTTTTTCCCAATTTATTTTGGCACTATGTGCAATTAAACTCTCGGTAAAATTTTAAGGGTTTTTCAATTTTAAATCCCCAATTTTTTTCGGGGGGGTGTAATATGATATGATTCTTATTTTCATTTACATTTTGTAAATTATATGAAATTAATGTTTGTTTGGAGATTGACGTGTGCATAGGTAAAAGGGGCTTCAAATATTTACCTGCGTGAAAAACACATACAAAAAGGAAATGATTTATTACTATATGAAATAATTTTCATGTTTTCTATAATTTCAAATGTTTGCAAGTTAATATTTCTGAGGGTAAATTCGTACTCGTGTTCTTTGGTCCTCTCTAAAAGGATTCGATTTGAAAATCTATAGTTTATTGTTTATATAGTTTGAAAACTATATTATTATTTTTAAATAAAATATATATAATATAGAATAAGGTTTATATAATAATTTATATAAACATCATATTAAAATTTATATAGTTTTGAAAAAAACTATATATTAAAAGTCTTAAACCATATTAAAATTACATGGGATTGAGGGAAGAGTCAAGAGACTATATTCTAAGGCTAAGTTTAAATCATATTTAAACTTAACTTATAAATCTAGGTATATATAGTTTAAAAAAAAAAAAAAAAATCTAATTTTGAATCATATTTTATATATATGATTAGTTTAAAATGCTTAAAATATAAATTTTATAAGATTTGGTTTACATATGTTTAAAAAAAAACCTAAGTGCTTACTTTTTTTTAGTAAGGGGGCACATGTTTATTGCTTGGCCATGAAGGGATTACTTTTTAAATATTAATGCTTATTAAATAAAACCTAACATGTATCTCTAACCATTTATATTATCCATGTAAAGGGGTGGCCCCATTCATTTATATCTTATAGTTTATAAAACTATATAAATCAACATATTTAAAGGTTTTCTTTTATATAAGAGTGCGAGTGGAGAATAAAATGAGATAATATCTCAGGTATAATTGTGGAACTCTCAAGTATAAATGGAGAATTAAAAAAAGGGCTAGTTTATTGGTGGCCCACGTGAAGTGTGGTAAATATTTATTAAAATATTGGTAGTTATAGCCACATAAAAAATTTAAAGTTTTTAGCTTGCAAGAATTATATAAAATATTTTGTAATTTATTTTAAACATGTTCTATGTCCTTTAAACCCCTTTAATAAGGGTTATGTGTTTTTTATATAAAACAAATATACTATAGTTTATAATTTTTATGAACTTATATTGTTTTTTATTTACATTCTATAAACTATTTTTTTTTAAAGTGTATATATTTTTACATTATATATTATAATAGGTTATTATAATGTATTAAAATATAAACTCCCTAATATTATACAAAAGAAAAAATTCTGGAATTTCACATTCTAGAAATACACAAGTTTTGGCTTCATTAAATTTGACCGTCACGGTAGATCAAACATAAGACAATACGACGGTCATTTAGACATCAAATTTAAGCTCGTAGGTTTCAAAAAACTTTCACTGTGTTAAAATAGATGGTCAAATGACCATCATGATATACCAAAAATAAGTCATTATGACGGTCATTTAGACGTCAAATTTAAGCTGGACAAATTTTTGTCTACATTAATTTTTTTTCTGAAATTTGAAGTTGTTATGTATTCTTAGGGGTCTCTTCTTCACTTCTATATGGTCAGAAATATTTTTTATATAAATTTGAGGTATAATGCAGAGCCCTTTATATTATGGGTTAGTATTTTGATCATGGGAGGTTAATTAGTATGCATTGTAATGACAAAATTAGTTATGATCAAATAGTTTCTTTAGATCTATAAAATTTAGATATGATTATATTAAAACTATTGTTTTTATTATCGATAAATATGTATCTAACTATGTGGTACATTTTATATTAAAATGGGGTGTGTTTTACAAGTTTAAGAAAACAATGGCGTCCAGCTATTTCTGTCTTGACAAAACCTAGATCCTGAATGAAGCCAACTACCACATTTGGGTCAAAATAGAATTTATGGCAAGGAAACTCTACACAACTGTTTCTAGATCTGAGGTTTCTCCCACCGGTCGTCAAGTAACTGTAGATAACATGAATGCATTCTTATAACGAATTCAGGATGCTCTTTCTATGATTCTATGCAATGTGAACAATGAGTACCTTCTACACATTGGTAATATTGAACATCTGAAATAGGTATGGAAACAACTAGAATCCATGCCTGAATGATACTTGGTATATCAAGGATAGTAATGAGAGTATAATAACTGAAGGAATTCAAATAAATGGTTTGTATATTTTTATGATTTCTCTTCTGCATCTTGTTTTATAGCTCAAAGTTTGAATAATTCAAAACTATGGCATGAAATGTTAGGAACTGTTAATTATCGAAGCTTATATGAAATGTCTAAATATAATCTAGTGAAAGGTTTACATGTGTTGTCTTGTTCTCTTGAAGTTACTTAATTTAATGCTTATAAATGATGGTTTTGATTTTGATTTAGTAAATGGTCATAATGATGTTTTGATGCTATAGATATTTCTGAAAATCTTATCTTCCTAAATAAGAAATTAAATTGGGTTTAATCTATGTTAGAAAGCTCAAATCCTATTAACCTTAGGAAAATGACCAAAATTCATCATATGTACCATGCATTAATTACGTTGTATGAACTTGAGCTGCAAAATATTATAGGGTCTAGGTGAATATACAAAGTAAAATATAATGTTGATAGTAGTATTAACAAACATAAAGCTATACTTGTTGCTAGAGGTTTCACTCAGAAACTTCGTATTAATTATGTTGAGACATTTTTTGTAGCTAAAATGAGTACTGTTAGGGCCTTATTTGCAATTGTCACTCAATTTGAGTGGGAAATCCACCAAATGGATAAGAAAAATACTTTTTTGAATTACAATTTAAAAGAAGAACTTTACATGTTTCAACCTAAAGAATTTGAAGAAACTGGTAAAAAACTATGTTTGTAAGTTGAGAAATCCTTGTATGGTTTAAAACAAACTCTTAGAGCTTGGTATGTGAAAATTGTTTCCTTCTTTAAACTATTAGGTTTTGTTAAGTATTCTTCTAACAATGATATATTCATTAAGAAATAAAGCTCACATATTAACATTATATGTATATATGTTGAAGATTTGCTTATGACTTGTGACAATTCTGATTTAATTCATAGGATTAAAGAGAAATTAAAGCAGTACTTTGAAATGAATGAGTTAGGTCTATCACATCATGTTCTTTGTATGACTGTATTTCATTATATTTTTATTTTTCAAAACACAATATACAACCATTATATTGAAAAAGTTTCTTATGATTGATTGTAAACTATTTTCTACTTCAATGGAAGTTGGAATAAATATTAATCCTAAATCTGCATATGAAAAAGGTTGATCTTATTTTATATACGTTGTTAGTTGGTAGTTTGATTTATCTAACTATAACTAGATCAGATATTTCTTATACAGTAGGAATTACTTCAAGGTTTATGTAGGAATTTTTTTTAAAGATCATTGGAATCTTGCAAAAAGAATTTTTAGATATTTGAAAGTAACAATCAATTATGGGTTGCATTATAATAAGAATGAAAATTCTATCTTATATGGATTTTGTGATTCTAACCATATTGATGGTGTGTTATAAAATATGTTGGATATGTGTTCAAGTTTTTTAGTGTAGTAACCATTACTTGTAACAACAAATACAATCAACAATCTCCATTTCTTCTACTAAGGTAGATAAGTACAATGGAAGAAGTAAAGAAGTCATGTGGCTGCAACAGCTATTGGTAGAGATACACATGGAAGCTAAAAGAAGTATTTCTCTTCCATGTGTAGTCAGAGTTGTATTACTCTTTATTACGAATCTAGTTCAACATCAGAGGATGAAGAACATTGAGATACATATAAGCTTCACCCGTGAGAAGGTGCAAAGTGATGAGATAAATCTCAAGTTCATGTTGACTGAAGAGAATGTTGCTGACATCTTCACAAAGTTCCTGAGTGTTGCAAAGTTTTGTCACTTTCATGAAAAGTTTGTATTGTCAGAGTTGTCATTGAGGGGGAGTGTGCATGACAATTTCACCTCCTAATAGAACTTGGTTTTTGTAAAAATACCATCGGGCATTTGTAAAAGACCTTTGAGAAAGTGTAAAAAGACCTTCAAGCAAGGGTAAAAAGACCTTCAGACATGTATACCTCCTTGGCTTCTTTTTTAGAAAGATATTAAAGGCGGTCTACAATAAACTCTTTAGTGTTATTGAGTTTACTAGTAAACATCTAGTACAAGCATATTGTTAAGGAGGTCCTTAGTTGTAAAAGACTCATATATGCTTGGGTTCAATAACCTTTTATGAGAACCTATGAAAACATGTAAAACTCATAAATCATACTTAGCCACTGATCATAAGATAATCTTTGGGATTCCAAATCCTCTTGTACAAAAGGTAGATTGAGTATGATGAAGGTGTTATAATTATTTCAACTGATATGCTAGCCTGAAACTTTTATGGTTTAAGGATTGTAAATCTTGAAGTGTACAACGGGAAGGTAATCTATTGGCATATGCTATGTTATCCCACTTAACATAAAGGGGGAGTGTTGTAACATAATTATTAAGTGGTTTGGCCAACCCTTAATGTATATGGGTCCATCATTAATATATAATTTAATATTTAATAATATGAAATATTTATATTTCTATTATTAAATATGTTAAGCTAGGTATATACTTTAGGTTAAATATTTAATATCATAAAATGATTATATTTCTAATATTAAATATTATAAACCTAGGTGTATGTGTCAACCATTTTAGGTTGAAAAGGTGTGTCAAGAGACATACCCGATCACCTTATATAAAAAGGACTTTAGGTACTCATTTGATATATTTGAGAAATATATCGAAAGTGTGCAAATCAAGTGATTTGGTTTTACCCTTGGTAAATAGGGTTTTAAAAGAGGAGGTGATCGTACTAGATGTAAAATAAGTTCTCTAAAATAAAAGGTTATTTTCAAAATAGTTTTTACCCTATTGGAGTTTTCCACTAAAAATATTGTGTCACATGTGTTATTTATTTCCTATAATTATTTATTTATTTACTTATGTTATGATGTAATCTTTATTTAAATATTTATTATAAAATTATATAATATGTAAGTTGATTAAATCCATATTTATTAGAATCCTCAAATGCTAACAAATCAGTCCCAAAGGTTGAGAAATGTCAAGAAGAGGAAGACCTAAAGTTAAATTTATGTCTTCTCAAATTGAGTTTAGCCTAAGAATTAAGGAAATGAGGATATTTTTCTTTTTTGCATCATTTTTGGCATGTTCATGGAGAGTTTGCTTTAGGTACAAGTCTGATAGACTGGTTTCATGAAAGTAAAAATAGAGTTTAAGGTGAGAAATGACAATTTTTGTATGCCTAGAAGGTGGATGATGGTATTTTGGATTAAAGAAAAGGTAAGATGATGTTTTCTTCATGGTATATTGGCATGTTCAGATGATATATGTGCTTTTCCCAGGGGGATCATGGTGGTTTTATGCTTGCACAGAAGGAAAAAACAGTTTTTGTGAAGAATCTCAAGATTATGAGCTTGTTTGAGATATTTGGTTTATGTTTCCAACCAAAACATGATCCTATGAAGGTGTGGAAGATGAATAACATGTAACTATAAGTATTCCTTTGTCATTAATGTAAAAAGGGGGAGAAGTTCAGGTAGTTTTCCATCAATGACAAAGGGAGAGATTATTGGCATGTTGTGGTTTAGGTGTTGTCATTAATGCAAAACCCCATTAATGACAAAATGGATGATGGAGTAGGGTCATATCATGTTTTGGATTATGAGTAAATGATGATTCATATGATTTCATGGTGATATCAAGTGTTTTAGTCAGGATTGTTTGTTCTTGCAAGCATATTTAGGTGTCCCAGTTATCCTAGGTGATAGTGCATGGAGGTTGGAGCTTCTTGGTTACTTAAGAATCATGTTGGCATAATCGAAAGCATGTTTTGGGAGTTCTAAGGAATTCAAATGAGTTGTAAGGTACAGATAAAGGTTTGTGACCAAGTTTCAGGTGCTCATTTAGATGAGGTATGGTTGTTAGAATGCAAGAGAATAAATTATGGAGCTATATGATCTCATCGATGTATGTAGTATATTGAATCATGATGTACAACATATGTTAGGACCATTTGGAAAGTTTTTATTATAATTTATAGTGTTATTTTAGTTGACCCTAACCTAGATAGTGCAAAACCCCAGGGGCTAACTATGAAAGTCTCAGTATCTAGAGAGATGGAGCATTTTATGTGCCATTCTGATGATTGGAGATGTTATTGGGATGTCTCATGGTACTTTGATAAAAAAATTAGGATATCATCATGTGAATTTTATAAGATATGAATTTTTTGGTGAGACAGGGTCAAGAACAAGGTCATTTCCAGCTTGAATTGGGTGATTTGCATGGGACCTTGTGGCTTTCAGGTATGTTTATATATTTATTTTATATTTTTTAAAAAAATATTGAGGTCAATTCATCGTCATGTTTTTATGAACGAATGTTAAGAAGGTAAACAACTCATTATGTGTTTGAAACCCTAGCTTGAAAGCGGTTTGGGAGATTTTCTTCCTAGGTGGGCAGTGTTTTCTTGATAGTGTTTGTATAATGATTGGAAAATGTATAGGACTCCATCATATTTCCAGAAAGGTATGGTATAGGTTGTGATGATGAGTGGACCCCACTCAAACATGTTCATTTCTAAAGAAGTTTGTTTTGGAACAAGGTTGTCAAAAGGAGTTACTAAATAAATGGAAAAAAATTTTATTATGTGAGTTTTTCTTGATGTCCAAATATGTTTCAAGTCATGAGAATGCATAAAAATAACAAAGTTTTCCCTATTTTTATTGACTAGTCATAGGGCAATTTTAGAGCAATTTGGATTAGTCTTTAGTAAAATTGACATTGTAGGAGCTACATGAGGAGTTAGGAGGTGATTAAAGTTGTGTTGGAAATATATTACAAAGATATTTCCATTGATATAATTTTTTCTCATGATGATGAGTTTTGATATGGTTTCCAGGTCAATTTTTGGACAAGAATATTTTTACTATTCCACGACATGAAAGTGTTGGCTGAAAGATTGAGTTGGTTGGAGCATGAAATCAATTGGGTGATGTTTTTGATCATCTAGAATGTTAATATGGATGAATTTATCATCTAATGAATCAATTTTTATTTCTATAAAGTGTCTTTAAGGGTCCAAACTAGTTGCATTTGTAAAACGTCTTTTTGGGCAGCTTAATCTGGCAAGGGGTAAAGGCTATGTGGTTTGAACCATACATTATTTCATGGTATCTAACATGTTTTGAATTTATTTATAGGTCCTAAGGATTCTATGTAGTGGTCACATGCCATGGTTGAGTTGATATCGGGTATCTAGATGCCCAAAGATGTTGGCAGGGTCCTAAAATGTGTTGTTTTGTGAAGGATAAGTTTCAATGGGCCCATTAAGTGAATTTTTTTTATTATTTCATGAAAATTGAGACCATTTATGGATATTAAATGTAATTTTAATCATGTATGGTCATTTTTAGGTTATGAAAAATCATGGTTTTAGTGTTAGAGGAATTTTCTCATTCTACCCATGGGGATTTGAGTCTTTTTGGTGCATGGAAAGTTGTTTTTGGCTAGGAAGACCTACTTAGGTAACTTATAGATGTTATGAAAAGTATATGGGATGTTTTTAATATCCATTTTTTGAGCCAAATGATGTAAAATGTTTTGTTTTTAATTGAATCAAAAAGGATCTTATAAAAGCATAGTTTTGGGTGCTTTGTGAGTGAGTTGAGTGTGTGCAAGATATGCAACCTAGGTGTGATATTTTTACAGGTGTGTGAGAATGATTTGAGATCTTATCAAGTTTTTATAGGTTGAATAATAACAGCAAGCTTGTGTGTAACGATTTGATGCAATAAAAAGTGAAGAAAGTGTTAATTTGTGCATGTTTAAAGATCCAGGGTTTGAAGGTGTTTGGAGCTGAATCTTGTGATCACCATAAGATGAGTTATTTCAACATATCATCAGTGATATTATCATAAAAATATTTTTTCATGTGTCATATTCATGCAAGTCACTTATGTGTAATATCAATAAGGTTTTAGGGGTGTGTATTCCTTGTGGGGTTGGTGCCTCACTAATGAAATATCTTGTGATGTGTAATACTCACTTGAGTATTTGTTGTGTGTAATATCAATAAATTTTTCATTGTATTTTTTTTCCTTTGAGGTTTTCCCACTTACATCTTGTGTCTTGGTGTTGACTACCTTGGTCATGGTTAATTGTATGAATGTTATTTATTGTTGTGGACACATTAATGGATGGCTAATTGATTAATGGTTAATGTGAGTGATCTGAAATTGAATGTAAATTTTATGGACTAATTCACCCCCCCTCTTAATAAATTGTTCTTCCAACATGAAAAAGGTCAAAACTGGAAACAAGGACTCAAGAACCAGTCTTGAGAGAACAGTGCTCAATCTCCTTAAAAACCTCTTGCAAGCTTAACCACCACCTAGAACACTTCACAGACACTTTTACAAACATTTTCAAGAACTAAGAAGAATATGTCACATGGAGAAATTCACTCTAGCATGCATGTTTCATTCACCTTCTTAAACAAGCTTAATATAGCTAATTAGGCCACTAGGGTTTCAACATGAGACAACTTCATTTGATCAAAAAAAAATACTCCAACACATAATAGAAGGTGTCTAACAACTATTCATAACCAAAAACAACAGCTCCATGATGCAAAATCATCGAACTCACCTCAAACCTCAAGACTAGCATTTTAGCCCTTAAGGCCAAAATCGGTAGTACTACATTGAGGACCTATATCTTTCATTTTATCCATTATAACTGTCTGATTCTTTTCATTTCCATTTATAGAAACTCCCAAGGATTCTATAATAGTTCACTTTTTATCCTGAAGCTTCTATCTCAACCCTAAAATTACAAATCTCCGCAAAACTAGGTTTTTTCTCTCTCTTCCTAATATAGGTGGAACATGAAACCTATGCCAAAATCAGATCTAAGGAATATTTTTTAGCCTTGATGCATCACATTTTATTTCCCAGACATTTTGGAGACCAAAAAATTCACTTCTTCCAAGCCTCTCAATTATGAGGGTTTAACTAGGGTTTCAAACCACTTTAGCTTGTTAATGATTTTTCATAAAAGTATGATTATCAAATCACCTAATTATTTTTGAAAAATATTATTATCTCAATTTAAAATCAACACCCAAATACACAAATTCCCATGCAAACTATGTTTGAGCAGGTGAGCATCTGAAGTTCCCATATCGAGCTGAATTTTTCTTCTCTAGAACTCAGTTTTAGAAAAAAATATCATAGCTTGAGAAAATTTAATCATGATAACCTGAAACATATCCTGAAGCATCATTACTACCTCCTCTATGCATTCCAACTCTCATTAAATCTCAAATACTAATGAATCTCTCCAGCCACAGTGACTTACCTTTGTGTTCTTGACTAGTCTTCACCTTCTTGCTTCCCAAGGTCCATGAAACATCACTAAACAACTGAGAAATGGCATGAAACTCCTCATACACATCATATTCAACATCTCAATTCTCAAAACATGTTTCAATAAGGCTTATCTACTCTATCTCACATGCCACCATGTTATACACCATGCTCTAGGTCTAGGCATGAACCTAGAATGACCTGAATTAACCATGACAACCCATGAACTGACCATGATGGCCACATGAACACACTTGGACACCTTTGACACATCACACCAACCTTTCTTAACCTCATGAAATACTTAAATAACCATTGGAGAGCTCATACTATGACCATGCACACTAGATTGTGCTCTAAGACACCATGACAAGACAACATGATTGGACACTACTAATCAACCTTCATGCTAGACAATAAATGACACCTCTTGGATATTCCAATAACATCTTAAAACCATTTTCTATCAATGAAATTTGACATCAATTAAAACCTAAGACAATGGCCAACATCCTAATCAATAAAACCAAGATCATATCAAACTTTGACCCACTCAAGTACCTATTATCCAAACCCACACTCACCGGAGGATGGCCAATTGGATCATTTTAATAAGTGAGTTTGACATTGAATATGTTCATGAAAAATTACTAAAATAACAATCACTTGTTGATAAACTAGCTAAAGAACCCTTACCAGGTACGAAACAATTAAGTTATGATAAGTCATATGCTTTTGTTTTATACTTCAAAGAATCATTTACCTGGAAAATATACTTTAATTGGTCATTCACATTTAATGGATCAAGTTCAAGAGTTGTTCTTATCACCCCTATAGGTTTTCTTATCCGACAAGCTTTCAAACTTGGCTTTCCATGTACAAACAACATTGGTGAGTAAGAAGCTCTCATTGTAGTTTCAAAATTCACTATAAATTGAATATCAAACAAGTTGAGGTTATAGGAGATTCACATCTCATCATCAAACAAGTGAATGATGAATACAAGGTCAAATATGAGAATTTTGTACTGTACAAATGCATGGTGGATAGCCTGAAAGAGTACTTTTTTAAAATCACCTTCTAACATGTCCCTCAAACAAAAAATAAGTCAAAATATGTCATGGCTACCATTGGATCATTTCTGCACTTATCATTGGATACCAGATATTTTCTGTTCCTTATTGATCATCTTACGGTGCATGTTTATGACATGCCAGAATATTATTTGGTATGTGAGGTTATTGGTCTCTTTTCCACTGGTACATAGATATCTACAATTACTTACAATATGGTACCTTCCCACCTAACATTTCTCATTCCCAAAAGATAACCCTTATCCAACACATTAAAAATTACACCCTCCTTGGGGCACACTCTATCATCGAGGCTATGATGGGATTTTGTTGCGTTGTCATAATTCCAAAAAAGTTATCCAAGGCATTAAAGAGGTGCAAGAAGGCATACATGGTGCTCACACTAGTGGCATCGTCCTCACAAAGAAACTTCTATGTGTAGGCTATTAGTGGCCTACTATGGAGGTGGATTGTTGTCATTACATGAAGGAATGTGTTTTGTGCCAAAATAATGGTAACTTAATCCATACATCATCTCATTCTTTAAAACATATCACTACACCATGGTCATTTCTAAATGGGAGATTGATCTCATAGGGAAACTTACACCCACTTCATCTAATGGCCATAAACACATAATTACCGCGACTGAGTAGTTTACCAAATGGGTGGAGGTTTTTCCTCTCACCTATGTTATTGGTGCTCAAATCTCAAAATTTATCATGAACCACATCATTTGTCATTATGGCATCCTTTCTTCTATTGTATCTTACGATGGAAAATCATTTAATAACAAGCAAGTGAAGACCATGTGCCAACACTTTAAAATCTTCTAAAATTGGTCTACCACTTATTATCATCAATGTAATGGGAAAGATGCGGCCACAAATAAAACCCTTATTCAAATTATGGAGAAACTAGTCAATAACATTGGTCGTAACTAACATCTCCAAATCCATCATGCCTTATGGGCCCACCAAAATTGTCTCTACACACCCACGGGTGCAAACCCATATTCCCTTGTGTTTAACACTAAAGCCATCATCCCCTTACAAATTGAGCTTCCCTCTTTGTGAATATATTTACCTGAATAATGAAGAGGACTACATAGTGGCTAAACTAGCAAAGCTTGAACTGTTTGATGAAAAACACCTCCATGCCTTATATCACCTCAAAGTGTATCAAAATCAAATTTGAGCTATCTAAAAGAAGCACATTATTTCTCTTGAATTTGAGGTTGGAGATCGTGTTCAAAATAAAACTAGTTCAATACTACCAAAGAGCGTGAAAAGAGAGGAAACTTTTAACCTAACTAGTTAGGACTATATATTTTGGTGACAAAATTTGGTTTAGGGTCCTATAAACTTTCTTATATTGATGGTTCAGAGCTCTGAAATCCCATGAACATCATGCATCTCAAGCATTTATATACCTAATATTAGAGGAATTTCCTAAAATATAAAATAAATCAAAAAATTGCAAAACTCAAAAAATCCAAAAAATCCAAAAACATCCAATATATTAAAAATTAGTAAAAAAATAAATTTGTTCAAATGTGAAAACCATGCAATTATGGCACTTTAGACAAGTCCTTTGGTGAAAACCAGTTTTTGACACCTTAAGAGGATTCTATTGTTTACAAGAACCTTGCACTTGGGGCATGATCACTTCTTCCTAGCTTTTCCTTTGTTTTTGTTTATAATCTTGATGAACCTCTCCCTCTTGGCCTTGATCCGGATTATCCTATTCTGATATATATGCACAAAATTTTCCCTTGTATATTCTCATCTCTCGTTGGGGGAATCTTTGGGTTTTGTTCTCCTATACATGGTTTTGTAAAATCTTCAAAATTTCAAAAACATTCAAAACATCCAAAAATCTAAAAAACAATACAAAACTCAAAAATAATAAAAATTAGAAACTATACTACCAAAACTTCCTACTTTAGTACTTTAAAGTTTGAGGGCATGACATGTGGATCATTCTATGATCCTCTTTTATTAATAAAGCTAGTTTTCTTTACTATGTCTGTCTTTTCGGCATATATTGTTATTGCAGGTAGTTTCATCGTGCATGTTTTCTTTTTCCTGGGAATTCTATGTCCTCCACCACATCCCTTACATTTATCTTTGTTTGGGGCACGATTTCAACCCTTTTCATATAACTCACACATTTAGGTACTAATGTTGGATAACAAAAACATAGGTAAAATTGTCTTAAACATTGCTTTTTTAGGTGTGTTTGATTGTGCTTATTTATTTGTTTTCTTGTTTGTTTGTTTACTTTCTCGTATTTCATTTCTTATGTATTTTGCTTTGAGTCATTGCTTTAACATTGCACAAAAATATTCCAGTGCTAAGGAGAACTAATGGTAGGCCTTTTGCTGACCTTGTGTTATTCTTGTTTTTATGGACTTTTGTTTAGTTCTTATGGTATATGTGTCTGTATTTAGTAAAAGAACGTAATGGTTAATATTTCAAATTGGGTGTGGTCTAAAACTGTTTTGAGGAGGCCGGGTGCCAAGCTTTTTTAACGTTGCTTCCTTGGATTTTTGTTGGTTTTTTTGTTAAACCTTGCTTCTATCTATGTACAGGGTTTTTTAGTCCCCTCAAAACCAAATTTTTTTTACCTTATCAAAAAAACATTGCACAAAAATTATTATTATGGCTTCTCATGTTATTTTACCTTCTTGTTTTATGCTTATATCATTAAAAAGGTACTTCTGAGCTAGTACAGTACGTAAGTTTTGCTATGATATTTCTATCCCTGATCTATCTTTCTTCACATTCTATCTAATTCCACGTTCTACCTAACATTCCTTCTCACTAATATTTCTTATTTCTTCTAGCCTACTAAGACATAGTTATAACAATGACACATTCCTTACCCTCCTTACCTCCCATTTTTTCCCATGGCATGCACTGGCACCACAATCTCTCGAATACAACAATGGCCAGCAGATAAAATTTCAAATCCCTTCCATCGTGAGGGGCCTTTCTTTCTATGTGATCATTTCTTTCATATTTTCGAGGTTGTATAGACCTCTTCTATCACCCCATCGAAACTTGAGAGGTATTGTCCATCCAACTAATTTTTCTTCTACCCATATAAAATAAAATTGTGTGTTATCTTTTAAGTGGTATTGCTTCTGCTACACCACATCAAAGAGGAGAAAATCTAGACACATAATATCAACTTCACAATGTTAATACTAAAATTGAACTAATTTTCATCTTTACACTCATATCATTGTGATTAGTTATTTTCCACTAATTATCTAAGATTCCCCTTCATCTCAGTCAGTTAACGACACTTTGTTAATTAATTTGTCTCTTCCCTCATCTCGGATGCCAATTAGCATCACTTCATTAGTTAAAATCCTCTTTTAATTAATTAATTAACCTTTATTAATTAATTAACCTTTAAATCTCATACTTAATCAATAAACCCTCTTATTGATTAAATCACCTCTCAAAGCTTTCAAATTCTACTAGCTTCCCTCCAAATCATCTCCAAATGGATTCTATAAGCTTAAATTGGCCTATTAAGTAATCCTAGTTGATTAATTAGATCTCCCATAACTCCCACGAGTTGTTAATATCTAATTGATCTATTCTAATCGTACTTATCCCTTTCTAATCCTGCATTCACTTTATCCCACATTTATTAGGTTGCAAGATTCTCCCAAAATGGAAAGCTATATAAGAAGCCTAGTACACCTTATACAAACTTACACCATGTCCTTGACAAACATTACACTTGAGAAGAGTATTTTATTTTATTAGAAGGCTTGTTTAATCTCCCCATTTCTACTTCCTAGAGAGTATTAATAGAAGAATCAAAATGGTAATTAAGCCATACTTGATTAGATATCTTCCTCTCTGCTTGAGAAATCCTTGATTGTGTGTGGTCTACGTTCAGCTCACTGAGGAAGTATCTACATCCAAAGCACATCAAAAATATCAAAAGGAGGTTTTCACTTAGTAAAGATTCATATTTTGTGGTTTAACTAGCTTTCTCTTTCACTTTATCATGATGTATTTCCTTGAATTTAACTAAGTTAGGATCTACTTGGTGTTAGATTGATTTAATTAGCTTAGTTCAAGTTTAACATACATATAAAAATTATCGTGTAGTTCCTAATTTAATATACATTGTGATAATGATAATTTAGAACTATGAAAAACAATAGTACATCATGTTGATTTAATTTTTCCAATATATTTTTTATTAGAAATTGATCAAGTATAATTTGGGTTATAGGATTAAATCAGGGTAAATTTTAGTGGTGAATATTCGTTAATTCATGAATATTCTAGTTTTCAAATTTTGTATTTGGTGAATTTTTAGGGTAGGAATTAGGATCGGGTATCCTAAATTTTCTAGGTATAATTTAATTTTAATAGTCAGTTCACCTAGTATTTACACCAATAGTTGACTATTTTAATTCAAACTACCTTTAGCATGAAAGTGAAATTTTCCTTATTCACCTTCATATATATACTAATTCCGTATGTAAATTCAAACTATCAAGTACAATTTAAATATTCCTCACAATTCCTTTGGACTTTAATAATTGAGATTGAATGCATATTGCAACCTTGCATTAAGGTATTTTAATTGTTATGGTTCTATATTGCATTTGTTTCAAAAAGGTACAAATAAAAATGACACTAGTCGGTAGCATTGTATATGCTATCGGTCGTCAGCATTGTTTGGGCTTGTTGGTAAAATAAGTTTTCGTAAAAAAAATTAGGTGTTTCCACCAACGCTCACAGGGCTATACCCTTCCTTCTTGTGTAAGGGGAGGCTCTCAGTATTGAATGTTAATTATTTAATCATATCTAACTATTATGGGGTGGCAAAATGGGTCAAGTATCACACAAGAACACTTCATTGAACCTGTGGTAAGGTTCTTATATGGGGTACAGGGGAGGAAATTGCAGCGATGAGGGATAAAGGGGAGAAATTAGGAAAGAGAAGGTTATTGTTATGAGTAGGAAATTGCAAATTTCACACCCAATAGTTCCAGAGTAGTTCAATATTCAATTAGAGGAAAGATAAAATGAAGCCATTAGTGAGACTAACAAACCTAGACACACAGTTCTTAGTTTCATCCATCAAAGATACAAATCTCTTTCTTGATCACTATGCTTAAAAAGTGCATAAAAGAGAGAATAAAGGAACACATGAAAAGAGAAATGAAATAAATGTAGCTTTTATTTCTTGTGTTGGTAATACAAATCTCAACACCCAAAACTAAAATCCACAATTTCTATAAAGAACTAAATTTTCAATATTTCTATATCCTTTGGAATGGAGAAGCCATCCCAATTTATAACAATGTGAATTTAACTCTCATATACCCCCCACATGACTCTTCATCATCTCATTCAACTTGTGACTTTACATATTCCTAGGAAATGAGAAATAATTTCCCTTTTTATAAATTAAAGGGAATTTTACAATTCAAACTTAGAAGGTCACTTAAGTGAATGAGACGAAATGTCATGATTACGTACAATGAAGAATTAGAAAGGGGGAAAGAAGAAAATGGAAAAGGAGAGGAGAGGGAAGAAGTTTTCATATCTGATGAAGAAGCTCCTTGTGATGAAAAACTTTTTTGATTCATGCATCCTGATGAGAAGTCTCTGCAACGGGATCTTGTTCCTTGAATTCCTTGTTGAATTGAGTCAATGCAAGTTCCAACTTGTCTGCCTCTGAGATGTAAACGCAACCCAACACTTTGGTTCATGCCCTGGGAATCTCACTGATCCTCTTGTATTAACTGAGCCATTCCTCATGATCCTTTGCAATTTTAGAAATGTAACTTTTGATGTTGGTCAGGGACTCTAAGTTTTTATCAATGAAGGAAATAGAGTCACTTTCCCCCTTCTTGACCAGCTTCTCGAAGGAAACAATAAGTTCCTATGATGTTGAATCTTTAGTGAGAAGAGGGCACTCGAGCTTCATAATATGATTGTAGACATCATTCAATATCTCAAAGGCATGTTTTCCACAAGAGTCCAACTCAAAGATTATAGTTTTTAGCATTCCATATTTCATATATATGATACGGATCCAAACTTGAGACAAGTTCTCAGCAGATGATGCAAACATGTTCTTACTCACAAGAGTGCGTGAATTGAAAGAGCTCATCTCTAACACTATTGGGAACACCTCATCCAAGTGAATTACATATTTTGCAAACTCCTTTTTTTATTTACTTTTGACATAGTTTCAAGAGTGTACTTGATGAGAGAAATGACATCTGAAAATAGTGCCTTGCCTTGTTGAATGATTTTCTCATTCCACTTCTCATTAGCCTTCTCCTACAATATGTAGCCTTATGTTTTCTTAACCACTTTAGGATTGACGCTGATGATCATAGAAATTTCTTCTATAAGGAGAGAATATGTTGAGTCAAGTTCCAAGAAAGGTTGAATGTGAGCACTGAGAACTTTTACATGTTCCTCCAATTGCACAATTGTTTGCTTGTATTCTTCATTTTGAGAAAGGAGGTGGAAAGTGAATTCCTTGAACATATGAGAGTCACCCTCATGTGAAGCTTGACCCAATGAGATGTGAGTCAACTAATATTCTAACGGAGTCATGTTATCAATGGGATTTTCATTCTTAGGTCTAGAAATTTTAACATACTGATTACCTGAAGTGCCACTGAAGAAGCAAGATGTTGTTTGGGCCCTATTTCCTCACTTGGAATTTAGTGTTCTTGATATTTCTTCAAGATTTGGCATAATAGAAAGATGCATTGTCCTTGGCCCACCTTCTAGCAATTTTTGAATCCATGGAAATGGCTCTTTAGAATTTGACACAATGTCGGTCACTGGAACACTTTCAGGAGCTTTTTGTGGAAACAAATCTTGATCACATTGGGGAAGCTATGTCATTGGGGAAGATATACCTAGATTTTTTGAAGAGATGAAGACAAAAATAAATCACTCTTGTTATGATTTTCTTCAACCAACTCACCTTGAACATCTTGCTGAGATCATTTAAATATCCTAACTCACTTTGGTCAACTCTCTCATCTCAACAAGCTCAACCCAACTAGCTCATTGAGGAGGTGTGGATGGCTCAAAACTGATTCATGATTTATGATGACCCACTTATCTTGAATTACAATGGATCCCTTGGTTCTTTTCATATCTCCTTTTACTACACAATGTCTCTTGTCTACAATTGTTACACCCTATGATGTTTTTTTCTGCAACAGTGATCAAAATGATGTTGCAAGACCTTTGTGAAGGATGAATTTCCTTGTTTGAGATATAATACCATCATAAAACCCTGTGAAGATATCAAAAAACATATAGATGGATGAAAATGGAGCCAACTGTAACTTTTGTACCCAAAATGGAGACTTTCTATTTTTAGCAAGTTGAACTATGACATATTATTCTGGGATATTTCACCCGTTTTGCTCAATTTTGAACTTCTTGACCCTCTAGCATATTCAATTCAACTATGTTGATGATGATTTTCTATTTTTGTAAACTTAATATTTTTAAATAGATTCCTTTTTCTTTTTACTTTTTAGAGTGTTTTCCCTTTTTGATCAAAATTGCCTAGTTTATCGTTTTCATTGTTCACTAAGTGCATTATTCTGAGAGGACTTTCTATTTTTAGTAAGTTACTATTTTAAGAAATTGAGGATTCCAGGTACTTACTATTATTATAAACTACACTTCCCCACCTTGTATTGCAACAAAAATGGCATTACTAGATTAGGCTCTCTCTCGGGACTCCTTACTCAAAATTTCAATTCAATCCACTTGCCAGAATGCTTGGAAATTGAAAAGGCGTGATTTAGGGCATCAAACTAGGTTTTTTTGTCATTAAAAAATGAGTTCATCCTCTGATAAGTTTTTACTTGCTTCTTGAAGGCGTCTGGGATGAAGAGTAACTAAGAAAATTTCACCCAATTCCATTCATTGGTTTGCAATATATGATTTTTTCAAGTTTTGATGCATATGACTGTTCTAAATGAATTTTGATAGTCTCTGTTGAATTTACATGTTCTTGGTGTTATGAATCATAAATAATGGATTTCATGTGGAAATATGAGGTAGGTAAAGCTTCTTTCAAGTTTTAAAACTTTCTAACAGCACTTTTACTTCACAAGAGATGAAGAAATGAGAAGCAGCAAGGTAAAACACTTAGTTTATTTTTTTGGTTTCCAACCTTCAAGACATGGGGAAAAATTTTGAGTCATCACTATCCCTAGGGAAGTTGGTACAATAGGGACAACAAAAGGTGCCCCCTACTTTGATCATGACAAGTGGTGGAATGGGATTTGAGGAAATAGGGATGTGAAAGGAAAATCACTTTAGCACCTGAGAGGGAAAACATCTGGTCACATAGTGAGCCTGAGAAGGGGCTAAGGATGGGGTGAATTTTCTTTTCCCCACTATCCCTAGGACAGTTGGGATGGTAAAATTATCCCATGGGTTAGATGAAGAAACTTAACAAATTCATGGGCAAAACCACTTAGCAACCCAACGAGAAGATTGACGATTATATAAGGAACCAAGAGCAACAACTTGGGGAGGCACATTTTTGTGTCCCTTCTGTCCATATTTTACTCACTATCCCTAGGACAGTTGGCACTATCAGGACAATTGGGGCATTCGAGATAGTAAAACCCGCCACATACCCAACTGAGAAAATGACTAAGTCCCTGAATCTTGAAATCACTTTTCCTGGAGCTCCAGAAGGTCTTTTCATGAAAATTTTTATATAATTTTGACTCCAAGATAATTCCAATATCAATGAGATGGTTTTCAAGACCTTCTTCTTCTTCCTTCTCCAAAAAATGCCACTTTGTCATCCGGGACAACAAGGTGAGTCTTATTAAACTAAGTTTCCTTGAGAAGTGCCTAAGTCTTATAAAAACATGAAAGTTCCATCATGTAGAGGATTGAATCATACTTCCTATCACATCTTTTTTTACCTCTAACTCCTTACGAATCTCCTATAATCCTCTTCCAAAGCTCATGCACCATTTTAGACTGCTTACTCATTGCACCTCAAAAACCCGTTTTCACTGTTCTTGTTCCTAAACCTCTGAAACCTTCCTAAATCTTCCCAAAATTGTTCCATTGTATTCTAATATCTTCAAACACACTCCTAGATGACTCTTTTCTTTCACATTTTTCCAAAAGGATGCACACTTATCCCGACAAAATGCTAAGAAAAGCCTTTCTAAGCTTGCAAGAGATTTCACCACTAAAATCATTTCATTGAAAGAATAAAGAGACCTCATCACAATGTTTCAAAAACTTAGGGAATATTTTTATGGAACATATGAGGACTTTTAAGGATTGGTAAAGGTATGACACAAAGGGAAAACTGATCTGGAAAGAGCTTACGAGGGTTTTCAAGAAATAAAACTAACGTTAGGGTATCGTTGTCATGTTTTCAACTTTGAATTTTTCCCTTGAAAAAATACATGACAACAAGGCTACCGACCGATAGCATATAAAAGGACACCAATTGGTAGCATACACAATGCTACCAGATAGTAGCATTGTGTATGCTACGGTCGGTAGCATAACCGGTAGTATAACAATGCTACCGGCCTTTAGCATACATAATGTTATCGGCCAGTAGTATTGTATATGCTACCGGTTGGTAGCATTTTGTATGCTACCAATCAGTAGCATTGTGTATGCTACCAACAAGTAGTATACAAAATTCTACCATCCTTTAGCATACACAATGCTACAGGTTGGTGGTATTGTGTATGTTATTGGATCTTAGTATACACAATGTTATCGGCCTTTAGCATATACAATGCTACTAACTAGTACCATTGTGTATAGTATCAGCCAGTAGCATACTCAATACCACATGTCATTAGCATACTCAATGTTATCGGTTAGTAACATACATAATGCTACCAACTGATAGAATATACAATGTTATAAGATAGTGATATTGTGTGTGATATCAACTGGTAGCACTGTTCACTTTGTTGGATGGAAGTATAGTGTTAAGATTCAAACACTTATGTTTCACTTTCTGTTTGAATTTTTTCAATATTCCTCTTAATAATATGATCTATTTTTAAATTACAATTGGATAGGTAAAATGGACTCTGTGAATAATGAAAACAAGGAAGATCATTTCAAAAGAAAAAGTAGCATATTAAATTATTTCAACCAACCAAAAAAATGAGGATCCAACTTTCATCCACTACAAACATTAACACAAGTAAGATATTGTCATTAATATTTTTTCAGTTTAGTATAAATTTTTATGATATTTGTCACTGTCAAATATTTTTCATGTTTGAATATAGAAACCCCTAGTGATAATTGTATTCCTCGTGAAACAATTAACCAAAACATATCCCCTAAAGAAACCATTAACATTTTAATAGATAAAGATAGAATTTATGATGACATGTCAAAGATGGAAGATAATCCTCACTACTGAATGCCTCCAATAAATGAAATTTCTAATGAAAAGATTCAATTAGAAGATGATATTCATATACTCTTCAAATAAAAAATTGTGGAAAGGAAAAAAACTACCTGGACAATTGGAATGTCATTTAAGGTAGATTAGGTCATAAAATATCCATTCATTGAACATGTAGAGCCATAAAATGGTAATGATAATCCAAAATAATGTAGATGTACAATTTTTGGCTGGAAATTCTAAAAATAACATAGAATGCAACTACTATTAGACACAATTGAGAAACATTGTGGGAAAGTAGATGTGATAGTCAAGGGAAATGACGTAAAAATAACAAAGACACATAAATAGAAAATTATGAAAGATTCCATGCATGTAAGATATGTAGAGGATTAAGAAAATGAGCAGCAACATTGTTGAAATATTATGGAGAAAGGAGAAACAATTAATGAAAAATTTGGAAAAGTTCTGAATGACAATCTTAAGGCAAAAACACACAATTTTTAACTGTATTTTTCATTCTTAAAATGGGAAGACCTATTTCATATTTTTCAGAATTTAAGAAATTGTTTAAGGTTAATGGTTTTCATAACCTTCCACAATCACGTTAGTCAAATAGTAGTGCTTGGGAAATGTAAAAAATGTATCGCAATGATTGAAAAAAAGGATTTGAAAGAGAAATTCAAGAATGCAAGGTTTATCTCCCTTTCCATTAATGTGGTTATAGCAATGTACAATACATCCTAGGTTTGCATGTATGTTTATACTTTTGAGAACCACACAAGGCAACCTCATCTTCTAGTTCATAAAATGAACGAAAAATTACTAACTCATTACATGTAGGGCCTAACGCTTTTCAAAGAAAGGAAAGAATTCGAGACAAAACAAAACCTTCTAATACACATTTTTTCATACGGGTTGCCAAACGATGTGCTACTTAAAACCACATTAAGTTAAGAAAGATAAATAACACACCACTCCACATCGCACTGTATTGTAGCTTTCAGAAAAGGGTACATCCCTATCCACTCAACTAGAACATAACCCCTTTATCATAACACCTTAAGATACAACAATGGGGGTGGTTCCAAGAACCCTAAAGTAATCCATTATTGAGTAACCTCATGGATGAAACAGGAAATGCTCTGCTTACCCACTTGGCTAGATTTCACATTGTAAGTTAGAGTCAAATTTGTATGTATCGCGACCCCAGTGATGGTACAACTACACGCACTAGTTTCTCATTGAATCAAAAGGGGGTAAAGTAAAGCTGAGATACTCCCTAATCAATCAATACAACTCTTTGGGTAAATCGTACTCGCTTCTAGAAAACTTGTGACACCCAGTTGAGAGATCTTATTAGGGAAGCCATTCTGTCTTGGAGCCCACTTTTCTAGTTCGTTTTGATGTCAATCCATCACGAAGTGACGACTTAGTTGGAGTCTGAACCTTGTTTCTCAAACAAGGAAAAGAACCCACACAAGTTTGATCTAAGTTTATTTTATCTCAAAATTAAACGACATCTCACTTAGCTCGGTTTCATTCTCGCCTTCGGGTGAGGCAAAACTCTGCCCAAGTGTCACTTAGTTTATTTTTCATCTTTTTTATCTATACCCTTGCATTCTCGTCACCCATTTTCGGGATGAGAAGGAAGCATACCTCATGAGTCTTATCAAAGACGGTATTCGCCACTTTTTTGTCCTTTTACGCCCATCCATGTTTGTGGTTGGGTTGTTAAATGTCTAAAGTGTGCAAGTACATTTTTGTATCTTTAATAGTCCTTTGATCTTGATTTCAAGATTGTCTTCATAGTTAGGATTGGTTCATCATTTGATTCCCTTTGATGTGTTACCTTGTTCACATTACCTCAACACAATTAAGATACTTACGTCATGTTTTTCATAAAAATTATCTAACTATCCACATTGTGGCATTACACTACGCACATTTTAGCACATCCTTAGTATACTTTGACTTGGTTTAAATTTGAACATTGCTCCAAATCTTGACGGGTGTCACTTACTGTATTTTACCTCATTTCAGTACCAATTTGACACTAATATCTCGCTTCTTTGCGAAGCTTGATAGACGTGTCCAATTGGTGTGGTTACGTAGCTTATATTTGTAATCCTTTCCCTTTTACGTTTAGGTCTTACTTGTCTCTACACTGGTTACAGTATCCTTTAAGTGTGAATCGTATTTACCCTTTGTTAATATTTATGCCTTGTTCATTTCGAGCTTGACATAAGTATTAACATTGTGTTGATCATCTTTGCATCAAACTATCATTTGGCACACACATTTTACATAGGGAGTATTCCCTTATTGATTGGCTTTGTGTTTCACACTTCCATGATTGTTCCTTGTGATTATTCATCCAGAAAACTTGTTTTCTAGGAAAATCCCTTTTGATCTCATAAAGATTGTGTCGTCACGATGTCTATTTTCCTTAGGCCTTCTTCGGAAAATCACACACATATCTCCATGTTTACGAGATGTCTAGTTGGTTTCCCTTATGCTACCCGAATCGACATGGAAATTTCTTCACTTTGAAGGAATTTGATCACAATAGCTATGTCTAGGCATTTGTACCTAAACGATGCCAACAATGATTGACTATCGTGCGGTTTCTCACACTTACAAAAAATATGAAAACTAGGTTTAGGAATTCAAATCAAAATATTTCCATTACGACTAAGCCTTGTTTGGTTCTTCGTGCTAGAGGGCTTGCTCAGGTACCATGTTCCCCACCTTCATCTCATAGTCAGTGGTATGGTTTGGATGCTTTTGATCCAAATTATTATTTGGGTTGCCCTCACTCTTCTTCTAATTCAGATCTAAACTACTGTTTGGATTCCCAATCTTCTTCTGAAGATTTGGATCCCAACTATAATTCATATACTCCTAGATTAAATCTTGAATCACGGTCCTCCCTTTCTTCGAAGGACCTTCGTTCCCACTCACATAAATAATTTCTTCCTCCTTTAAAGGCTTGTGCGACTCCAAGTTCCATCGATTAAGCATCTAATTTGGTTCTTGAGTCACGGACCTCCCTTTCTTCTCAGGACCTCCTTCATCAGTCGTCTTGATGACCTCTTCCTTTGTCAAAGAGTTCCACGACTCAGATTCCCTCTAGTCAATCATCCAATTCAACTCCTACGTCACAACTTAACGGATGGCTATGAGATCCTACTTTCCAACCTACATTATGTCTTCTTCTAGAAAAGCGATCTAGGTTCGGATCCAAATCGTCCATTCATGAGATGCCCACCTCCAATCCTACTTCCTCTCTTGAGTCATCTTCTGCTATCAAACCAAATTCAATCCCTCTTCGGCCCTTGAGCCCTTTCAACCATATCATATCATTTCCGCAACCATCTTCTAAAGATCAATGTCTGCGACCTCGTCAAACCATTACAAAGAAGCCATGTGCTAAGATATATTTTCAAAGCACTCTCAAAACTCTTTGTGGTGGTCATAAGGTCAGGTCTTCCCATCATATACATCATCAAACATCTTCATCTTCTTCTATCAATTAATCTTCCCATCTTGTAGAACCCGTTTCTTCTAGTCAACCTCCCATAGTCGAAGAATAACAACCTCTACTGATTTATTTCTCTTAGAATGAAGGAACAATTAGACTATACGATGATATCCCTTTAGAGGATTGAAAACAAGGATTTTTTATAGAACTCAATATGCTTGTGTATGGGGAGGAAGAATTTGATTCCTTTTATCATAACGTAGAGGAAAATCCTAAGGTCATGGAACTTGATTCTTCTTCTGTTATTCCATCTTCACCTTCCTCTGAGCATGATGAGATGTCGGGGTCTAGCATTGATTTGCAGCCTATCTTCTCATTACCAACTCATTCCTTACCTATCATCATTCCTCAATAAAAATCCCACCTTGGGTCACCGCTGAGTATCCCATCGTCTTCTTCTATCCTAGAGCCACCCCCAGGTAGCCCTCCATTTTCTAATTTTGGGTCACCTCTTGGTAGCCTATTACCTTCTATTACCTTCTATTCATGGGCCATGTCCTAGTAGCCCTTCATCCTCTTCTATTTATGGGAACCCTCCCGGTAGTCCCTCCTCATCTATACTTGGGCCACACCCTAGAATACCTTCGTCATCTTCTTCTATTCTTGGGCCATGTCCTTGTATCCCAACTTATTCCATCTTAGGGCCATATTCTAACAGCCCTTCATCATATTCTATCAGTGGCTCACCTCCTGGTAGCCCATCCACTTTAATCCTTGGACCATATTCTCTTCGTCCATCATATCGTCATAAAATTTCTCGTTCTTCTCCCACTTCTCAGGAGCAGACAAGTCACGCATTAGCTTATATGAAACCCAAACAGTTTCTTAATCAAGCTCAGGTCAAAACTTCCAAGAGCTCCAAATTTCCCAACACTTCCAACGATCATAAGGTTAAAAATCAAGCATGATTCAAGAACACACACCAATGCAACCATCAAGTATGGTGCAAAGTGCATAAACCTATGAATAGGGAACTCAAGCTCCCACATGAAAAATCCTTGTTTCAGGATAAATCACAATCATTTGAGTATGAGCTCACCTCAATCATTGAGATCGGGGATAACATGGCTCTTGATAAATAAATGCACCTAGTCTCCCTGGTTAAGGAAGTCACAAAAATTGTTGTTGGATCTTACCACGCAGAGTGACTTTGTTATTCCCACCTTTCCAAAAACTATCAAAAATCTAAAAATCAAATCAATTCAAAAAAAATTGAGAAAACATAACAAAATCAAAGGTACAAAGATCAAACATTGCAATCAGGTATTGCGTCCATATGAATGTTTCTTTCTTCCCTTGTTATTCTTCTGCATGTCTTCCGGCCATTTTCATCCCTTCGGTGATATTATGGTTAGCCTATTTGCATGCATTTTGTGACATTTATCTCTATGGTATCTGTTTGACCTTGGTATTTCATCACCCTAGTAAATTAAAGAACGACTGACCTCTTAGAGATCCTATCACATTCAACTTCTAATAAACTTGTTACGAAGAAATTTTGATCATATTTGTTGACACTAGCTAATGTTTTCATCATAATCACTTCCACCTCCTTTCATTAAGCCATCAATGGTTCTTAACCCTTTGTCAAGCAAGAGAGCTAAAATAAGTTTTCAGAAAGCAAAAGAATCAAAATCAATCAAAAAATCAAAAGCTAAAAGCTAAAAGTAAAAGCAAATTGATATATAACTCTCTCTTGGGGTATTTCCAATAATCTCTATCGGGGATATGGACGCCTAACTGGCATTAAAACTATTTTTTTATTAGAATCAAATACATCTTCGTCGGGGCTATGGACGTCTGGCTGGTAGCAGAGCAATGTAAGGCTCTCCTTCTACCCTCCATTCACAAATCACCTTTTAAAATCAATCATTCCTACACATTGGCTAAGTTGTTTTCACTTGTTGTCTATTAAATCTTCCCTTCAAGAGATAATTAATTTCCACGTGCACACACTGGATATCTATGAGCAGCAGGATCAGTATGTTACCAAGTGTCTTTTCTTAGACCTTATTCAAACTCTTACTCTAGTCTATATCTTGTCTCATAATTTGTGCCTTTGGCTAATCTCTTCTTCATCACGAGGCTTATAAAGCTACATTCACATCATTATTCTACTTCGTTCAGAACATCCATGTGTATGGTATTGCCTTTTTGCCATTATTTTCGAACACCTTTTTCACTTTTCATAAAAATAATCTTCTCCTTCCTTTTTATCATGTGCTTCTTGGCTAGCTTACGTTGGTGGCATCCTTTCTCCTTCCCATCACTTCATTAGTTTACGTTCATCATCATGTTGAACTTATTCATATTGGCCTTGATCCCCCGCTCATCATCATTACGTGAAGAGTTTTCCTTTGAATACTCCCACCTAATGGTTGAGGAATTTTTACATCTTCACCTTTCTCGTATGCATGTGGCGTTATGCCCTTATACATCCCATCTATCGCTAGGGGCATCCACACTTCTTTGTCTTCCTGTACATAGTTTCAAGAAACTTTAAAAATTTAAAAAAACATTCAAATATGTTTCAGAAAAATCAAAAAAAATATAAATCATCCTACAAAATTTTGTTATTTGGTTCTCACATGTTCATATGCACAACTTGCGGATAATTTTTCAGGTGGACAAACTTGTGGATTTCTTGCCAACGCTCTGGGAATCTAAGTCCCTCTACTTAACCGGTGCAGCTGCCATATGTGCATGCACATGAAAAGGTGGATTTCTGTGGTGGCCTTTCGACCGGGGATCCAACAGGGGCACTCCACTGACCCTACGGCAAATGCTTGCATATACCTACAAGAGATGACTTTGTCTGAAAGTGGGAAAGGGAGTGAGAATGGAGGTAGGAGAACTAATGCTGCAGGTAGAAAATCAGATTCCTGCACACACACTAGTTAGAAACTTCATCACATGCATTTATGAGAAGAAACAACCCTGTAAATGACAACAAGACCAAATAGAATTTGATGAGAACAAAGTGTCATGAAATCCCTTGGTCAAAGAAAGCTAGAAACTCCTTCTTCTTGTATTGATGCTTGAACAAAAGTTGTACATAGTGTAGGAATGGAAGAAATTTGAGAGGGGAAGAGAGTAGAAGAAAATGGCTATCTCCTTTGCTTTCTCTCAAGGTAGAATGCACTCTTGAGTCTACAAGATCAATCACCAACCCTTTGAAATGGGAATGGCTTTACAATTTATAGAATAGAATATGACTCTTCATCTTCCTCATGACCTTTCGAATACCTTAATATGACTTAAGACTGTTCATATTCCACTTCAAATATTTAAGTCCCTTTTATAATAGCAAGGTGACTTAATTTACATTATGTTTCTAAAGTCTCTTAAGTCATATTAAAAGTGCAAACCCCAACGCGAAATTAGAATATTGGAAAGTGAGAGAAAGTTGGGGGGAAGAGGAGAGAGAAAGAGGGGGAGAAGAAGAAGAGGAGATGTCATTCCTGATGAAGTCCGTTGATCCTCGTTGATGGAAAGCTCCAAATGTAGTGAAACTCTGAATCTTCAAACTCCTTGCACACTGTGAAATTCCTCCAAATTATCTCACGAACGCTCGCTAAGTTGAATGAACTAAGGTGGATCTTGAATGCCCTGTGAAAAATGACTAGGATGCTCCCGAACAATGATGTCCCCCTGAATGATTATCCTTGTACATCCCATTGTGCCAAAACTTCTCTTTGAGTGTAACTTACTATTTTTAGTAAGTGTGAAAAAGGCAACTCTCTCGATCCTTTGCTGAGTGTTGTGACCTTGATTCCCCTTTCTCCCTGCGTTCCTCACTCCTTTGGATCAAATTTCTATTTTTAGCAGGTGCTCGAGGGCCCACTTACTATTTTTAGTAAGTGCCAAAAATGTCCATTCTGGTGGATTCTCAGCTGTAGTGCACCTCTGATATCTTCATCTCCTTCGCAGGTTCTTCTGTTAATGACTTTCCCGAAATAGCAGTTCCTATGTAGTAGACCTGCTATTTTTAGAAAGTTGGCCTCTGGGAGTCGGATTGACATGGAACAAAGTTTTTTGATATGGGTTTTTTCCCAATATCATCCCTTTGAAATTTCAGGCCCGCCCGCTTAATAATCCAGGAGATTTTAAAGTTTTAATTTTTGGACCTGGCAGTGCTTCTGGGTACGGCAGCCATTAATGGACCTCAAAATTGCAGGTCTAGTTTTCTCCTCTGATTTCCAAATAAAATTGTATTTTTGATGTGGGTTTTTTCTTCTGGTGCTTCACGTGCAATCTTACTTCGATCCGGCAACCGGTTTGACGGGAAATCCCACTTCTTTCTTCATTGAGCCAAAAAGGAGATTTCTTCATTGTGGATGCTTTGTCACACATGGGGGGAGTTTGAAGGTGTCTTATTGATGGCCTTGGGTAGAGGAATGAGCAGAAAATAAATGGTTCATTGATTCATGCACTGGTTTGCAAGCTTTGTTTAGATTTCCATTTTTTAGCTATGGGGATTTTGTTGTTCTCTTCTTTGTTGTTCTTCGTTTCTCCTTAGCTTGATGAGGATTCCTTTTGAGACCTGTGCATCACCATGGGAAAGGTATTTCAGTTCCTTTTTTGATCTGGTCTGAGCATTTTCAATGGCGGAGTGATGGTAGAATGTTGCAGAGGAAGAATGGAGGAAAGGAGTGCAAATAAAACTGTTAGAAGTTAGAAGCGGGAAAAGCAACACTTGGAGATTTTTCAAAAAGATGTGCACAGGTAGGGCTTGGGAAATTTTTCCATGCTTGATGTCCCTGACCTTAGGGATGTGAGGGACATCAATTTCCACAATGAGCAAGACGGTGACACGTGGCACTAGATCCAACGACAGGGAATGAAGGAGGAAAAAGCTGATTTGAAGCACTGGGAGCTGAAAGGAGGTCACGTGGGTGTCCAAAAGACTCCTCCTAGGGTCTGGGTTTTTCCATGTCATTTTTCCATAAGGTCTGATGTCCCCCACCTCAGGTGGATGCATAAGGTACATCAAATTGTCCAAATGACTCCCCATAGTGGTCCTGGAGGTGCATGACACGTGGTGACCGATCCGACGGCAGGGAATGCATGCTCCAAATAAGCACTTGAGGGCTGAACTGCCAGGTCTGGAGGTCATATGAGGGTCCCAAGGGTCACATGAGGGCTGGGTGCATTTTCCAAGGGGTGATGTACCTGACCTTAGGGACTTGGGGGACATGAAATCCCGCCAGGCTCCTGGTGCTGACACGTGTCCTCTCGAAAAAATGACTAAGTCCTGAACTGCCTTTGAGAGGGTAACTTGGAATGCAGATAACTTGAGCTTCCGGTGGAATTTATTGGTGAAAATTTATATGATCCTAACTGAAATGGAATTTTGAATCCAATGATGTGGGTCTCATGTCTTGATTCGATCATATGATCCCTGAAAAATTGGAGTTTTGATCTGGGACTCCACTTGTACCTGAGAAAAACTATCTTCCAATCATATGCGCCAAGGTGTTGTGAAAAATATTATTTCACCATCATGTAGGTCTTGGAATCCTCTTTCTGAAGATGTTTTTTTTTACTTCCAACTCCATCGGAGCTCCCAGAATCTTCGTTTGAAGCTCAACAGTTGTTTTAGGCCTGTGTACTGCCTAGGCTTGTGAACCCTGTTTTCACTCAGACTGCTCCAAGTCTTTCAGAACTTCCCAAAGCCTTCCAAAATCATTTCCATGATGTTATAAGGTCTTCCATTCACCTCCATGTTGAATTTTTCCCTTCTTCTCTGCTCCAGGGGGTTGATCCAATCCCGGGAAGGCCAACAATAGCCCTTCCCTATACTGCCAAAAGATAACATTTTCAATGAACTCCTAAAATCACCTAGGGGGAATGAATGGAATTTCCTAAATCACCTAGGATAATATCATGACATTGGTTGGGAATTCATTTGGACTGACTGAACAGATCTCGGGTTTCTTAGGAATGATAAAACATTAAAATTTTGGCATAGGGGTATAGTTTTCGTGTTTGGAAATTTCCAATTTCCCTGTTGCACATTTACACGACAACAACTGGCTCTAGCTTAGGGACATGACATGGACTGAGTGAAGTGAAGACATGACATGGGAATCCAAGATCTCAATTTTAGACCATATAATTCGTTGACCAGTGCCTTATCCATTGGGCCTTGCAGAGTCATGTACAACTTCAAGAAGGAGATATTAGAAGAAGGAAACACACACACACAACACGATCGAAAGGAAACACACGACACACAACAGGAAGGGAAACACACACAACAGAAACGGAAAAACACATATCAATCACCTATGGTACAAGGTAAGGGACAACCCACTTTCCCTGAAGTACTTTTTATTTCACAAAAGTTACCCCTGAAGAGGCAACACCGAATGATGATGTTCTGCGAAGCCGTTGACGGGTTCTAGAAAGTATCCTCCCCTCCTCAGCTGCTTATGAAAGCCAGGTGCTTTCACAATTGTCTGTGTACTTGGTAGGAGTGAGTCCATGTGATCTTCTTGATGCTCAGGTCCTTTCTTGGAAACTCCATTGTCTTCATGCTCTTTGAAATTGGTTTCATCATGCCAGTTTCCTTCCATGTTTATCCATATAGCTGATTCTCCATCGAGCATCTCATCACTGCCCCAATGCTGATTTTCATTCCAATTCCTTGAACCTTCTGAGTTAATTTCTTTCCTGGGTCTATGCTCATTGACATCTCTTCCATGAGAAACCTCAGACTTATCCATTTCCTTTACTTCACTATGAGGTACTTGAGTACTGACTGAAAGATTGGATGCGGCCTCATACTTGTCTTGTATGCCCATGGCATGAGTGAAGAGATCAAGAATCAGCTCAGGGTCTTCTGCCACTTCTACTGCATCCAATATTTCTTGCACGGAGTAATGCTTCATCATTTCCTGTAGTCCCTCTTTGTACACCTTTGAAGAATCTTTATCTTGCAACTCAAAGAAACTATCTGGAGGGATTACCTCATCATCTCGAGAATCACTGCACTCTACTGATCCTTCATCAAAAGGAGCTTCATCTTTAGAGGTCTTCAAACTCCTTGCTTCAATTTCTTCATCATAGAAAGAGTCTTCATCTTCAAATGGGAAAGAAAATACTTCAATTTCATCATTGTATCCACCAACCATTGGCTTGAGAGGGACATCATATTTCTCATCTTTCCTTATCTCAATATGGCTGACCTTCACATTAGTTAAGGCTTCCAAATCAGCTTCATGTTTATCTTCCATATTCATGGCTTGCATTAAAAGTTCCAGACTGATCTCAGGGTCCTTTGTTTCTTCCGTGGCTCTTAGCAGTCCTTGTATAGACATTTCTTTCAAACCTTTCACGGGCTCATCACAAGCTGATTTTGTCTCTCCATAGATGGCTTGATAGAGATCATCTTCATCCCCAAATGGGAATGAGAATAACTCCTCATCTTGGAAAAGCGTATAGGCTGATTTTTCTTCTTGAAAATCACCGAGAACCATTTCCTCTTCCTCGCAGTCTGCATCATTTGGCGATTCGGGGCTGCCCTCTTGTAACTCGAATCTCCTCAATGCTTCTTCAAAGTCCAAATATCTCTGGGAAGGCATGTCTGGACCTATCAAGGTGGGAATATCTTCTTCCTCCTCGTTTGTCACCAAGTGATTCATCCACCTGGTATTTTGGTACAAAATGTTAGCTTCTGGGCTTCCAGATTTTTGCACAGTGTACCTCATTTTCTTCTCGGGAAGTAATTTCTCCATGTCTCCCTTCACTGGTATGGTTGCAAAAGACCAATTCATCTGAATTTTCCCTCCCAACTCTCGGCAGAAATTTCTACTCAGCAACATTCTGAATGAGGCTGGGACGTCTACTACCAAAATCATCGCTGAAACTTTCTTGTCTGGAAATCTGGCGAGAGCCACCTATGCATCTTTAACCTTCCCTACAAGTGAGACCTTTTTTTATTCCAAAGAGTAACAAGAGCCACTAGGTGGAGTCATTGTAAGTTTAAGAGCCTTGGCGACCTTCAAAGGCATCACGTTGTCTGAGGCACCAGAATCTATTATGCAATTGTTTAGTACATATTCTCCAACAAGAAGGGAGACGTAGAAAGGTTCAACTTTATCAGTCTTTGATGCACTCAGAGAAAGCATGTTCTGTGAGGGAGGTGTAGGTGAGTTTTGTAGCATGCCTTTGGAACTAGAAGTTACAACATTGGGTGTTAGACTACCACTCCTAATGTATCAGAAGAACCTCTCGAATTGTTCAGGGTGAGTCTGCAAATATTCAGTTTCGGTAATCTGCACTTTGGCTTTGTTTGCATATTCTATGAAGTCAAAGGGAGAAGATGTGGACAAGGGGGGTGAAGGGACTGATTTTGGAGTCTGGATAGGTTTAGGAGTAGGATTTGATGTTTGAGGAATGGAGGGTATTTTAAAAGACACACTAGGAGCTTTCAAGGTATTAGATTTTGTAGGAGCAGATTTAGATTTAGACTTGGAAGAGACATCAGAAAGCTTACTTGGGATTGTGGGCATCTTCTTACTTGTTGCAGGGTCAGGCTCCAACAATGCAGACTTCATGGAAGATGGAAGTGGGGATCCTCGACTGATTATTTTATTTTTCGGAGTCGCCATAGGAGGATCATCAACCTTATTTTCTTTTGTAGTAGTGGAGGGAGATGCTCTTTTCTCAGACTGAGAACGAGTGAATACCATGCATGAGAAACTTGGTGCATCTTCTTCATCTTCTTCATAACCTCCAGAATACTCACAAAACCTGATTTGTGTATCGTTCTCAAACTCATCACTTTCTTGGAAATCGCCACCTTCTTATTCAAGCTCTTCTTCACTTTCTTGAAATCTGCAATTTACATTCACAGGTGGGGCCTCCAAGGAAAGTCTTTGGGGTGCTCCTACAATCTGATTTCTGTTGCTTCTCTGAGAAGAAACTCGTTCAAATAATTCCCTCTTCAAAGAGGCCATCTCATTCACCAACTTTTGCAGCGATGGATTAGTTCTCTCATCTTCAGGATGTTGGGCCTTGCCCTTTGATGGATTCTTGATCTTTCCAGAGAGGATGAGATCGTCATCCAATTCAATGGCCCTCCTTTGTGCTTCTACAATGTTCCTTGGTTGAACTCTTCGTAGGAGAAATCCTACCTCCGGTGATTGAGCATTTATGAAGAATCTTTTGATATTGTTTTCAGATGGTGAATCCTCTTCAGGTATCCTGGGCAAGCAACCATTCGAAATGAGCCATGAAGTCTCCCGTGCTTTCATTTTCTCCTTTATTTATTTGAGCCAACTGCACCAGGAGATCTTGACAATCTTCAGTTGATTTAAATCTCTCTTCGAAGGCATCCTTGATGTCATTCCAACCCGTGATGGACCGGGAAGGCAGGAGGTAAAACCATTCTGCTGCTTTTTCTTGGAGGGACTCCACGAACAATCTTACAGCAACATCTTCATGTTGGACACCAAGAATTCCACATGATGTCATGAAAGCAGCAATGTGTTCTTCTGGATGTTGTGTGTTGTCACCTTTGAACTTTGGAAAGTTCTTGCGGGAACCCGTTGGTAGATTGTGAAGAGGGGGTTCAAGAGCAAGCGGGCCTGTATTCCTTCCCCATGGAACAATGGGTTGAGGTATTTCTTCTTCATCCGCCATTGTTTCTTCTTCTTCTATTTCAGCTCTTGCTTTAGAAGATCCTTCTTCAAATTCTTCTTCTTCCGGGAACTCGATGTTCAATGGTGGTTGAAAAATTGCAGAATTTGAAGGATTTTGGATAGGATTACCAGGTGAACTTCTTGAAGAGCCAGATGAAGAGGAGGCTTGAGAGAAGAAATATGGATTATCTCTAATTCATTCTTGCAGATTTTGCAAAGCTTCGAAATTGAAATCAGCAACACCTCTCGACCTTCTCAACCTGGCGTATCTTCCTTCAGCCAGCTTTTGGAAGCTTTTGCAGTCGGAATACGAAAGGCCACTATGGAATGTGAAAATTCACGTGTAGAAATCAGCAGTGTATCTTTCAGAAATGGACTTTCTTGAACTCTCTTTTATGATTTTTTCAATATTTGATTTTTTTTTGAATTTTTGGGACCTTGCGGTTGTATTTTGGGTGCAGATGCTGCTAAATCTGCCCCACGGTGGGCACCAAAAACTGTTGGTGAGAAAATTTGTCAGGTGGAAAAACTTGTGGATTTCTTGCCAACGCTCTGGGAATCTAAGTCCCTCTACTTAACCGGTGTAGCTGCCGTATGTGCATGCGCATGAAAAGGTGGATTTCTGTGGTGGCCTTTCGACCGGGGATCCAACAGGGGCACTCCACTGACCCTGCGGAAAATGCTTGCATATACCTGCAAGAGATGACTTTTTTTGAAAGTGGGAAAGGGAGTGAGAATGGAGGTAGGAGAACTAATGTTGCAGGTAGAAAATCAGATTCCTGCACACACACTAGTTAGAAACTTCATCACATGCATTTATGAGAAGAAACAACCCTGTAAATGACAACAAGACCAAATAGAATTTGATGAGAACAAAGTGTCATGAAATCCCTTGGTCAAAGAAAGCTAGAAACTCCTTCTTCTTGTATTGATGCTTGAACAAAAGTTGTACATAGTGTAGGAATGGAAGAAATTTGAGAGGGGAAGAGAGTAGAAGAAAATGGCTATCTCCTTTGCTTTCTCTCAAGGTAGAATGCACTCTTGAGTCTACAAGATCAATCACCAACCACTTTGAAATGGGAATGGCTTTACAATTTATAGAATAGAATATGACTCTTCATCTTCCTCATGACCTTTCGAATACCTTAATATGACTTAAGACTGTTCATATTCCACTTCAAATATTTAAGTCCCTTTTATAATAGCAAGGCGACTTAATTTACATTATGTTTCTAAAGTCTCTTAAGTCATATTAAAAGTGCAAACCCCAACGTAAAATTAGAATATTGGAAAGTGAGAGAAAGTTGGGGGGAAGAGGAGAGAGAAAGAGGGGGAAAAGAAGAAGAGGAGATGTCATTCCTGATGAAGTCCGTTGATCCTCGTTGATGGAAAGCTCCAAATGCAGTGAAACTCTGAATCTTCAAACTCCTTGCACACTATGAAATTCCTCCAAATTATCTCACGAACGCTCGCTAAGTTGAATGAACTAAGGTGGATCTTGAATGCCCTGTGAAAAATGACTAGGATGCTCCTGCTGAACAATGATGTCCCCCTGAATGATTATCCTTGTACATCCCATTTTGCCAAAACTTCTCTTTGAGTGTAACTTACTATTTTTAGTAAGTGTGAAAAAGGTAACTCTCTTGATCCTTTGTTGTGTTGTGACCTTGATTCCCCTTTCTCCCTGTGTTCCTCACTCCTTTGGATCAAATTTCTATTTTTAGCAGGTGCTCGAGGGCCCACTTACTATTTTTAGTAAGTGCCAAAAATGTCCATTCTGGTGGATTCTCAGCTGTAGTGCACCTCTGATATCTTCATCTCCTTCGCAGGTTCTTTTGTTAATGACTTTCCCGAAATAGTAGTTCCTATGTAGTAGACCTGCTATTTTTAGAAAGTTGGCCTCTGGGAGTCGGATTGACGTGGAATGAAGTTTTTTGATATGGGTTTTTTTCCCAATATCATCCCTTTGAAATTTTGGGCCCCCCGCTTAATAATCCAAGAGATTTTAAAGTTTTAATTTTGGACCTAGCAGTGCTTCTGGGTACGGCAGCCATTAATGGACCTCAAAATTGCAGGTCTGGTTTTCTCCTCTATTTGTGAATAAAATTGTATTTTTGATGTGGGTTTTTTCTTCTAGTGCTTCACGTGCAATCTTACTTCGATCCGGCAACCAGTTTGACGGGAAATCCCACTTCTTTCTTCGTTGAGCCGGAAAGGAGATTTCTTCATTGTGGATGCTTTGTCGCACATGGGGGGAGTTTGAAGGTGTCTTATTGATGGTCTTGGATAGAGGAATGAACAGAAATAAATGGTTCATTGATTCATGCACTGGTTTGCAAGCTTTGTTTAGATTTCCATTTTTTAGCTATGGGGATTTTGTTGTTCTCTTCTTTGTTGTTCTTCATTTCTCCTTAGCTTGATGAGGATTCCTTTTGAGACATGTGCATCACCATGGGAAAGGTATTTCAGTTCCTTTTTTGATTTGGTCTGAGCATTTGCAATGGCGGAGTGATGGTAGAATGTTGCAGAGGAAGAATGGAGGAAAGGAGTGCAAATAAAACTGTTAGAAGCTAGAAGCAGGAAAAGCAGCACTTGGAAATTTTTCAAAAAGATGTGCACAGGTAGGGCTTGGGTACATTTTTCCATGCTTGATGTCCCTGACCTCAGGGATGTGAGGGACATCAATTTCCACAATGAGCAAGACGGTGACACGTGGCACTAGATCCAACGGCAGGGAATGAAGGAGGAAAAAGCTGATTTGAAGCACTGGGAGCTGAAAGGAGGTCACGTGGGTGTCCAAAAGACTCCTCCTAGGGGATGGGTGCATTTTTCCATGTCTGATGTTCCCCACCTCAGGTACATAAGGTACATCAGTTTCCACGGTGGTGCTGCAGGTGATACGTGGCGCCCGATCCAACGGCAGGGAATGGATGCTCCAAAACTGCACTTGGGGGCTGAACGACGGTCATGTGGGTGTCCAAATGACTCCCCATAGGGGTTGGGAACATTTTTCAAGGTCTTATGTCCCCCACCTCAGGTGCATAAGGTACATAAAATTCCACAGTGGTCTTGGAGCTGACACGTGGCGACTGATCCGACGACAGGGAATGCATGCTCCAAATAAGCACTTGAGGGCTGAACTGCCAGGTCTGGAGGTCATATGAGGGTCCCAAGGGTCACATGAGGGCTGGGAAAATTTTCCAAGGGGTGATGTACCTATCCTTAGGGACATGGGGGGCATGAAATCCCGCCAGGCTCCCGGTGTTGACACGTGTCCTCTCGAAAAAATGACTAAGTCCTGAACTGCCTTTGAGAGGGTAACTTGGAATGCAGATAACTTGAGCTTCCGGTGGAATTTATTGGTGAAAATTTATATGATCCTAACTGGAAATGGAATTTTGAATCCAATGATGTGGGTATCATGTCTTTATTCGATCATATGATCCCTAAAAAATTAGGTTTTTGATCTGGGACTCCACTTGTACCTGAGAAAAACTGTCTTCCAATCATATGCGCCAAGGTGTTGTGAAAAATATTATTTCACCATCATGTAGGTCTTGGAATCCTATTTTTGAAGATGTTTTTTTTACTTCCAACTCCATCCGGAGCTCCTGGAATCTTTGTTTGAAGCTCAACAGTTGTTTTAGGCTTGTGTACTACCTAGGCTTGTGAACCCTGTTTTCACTCAGACTGCTCCAAGTCTTTCAGAACTTCCCAAAGCCTTCCAAAATCATTTCCATGATGTTATAAGGTCTTCCATTCACCTCCATGTTTAATTTTTCCCTTCTTCTCTGCTCCAGGGGGTTGATCCAATCCTGGGAAGGCCAACGATAGCCCTTCCCTATACTGCCAAAAGATAACATTTTCAATGAACTCCTAAAATCACCTAGGGGGAATGAATGGAATTTCCTAAATCACCTAGGATAATATCATGACATTGGTTGGGAATTCATTTGGACTGACTAAACAAATCTGGGGTTTCTTAGGAATGATAAAACATGAAAATTTCGGCATAGGGGTATAGTTGTCGTGCTTGGAAACTTCCAATTTACTTGTTGCACATTTACACGGTTGGAGTTTTTAGCAATGGACATTTGTTTGTATATGGCTTTTCATGTCATACTACACTTCTGTTCACTCTTTTTAATAAGGACCAATGACAAAGATCATTAGCAATATGATGAAAACTAAAGTTGTTTAAAAGGAATTGGATGGATGTTAGCTCATTTCCCCTACCTCATACTCTTTTTCTTCTATATCCCTTTTCTTCTTCTTCACACTATTATTTCTTCTGTTCTTTATCTATCATCTTTTCGATCGTCAATCAATTTCTTCCATCACCCCATCGACAATCGAGGGGGCATCCTTCATTCTACTCATTTTTTTCTATCCCTTCAAAATTTTCTACTTATGTTTGTCTACTTTCTTTTAGGTGACGTCACTTACATCACCCCAAAGAGGGGAAAATGTACACACCTAAAATATGCTTACACCTAGCATTTCCTCCAATTCAACAGATTAACGACACTTCGTTAATTTTCCACTCTTCACTCCATTCTCGTATGCCCATTTGTGAGACCTTCTTGGTCGTATTCTTCTTATAATCAGCTAATTGGGCTAATATTTCTCTTATTAACTAAACATTCCTCCTTTTGACCATTCAGAATCTTCCTATTCCCCTCCAGATCAATTTTGCTAGCTTCCTAGGTTATCTATCAATCACAATTGATTAACCAAACCCCTCCCAACTCTCAATGAGTCTCTAATCACTCGCTAATCAGGTTTAACTAGCCTAATCCTAGCTTAATTATCCTAAAGCATGTTTATGTTAATCTCATCTAAAAGTGCTTTTTGGCTTGCCTTTAGTCCCACATGCACTCAAAGTCCAAACTCTTCCATTTGGAAAACTATAAATACAAGGCTAAGCCTACCCATTCAAAGACACGACTTTACATAACAAAAAACCAAAACAAGCCTAAGAAAGCTTTGAGATCTCATTTGTATTAGATTTAAGCTAATTAGACATTTGATCTTAAGCTTACGCCCTCCATTGACCTTGAGCTAACACCTCCATTTGCATCCTTAAACCAAGTTTTGAGTAATATGGAGAGAACCATTGGCCTTGAAGCCATTAATGGTGAGACTCCATTTTTGAAAGTTTGAAAACCATAAACAACTAATCACACCTTTTGATTGCTAAAGTTGATCTTCTTAGGTTTAATGTTTAATTATTAATCTAAAGAGTAGAGAGTAGTATATATGCTAAGTTTTGATGTTTTTGTCAAAGTTATGATGCATGTATAGAATTAACTCTTGTGTAGCTCTTATCTCATGGTGCATGGCTGAGTTAGTTAAGCTTTGAGGTTATTTAGCCTCATACCACAGCTTTGCAAATTTTCTATTGCATACAAGGAATATATGTGGTTTTGTGATGACCTTCCTTCTTGGAGTTTTTTTAAGAGATGGAATCAATGCCTTCTCTAGAATTGATGGATAGTCTGGTATATGGATGGATGTTAGTTAATGACTAAGGTTATTTTTATCATTTGTTGTATGCTCTGGTAGTCTTGATAAGTGATTGTGTCAAGTGAAAATAACTAGACTCATTGTATATATATAGGAAGATTTAGAGATGTGATAGCAACTAAATGGTTAGAAGGTGTAGGAACATGTTACCATCCATTAGCATGTTGGTTACTAACATTCAGTACCATGTTCCATGTTAATGGCTAGTGGCAACCAACATGCCACCGACCGGTAGCATGGTACATGTCACTGGCTAGTAGCATGTAAATATTGTCGACCAGTAGCATGGTACATGCCACTGGCTACTAGTATGGTACATGCCACCAGTCGATAACATGGTACATGATACCTATCGGTAGAATTTTGGGTGTTATCAACTGGTAGCATGGTGGATGCTACTTGTTGGTAGCATGTTGTGTGCTACTAGATGGTTGTATCTAATATGCTACTGATCAGTTACATTTACCATGTTACTAGTTGGATGCACCTACCATGATACCATCCAATAGCATCTAGCATGTAGCATTCCTTTTCCTGTAACAACCTCTTCCAAGTTCCCTTAAAGTTACAAAAAAAATCCAACCCCACAAAACAAATTTTCTTTTGATTCACCATCCTTTCGAAAGTTCTCCAAATAGTTCTGAGGCCTTTTCGAGGGGTCCTTAAAATTTACCCCAGATTAGAGAGAGGAATTAGATTGCATGGACAAACTATGTGATAAAGTGCCCATAATGTATATAGAAGAAATTCAATGTGTCATCAAGTTGCTTAAGAAATATATCAATTTGGAACTTAATGTAAAATAGGTTCATGGGAAGAAAGACATCTTCAAAAACTATAATTTATTTTTTCAAACTTTCAAAACAGACACATCCCCAAAATGAAATAACAACATGTACACCCCACTAATTTTAAGAAAAAAAAGTTGAATGTGTGTAGAATGGAGCATAGATTGTGTTGATGTGATTTTTTTGAAATTTGGATACGCAAATCAAAAATTACATAGAAAAAACAATACGTGTTTTGGTGAAAAATGAAAACACTACTAAAAGAAATTAAGGATCAAAACTTTAAACTATTCGGATTTTAGAAAGAAATACATCGACAAAAATCTAAAACAGAGTTTTAATCTTGTTTTTTTAGAATATTGTCTTAACACACTTGAGAAAACAGGGCGTACACTCGAGAATATTATGTTTTTTTGCAAAACATAGAATAAACAGTCTAACCCTTGGGCTTAAATATTCATGCTAAAGGGTGGTTGGTTTCCAAGCCAAAGAAAACAAAACACGCTCATGTTAATTTCTCAATGAAAAGTGTTTTTACAAGGTCAAAATGCGCTCACATTATAATGTGAGCATGTTATGGTTTGGAATTACCAAGTCACAACGCACTCACCTTATAACATAACCAAGCCATAATGCGAGCATGTTACATTCAAAATGTCTATCAAATGTGTTTGTAGCCACCATTTGGTCTCCCACTTCCATGCACATTCCTAGCAGTAGAAGTTTATTTTATAGGGGAACTAAGTACGAGGAAGATATTCTAGAATAGGTTATGGTGACCAACATTGTTTCAATATGTGTATCACATAAAAAACGTTACAATATATGCCAAAGAATATGAAAGGTGGCTCAAATAGATGAAATTTCACTGAATCTAGTCTTAGTTGCACAACCATTTGAATAATGGGGTATTGATTTTGTAGGGCTAATAAACTAGCCATACAAATGCTACAACACAAGGTACATCATAACTATGATAAATTATTTCACAAATTGGGTAGAAGTAGTTGCGACACCCAACTATAGAACAAGGGATGCTTCCAAATTCCTTCATGAGAACATGATAACAAGTTTTGGGTGTCTGCAAAGGTTGATAAGGGATCGAGGAACACATTGTTTGAATAATACCATCAAAACACCCCTGCATGAGTTTATGATTGCATACTAGAATATCATTGCTTACCATTTGCAAGAGAATTACCATGTATAAGCATCCAACAAAGTACTTGAGAAGATGTTCACAAGGATTTGCAATGTCCAAAAGGATGACTCGGGTGATAGAATTTTTGCAATACTATGGTCCTATAAAACAAACTATAAGTGCACCACAGGTAAACACCATTTGAGTTCGTATATGGAATGGAGACATGAAGAAGTGGAGAAATGGATTGAAAAAGAAAGAGCTATAGTGGAGAAAATTGTGAGGGAAGAAGGGGAAAAAACACAAGCAACAAAATGAACAAATAAATAATTGCACAGGATATAGAGCGCAAGAAGTAGGGGGAAAGTTGTGCAAAGAAACACGGGACAGGAAACCGCCCGTGCAGAACACAATGACATAATAGGCAAAATATCTACAATGAAGTTAGGACAAGATACAAGAGTATATGCACATGAGGAGACACAAGTGACTAGGAGCTCCACCTTGAGGCCCACTATATCACACGACTTTGAAATTAAAGAAGGGGATGAAGCCCAAAAATGTTGGTGGTTAGGTTAGTCATCCGCACAAGAAAGGAAACACAAGTTTATCCTCCCTTTAACATGTGTCTATGTAACACTATAACTAACTACACAACCCTTTGTAGGTGTAAAGATCAAACAAATATCAATGACACAAATGGAGGTAACCCTAAACAAGTTGCCATTAAAAGTGTAGTTAGAGGGTGCAAGTATTTTACATATAAACATCAATGCTACTACTCTTCAGCTTACACATCAAAAGGCAACATTGAAGCAAGCAATGTGCAATATGCATCAAGGAAATTGAAGAAAAGTTTTATGAAATAGGTAAAGAGATAGTAGGTGAATAAGTAATGAGTGAACAAATGTGGCACATCACCATTGTGACCAAACTCGCAAATGATTGACATAGTAGAAAGAAGATACAACATATGGAGGTACAAGTGGCCAGGCAGAAACAAGAGGTCGATGAAGTGATACTATTATTGCACAAGTATTTTAAGATGCTTCAACAAGCTTAAGCCCAAGCGAAGAAGGTTGTTCAAATCCTCAATTGGAATGCACAACTCAAAACATCATTGAAGGATAGTGAGAAGGATATTAAGGTTGTGGAGAAGGCACACGCAACAAGTACCAACAGTCCAAACGAGACAAAGCAAGAGTTACAAGAGTCACTACAAGTCGGGGATAGCATCTGGACCAAATGAAACTGGAAGTTGAATATTCCACATAGTACCTTCAAAAGTATTCAAGCACAACAGATGGGGGAGCATCTCCAAACTCTAACACTAGAAATTTCCCATAACATCTCCCTATATAAGCCATTGATAGATACAACAAAGAAGAATGAGCTCTTTGAAGTAATGAAAGCACTAACACCACTATAAGCATTCTTCGTAAGGCTCAATGAAGCCATCACAGACTTGACCACATACAAAGAAGACTAGAAAATTGTATGCCAAAAATTGCAAGCATGCGGAATACTCCAAAGTATATCTCCCCCAAGCAACCACTGCAAACACTAATGGCACAATCAATCCAGCTAGTAACACCAAAAGCACAACCAGAAAAGCAGCTAAACCAATAGAAGGACATCATGCCACCCCCTCAACCTCCACCATCCTAAGTATATCTCGCCCAAGCAACTATTGCAAACACTAATGGCTCAACTGATCGAGTAGGCAACTCCAAGAGCATAGTCAAAAAAGCAATCAGACCAACACATAAAGGCTAGAAAACACAATCTTGGAATTTTGCAACTCAAAACATTTAACATAAAAAGTACTTGTGCGCAAGCCAAGAAGGTTGAAAATGTTAGGTTAATTTATGCATTATATTACGTTAAATATTTAATTATTTAATAATGTAATTAGTTTATATATTGTTATATAGTCTTATAACAATATTTGTCATTTTATATCGTATTGTTTATTTGTTGCATTATTGTTGCAACTATACTTGTTTGTATTTGGTTATTGCTTCCCGGATGTATTTTGGAAGCTGTTATGATTTTGGTTGTACCTATGCAACCTTGTATTTGTCTGCACATGGTTGTTCAATTCCTATAAGAATTACAGCCTCTCTATTGTAATTTGATTTGGTTGATTAATATAATTCTATAGGATTTCGTCCTTGTTTTACATTTGGTACCAGAGCTGGTTGAAGCTCCTAGCAAGATTGGAGAAAGGCTGCAGAGGAAGGAAAAGTTTTGGAGAAGAAAATTCCTTCATCGAAGAGCTAGTGTTGCCTCCTACAGCTTCCCAGAACTCCCTGCAGTCCCACAACCTCCTATCTGATCTCCAGGGAAACAAAAAACAATTTTTTTTTGCCTTGGTGCTCTCTGCACTAGGCAAATTTGTTTCTGGAGTTAATATATATACGGGATTTTTAAACAAAATTTGCAACAAGCATTTATTAAAAAAAAATCCCCATCGGGGGTTTTGTTTCTATATTGCTTGGTTACAGATAAAATCATCTGTACCATCAAATTTGGAGGATTGTTCTTTGCAAAGGCAAGTTGATTATTGGGACTCCACCGAGCCCAACCTCCATGTCATCCCTGTCGAGCCATGTTTGTTTTCACATTGTAGAGTTTTGCATTGAACAAGACATGTTGCTTAAAGCACTATGTACATTGCTTTTGCATCATTCAAAACGGTCGAGCACAATTGGATCCGGGTTCATCATATTGGAAAGGGCATGTTTTACATTTAGCAAAACTACGTTGTTTTTTTTAACGGCGAGCCTTGTTCCAACGCCAAGACTTTGCATTGATCAATGAAGTCAAAACATATCATATAGTAACAATAAACAGTGGCAGCCTCTCCTTCAAAGCCAACGTTGTAAACTTGGACTGTGAGCTCCTCTACTCCACGAGTTGGAGAACTCCTTCAGACAGAGCCGAGCCATCCCGGATCCCTCAAACCTACAACAAAGCACATTACAAAAACAACAAAAAAAAGTAATTTCAAACACAGCATTTCAAACGGAGGGCACGGCGAGTTTCGAAGCGGTCAACAAAGCGTTTCAAACACACAAGCGGCGCATATCCATTCTTGTGACCTTCACACAAACAAATACAAAACGGAGGCAAATCAAATAGCATTAGAAGT